>VFFE01007859.1:496396-546956 GCA_008921705.1 Burhinus oedicnemus
TCATAGAATCACAGAATGGTTTAGGCTGGAAGGGATCTTAAAGATCATCTAGTTCCAAACCCCTGGCCATGGGCAAGGACACCTCCCACTAGACCAGATCGCTCAAAGCCTCATCCAACCTGGACTTGAACACTTCCAGGGATGGGGCCTCCACAGCTTCCCCGGGCAACCTGTTCCAGTGTCTCACCACCCTCAGAGTGAAAAATTTCATCCTAGTATCTGTTCTAAATCTACCCTCTTCCAGTTTGAAGCCGTTACTCATCATCCTATCACTACATGCTCTTGTAAAAAGTCTCTCTCCAGATCTCTCGTAGGCCCCCTTCAAATGCTGGAAGGCTGCTCTAAGGTCTCCGCGGAGCCTTCTCCAGGCTGAACAACCCCAACTCCCCCAGCCTGTCTTCATAGCAGAGGTGCTCTAATCCTCCGACCACCTTCGTAGCCCTCCTCTGGACCCGCTCCAACAGGTTCATGTCCTTCTTATGTCGGGGACTCCAGAGTCAGGCACAGTATTGCAGGCGAGGTCTCACAAGAGCAGAGTTAGGTGGCCAGAATCATCTTCCTTGCCCTGCTGGCCACGCTTCTTTTGACACAGCCCAGGATGCGGTTGGCCTTCTGGGCTGCAAGTGCACATTGCTGGCTCATGTTATACAATAATAATCCCTATTCCATGATAAATAACATAGGAAAAAAAATAGAACTGGTAATGACAAATACATACACAGGACCATGAAGTGTCTTAAGCTTTCTTGTAAAAGAGATTGTATCAGATTTCCTTTAGCTGCATCAGCTCATAAAAAGAATCAATTGAACTGTAATATCCATAATTCCACTTCTAACTGTATGAAAAGATACTTATAATACTTCAAATTTAGTAAAGCTGTAGGAAATGTATACTGACTTAGCATTAAATAATAACCTTTGCATCAAAATGGAGAGTTCTGCTCTACACTGGGCCGATGCACATGAGCACTCAGTTTACAAATGCAGAAATGGCAAAAATTAATTATTGGATTCAGATGCATCTTTCTGTGTGTCTGTACATACATACTCACAAAGATTCACCTCCTTCTGCTGACTGAGGGAGGCAGAGCTGGGAGAGTACCAGGACCCTTGGATCCAGAAAGGTGTATTGGGCATGGTAGGACCACAAGAATCATTTTGGAAGTTGTAGTATTTCAGAGCATCTTTTTGGTGATTTCTCCTGACGGGGAGTTGTACTTGACTAGACATCATGAAGGCATGCCAGCAGAAGGAAGAGAACTTAGGAGAGGTCTTACATTCATCTTTACTTTGTCTTTCAGTAAGTTTAAATCACATTAATTTACCAAAACAAAAGCCCAAACCAAACCATTAACAGATAATGTATTAACAATATACAATCTAGGAAACTCTTCAAGTTTTAAAAACAGATTGAGCATATAGACTTTTCTGTAAGACCTGCCATGTAGACAATATTTTTCTTCAAAATTAGCACCATATCATTACCTTCATTATGAGAAGAAAAAACTGAAGAACAGAGAGCTCATGAGACAGACAGATTCTTACTTCTCAAATACAGCTATTAAAAAGTAAAGATCATAGAATCATAGAATCATTTAGGTTGGAACAGACCTTTAATGTCATCAAGTCCAACTGTTAACACTGCCAAGTCCACCACTAAACCATGTCCCTAAACACTGTATCTACACATCTTTTAAATACCTCCAGGATAGTGACTCAACCACTTCCCTGGGCAGCTTATTCCAATGCTTGACAACATTTTCAGTGAAGAAATTTTGCCTTATAACCAATCTAAACCTCCCCTGGTACAACTTAAGGCCATTTCCTCTTGTCTTATTGCTTGTTACTTGAGAAAAGAGATCAACCCCCACCTCGCTGCAACCTCCTTTCAGGTAGTTGTAGAGAGCGATAAGGTCTCCCCTCAGCCTCCTTTTCTCCAGGCTGAACAACCCCAGTTCCCTTAGCTGCTCCCCATAGGACTCGTGCTCTAGACCCCTCACCAGCTTCGTTGCCCTTCTCTGGACACACTCCAGCACCTCAATGTCTTTCTTGAAGTGAGGGGCCCAAAACTGAACACAGTATTCCAGGTGCAGCCTCACCAGTGCCGAGTACAGCGGGACAATCACTTCCTTAGTGCTGCTGGCCACACTGTTTCTGATACAAGCCAGGATGCTACTGGCTTTCTTGGCCACCTGGGCGTACTGCTGGCTCATATTCAGCTGGCTGTCAACCAACATCCCCAGGTCCTTTTCTGCCAGGCAGCTTTCCAGCCACTCCTCCCCAAGCCCGTAGCACTGCCTGGGCTTGCTGTGATGCAAGTGCAGGACCCAGCACTTGGCCTTGTTGAACCTCATACCACTGGTCTCAGGCCCATCGATCCAGCCTCTGGAGAGCCTTCCTACCCTCAACAGATCAATGCTCCCGTCCATGCTGAAGTACAGAACTGAAGAATGCAGGAAGTGATGTGTAAATGAAGCAAACACTTAACTTAGGTCTGCTGCACAGAGGTGATTACATCAGCTGTGAGATTTTGGGTGTATAAAGAATGCAGAAAAAGAAAAACAAACCCAGCAACCTGTAATTCCTGGAAGAAATACTGATGTCTTTGCACCACCATTAACTTGCATGCTTTACTACTTTGTGTTTTTCAATGTTATCTCAATCATCATCCACAAAGCAAATGATGTCTCCTCTTTATTGTATTTCTGTCTTTTCTTCTTCCTTTGGAAATACTTACATTGCAACACCTTCACAAAATGAGGACATGTTAAACTTTGTGTTCTCTCTCTGTAATTCAGATGAACGTCTGTTCCTTTGAAGTCAATTCCTAAATTATAACTTCAAAACAACTGCCAGATCTCTCACACACGTGTATTTACACATTAAAGCTGCCCAAATAGAGTTTGATTTCTTTTCAAATTATTATAACACATTAAAAAGCAAACTGACACAGAAATTATTAAGTCTGCCTGATAATGCTAAGGCTACTCCTGAAGGAATTCAGAATCATCTTGCCAGCAGCAATGTTGTGTAAATATGTCTTGTATTTCTGGTCTTTCCATGATACAAGATGATCATTCCAGCTCTTATAGCTTGATCAGGTGTTCTAGGAACCAGGAACAAGTTTGTTATTTGTATTGATTAACTGACTTCACAGTAAAATCCTGTGATGTTATGCAGCTGTTACAGGTAGTTTGGGAAAATCATTGATGAATTCAGGCCATCTAATTATTGATTTAGTCATCATCACATCTGCTATAGATTTCCATGTTCACATGATTCACTTCTATTAAAATGATGATCTAATTAAGTTATGATCACAGTAATCTCTATGATCTTACATCTGAATGCACATGAGCTATTGGAAACTGAAATTAGGATCATGGTGAAAAAATCAACTCTTTATTGCAATGACCATGAGGAAAGCAACCCCAATATTTAGCTTCCTAAGATGGAAACAATTTTACAATCTGCTTAATTCTTAAAAAAAGGAGGAGAAAAATACTATTATTTTATTCATCTGTAATCCTATTAAATTCAGTAGGAGTATTACAAAAGGTGTAGGTCAAAAAGGCAAAAAGAAATGGGGTCACCAGTGAAAAAGGCAAAGACATATCCTTTTCTTTTCTGAGATAACTTAGAGGAAGAACTGAGAAGCTTATTTCAAGCCTGACTATGTTATTTCTCAATAATGGCATGATCTGCCACATACTATGGAGATCAAAGATCCCTACTGTTTTCCCCAGATGTACTATAATATCCACAGGGCATATAACATACAGCCAACATCCACCACCAAACAGCAGAGACCGCAAAGCCACAGAGACTTTTAAACACATTAGTAAACACTTAACCGACAATGAATTAATATCTGCTTGAGTTTTTTGAAACATGGTTTTGGTCTGAAAGAAAAATTAAATTCCTTTCTAACAGTTCAGGCATTCAAGAGCTTTGCTGAAAAAAAATTGTAAGAATAATTTAATCAATGTGCACAGTATTTCTTTTTGTGTTATTCACCCAGAGCTAATAACGAAAGATATGACATGAACCTTGCATTTTGCAAAAGCAAATGTGCAGGATGACTTCTATTTCTAAGAGTCAACAGTCAATCTTATATCTAGGCAGATATGAAGAGTGGAGAATGAAAAATAACAGTGAGGGATTACTGTCACAAAAATTTCCCCACATGATAAGGTAGGGGAATTTTCACTAGAAACAGAAATATTCAATATGAGAAAATGAAAATGAGTTCATTCTGTGTTAGCATGAGCATCATACTGATTATTTTATTTATTACCGCAATTATATTTCATAAAAAAAGTCTTGCATCCTTGAAACATAGACTGTAATCAGATTTGAATATACACTGAAATAATTACATGCTTGGTATACCATAAATAATTATGAATCCTGACCTTAACAATGCTACAAATTAAGGATTCTGCTTGATGTTGCTATTAGTAACCATTTAAATGCATCTATGCCATAGTAAATTAACATTTGCTATATGTTGGGACCTTGATTAGATATAGTCTCTCTTAGTTTCTCTTGATGGAGTTGTTCTACTTTGTACGGATAATTAAAACATTCATTAGAACAAGAAACGAGCCTTGGACACCCAGACATTAGGTGATGTGTGTCTGCTGGCCCCCAAGACAGTCCCTGTTTTTGCTCTTTGATCCAATGAATAAACAGCTGTCTTTCTGTTTGAAGCCATACAGATAGAGAAATGTACCCCTAAACAAACTATAATCTTGTGATTTGGGGTATTTATTTTCTGCTGTTAAGAGAATACGGTCAGAGATATTTCACATTTTCCTGTACTTTGACCAGAATTGCATCACAATACCGGGAATCTTTTGCTGATGAAAGCTATGTTGAAATTGTCAGAATCAGTGAGGTGAACACTAGTCTTGACACATAAGGATTTCTCAGGGAATATTTTTCTCTCTGCTACTTCATTTACTGTTGAACAACAAAAAAAGTTGAAGGATGCAACTGAAAAGGTCCAGAAGGACACAAGTCTCACAGAAACAATATGAGAGAACCATCCTAATTTGTGAAAACATCTTTCTGCATTAGTATCACAAATTGAGATTCAACCAGACTAGATGCTCACTAAGCAAAGAGTGAACAGTTCTTGGTATCTTGCGAAGTGCCTTTTAGATATTTTGGAGCATCTACTGCTTATGACGAATGTCAACATGAAAAAAAAGTAAAATGTCACTTTAGAAATCTGACCTCAACCTGCATAAATTCATATTCATTAAAGTAGTCCATGTTTCAGACTACTGATTTAAGCTAAGCAGCAGGACTAAGGACACATTACAGGAGTAAATGTTTGCAGACTAAAGTTCCATAATATCTGCATCATCGCAACCTATTTGGCAACATTCAAAAAACTCCTGAGCTTTACCACAGACCACAAATTTCTACTAGCTAATGTAGACTCTTTGTGCCTCAGATGATGGAATTATATGTTTTTGAAGCAAAAGATATATCTTTCTTAAATCAATGTGAAATTCCTAATGAAAGAATGTGCATAATATGGTAAACACAGTATGATTATGATTTTCAAAAGTTTTTTAGGGAGGAAGGGCAGTTTGGTGGAGACGCCGACTATATACTTGTTAAAAGCACACAGGAAGAAAAATAAGGTCTTTTGTGGAAGACGAGACAGGCTTTCGGGCTAAACAAAATCCTCAGTTTTGCAACAGATTGTTGTTGTTTATTACTTGATATATAGCATCTTGAAAGCTACACAGATATGTTGCCTATTTTTTAATTTTATGACACTCATTTTTTCAGAACAATTAGTTCTGTGTAATCTAAACGCTAGATACTAACAGAGCAAGACATCTAATTCATTTTTAAAGCCAAAAAAGCTGTTTATATACTTCTAATGGACTCAAGAGTTCTAAATTGCATACTTTATGAATACTAAGTCACATTATAAAATGCAGAAGAGAAAGAAAGCCTCTCAGTTGAGTACAGTCTTTTGATTCCAGATTTCCACTGAAAAATCCAGTTATTCTTTACTATCTAAATTTCTGAAATGCCTTGCCTTCCAAAGGAGATAGATAAAACCATTTAAACACCATAATTCAAGTGTTTAATGGCATTTGAAGATGGAAGGATCAAACTGAAGAAGTCCTACCTGTCCACTTCCAGATAGATTCCCTTGAAGATACACAGCCTAAAGTAAATGAAGCAAAACATGTAGTACACCCTGAAAATAACCTAGCATTTCAGAAATGACAGAGATTTTGAAGAGCTAACTTCCTTCTACAAAAAGTAGGACATGTCTAAATAATGTTGATATTAAAGCGATCGATGCTCAAATGAAACCAGGAAATTTGTTTTCCTGACTGTTATTCGCTTTCACAGCTATCCCTAGTTCAACAGTCAAAACTCGAGCCATCTAAAACCATTAGTGAGTCTAGAAAATGCAAGTGTGTATAATATTCAGTGGATAGCCTCCATTTCTCACAGCCTCATTTGGAAAAAGGCCAGCAGTAAAAGCAGAGATCTGATCATGTCTGAGTGAAGGTCAATACTCAAGAAGATAATAAAAAATCTGCTTGGTGCTATTTTATTGGGTTTTCACACATTTTATTCCTTCATCTTGTATTTAAAGCACTGAGGTGCTTAAGGGAGACACTTCGTTTGTCATCTTTCCCTCTATTTCTTTCAACAGTTTTAAGAACATCTCAGAATGAATAGTTCTCTTTCCTTCTTTCTCTTCTCGTCAAATTCTGATTTTTGTTGTTGAAGTTACATCTGCAGGCAATCAACATGCAAGTATTTGGGGATTATTTTTTTTTAAGCAATTTACATTAGTATTTATCTTATTGATTGGAGCCTCCTAAGGACAAACATCCTATAAAATTTTCTCATAAGTCAAATTTAAGTGCACTACAGAGGTAACAGTGATAGCAAAATGTCATGCTTTGGCAGTGGGTTAGTAGAGAATGACCTATTTTCATACTAAAGTGATAAAATCTGTGTGATAGAACACATAAAAATCTTAACAATTTTACTGCTGAGGACCCAAGGAGATTTAGATCAAACTTGCATCACCAAGTCATTCTGAATAATCTGGAAAAGCACTGTACTCCTGAAGAAACAGGTAAAAAGCTTCTTCACCTTTGGGACTTGGTGTCGTGGTTTGGCCTCAGCCGGCAACAGAGAACCACGCAGTTGCCTGCTCAACCCCCGAGGGCGGTGGGGAAAATTGGAAGAAAAAGGCAAAACTCGTGGGTTGAGATAAAAGGCAGTTTAACATAACAGCAAACGAAAGAGGAGAACAACAACTGATGGAGGGATGCACACACAGGGTTACTGTACCGGCGCTACCCCAGCCAGCTCCCCCTTATAGACTGGGCGTGGCGTCACGTGGTATGGAATACCTGTGTCCTGGGCCAGAGAATTAACCTTATTCCCGCCGGAACCAGGACACTTGGATACTAAATTCAAATGAGATTGAAAAAATTCTGATATAATAAAAGGGGTAGGTCATATATGAAAGAGATGTCTTTTTTTTCCTCTTTTTCTTTCTTGTTTTGTCATGGAAAAATACACAGAGGAAAAGATTACCATTCAAAACAGTTAGTCTTAAAATTCTACCAATAATTAAGCCTACCATAATGGTCAGCCACCCTCAACTCCAGTAGTGGGCATTTCCCAGCTAATTTAGATGAGACACTTAAAATTTTAAATTATCATGACCAAGAGAGTGAAAATAAAATTACAACTTTAAAACAATCTCCGAGATTAACTTCTTTATAATGCACTGTGATGTTCATCACTATCCAATTACATGGATCTTTTGGCTACCAAAATGACAGCAGCTACACTGTTGACCCCGTGAGGCTTTGGAAAGTAGCAATACTCTTGAGGGGAGATAATTGAAAGGCATGCTTAGGCTCATTTTTCAAATCTATATTAAATTATAGTATGCACACACAAAGACAAGAAAATATGTCTCAGAAATCTAATTGGTTACAGATGGTGGTTTATAGCTAATAGAGTGAAGACTAACTAGAAAAATTAAAATGCACAATTGCAGTGTATTAGTGGTCAGAATTCTTTCTCTAATACTTCTCTTCACGGATGTTTGTTATATCATAAGTTTTATTCATTTCAAATGAACATTTTTTGACAGTTCTGAGATAAATAGCTGGGACATCATTCATTTTCATCCATGACTATCTACAAAAATCAAAGATTAAGTCTAATTCATACAACTGCTAAAATGAATTTTGAATTTTTTGTTAGTTTTTTACTTGTTAAAGCATTAAATAGGTGGTATTAGGCATTAAATATATGTATATATGTATATACGATACAGGTGTACACTTTTATGCATGTAGATGTGTATACACATTTATCAACTGCATTTTATCTGTACATCTGTGTACACAAAAGTGTAGACATTTTTATATTCTTAAATTTTGCAGCTAGAGTGATCATTTGAGACTTCTAGAGAGAAACTGGTTGATAAATAATGATATAAACATTTCTGAAAGAGGTATTGTGCAATATTGCTTCCTTACAAAATCGAGCTTATGTAGCATTATTGTTATGGACACACAGTAAACAGTGACTGCTTTCAAAACAATTTTCAAAGAAAATAATAAGACAGAAGGATTTTTTTCCTTCTCAGCAATCTGCAGGTCACTGATGAAAATTTAGACTTTAAAAAACATATGAAAAAAGGGGTTGTACAGTTCCTGTGTTTTACCTACTGCACTATCTGGTTCTGCTTCACAGTGATTTCACACTTCTACTTACAAGGTAAATATGCATAACATATTTTTGACAGGGTTTTCATAATGTCCTGTATATCAAATAGACAAAGCTAAACAAACAATATTTTATTCTGGTTTTTTTTTAATAATAATAACCTTCAAAGTTCTTCTTAGGAAGACATAAGAAATCGCATTACAGCAAAGAAGCATATGAACATAGATTTTGTTAATATCAAACAAATTTAAGCCCTCCATTCTTATTTCCATCTATGAAAAACACTCTCAAGATTGATTCAAGCATCGACTAGACTATGTCACAGGCAAATCTAGCGCTGTGCTTTTGGGTTGTGGGTTTGATCAAAGCTTTTTCTCCTGTTGTTAATAGTAAACATTCCTTCTCTCATTTCTCAAAAGCAAGAGCCTCTGCAGTTTATCGCAGAACTGAATCTGTCCCATACTGCTTGCCATTCAGGTGTCAAAGGAACGTACACATCAAAATATGGCTGAAAATACAGTGACCCTGATTCAAAACAACACACTGGCTTGAGATATCTTGATTCTGGCAACCAACAAGACGGACTTTAATTTTCAAAATAACACAAGGAAAGTTCATGACAAAGTTAGAATGATTTTATATTTGTGGAGTGCAAACAATATACCTTTAAGACAATCATCACCAAAATAAATAGCTATTCACTTCGGTGAGAAGTGAATAACAAAGGTACAAAATCATGGTCAGATTGCACAGGCGAAAGCTTCATTGCCACTATAAAATTTTGTTTTTATTGTGAAGTATTGGCTAGCAACAGATTTACCTGTCTCACATTTCTCAGCTATAACACTCAACATAGTCTTTTCAAGCTACTTTTGAAACTTGCAGTTTGCAGGACAATTTTTCAGAATTTTATATGATGACAGTGAAACGTTCAAAAAACATTTATGAATAATAGGTGAATTTATGTATTAAAATGGATGGAGAAAAAGTTAAATAAGAATTATTTGGATTAGTTTCTTACAGTCATATGTCCTGGTTTGAGGTAAAACAGGACCAATTTTGTTCAGTAATTTCACTTTTTAGCTAGGCCTCTTCTAACTGCTGAAATTAACAGCATGTTGTGCAGAAAACTGTTCGCTCTCAGAGTGGTAAGACCCATGTTTATAGTTGATGCCAAGGAATGGGATGCAGAGAGGCTCCTGCTTATACTTACTGCTATAACAACCAAGGGCAGCTAACTTTGTTACTTGCCCTGTTGGAGCGTTGGCAGCAGAAAAGCACAGAGGGGTCACACCTGCGGGGAGGAGCAGACAGGACAGGTGACCCAAAACTGACCCACAGGGTATTCCATCCCATCTGCCTCATGCTCAGTATAAAAGCTGAGGGATCAAAGGGTCAGCTCTCTTTCTTCAATGGCCGGCGTCCTGGGAGGACTCTTTCTCTGTACCTGCCTTTGATCCCGATCCTGAATCCAGATCTGGAATCCAGTTCCCGTCCATCACTGAGTCCAGTCTGGGACTTCCCCAGTGCCTGCTGGTGACGTGATTGTCATCCTGGGAGCTTGCTACGGTTTTGTATATATTTCATTATTTTCTTTTTATTATTTTATTATTAATATTTTATTAAAGTAGTGTAGTTCATTCTAAACTCTTAAGACTCTCTTTTTCTCTCTTTCTCTTGCCTCCCTTTGGGAGCGGAGCAAGAGAGAGAGAGCATCTGTCATTCCACCTGATTGGGCCAGTCTGACCCAAACCACGACATCATACATGTTTTTATCACTTAAAATTATTTATTTATAAAAAAAAGATTGCATCTTTAATTTCTATTATTTCATGGTGACATATGAACTTTCTGAATAAGAGTGGCACTTTTTGGTGTATGGGAGAAACAAGTTATTGTAGATGAGGGTAAATTCTTGCAGTCTGAAGGAGCAGTTGTGCTTAACTGACCCCGTGTGCACACACTGCCCCTAGGAGGCAAAAGACAGAAAACCACCCTGAACAGAGCTAGCACAACAATAAACTTGTCTCTCCCTGGTTCACCATCCAGGGTGACATGTTGCTTATATAAACCCAGTATATTCCTATGAGACAAGAAGTAGAGCTGGAGATAGCTAAACATAAGTATTCCAATGCAGACGGTAAAATAGTATAAGGAGCACTGTGTGACCAAAGCAAAAGCTGAAGTATTTCAAGAATAAAGCTAAAAAGCATCAAAGTGTTTAGTAGTAATTTCACCAAAAATTTCTTTGATATTTTCATCCACTGTTCCTTTGTTTCATTTTCTAAATCTCCAGCTATTCTATTAAATATAGCTCCACCAAGCAAACACCTTTTAAATCTGTCTGGTTGAGACTGTCTGTCTCTCTGTTCCCTGCTAGCTTTGGATCTAATAAACTCTGAGGTATCATACTTGGGTTGTTTCCCTGCCCTTCTCCCCCAACATCTTCAGTAGAGACTGTAAAAAAAGATAAAGGTCCTGTGTCCAAATCAGGAGGGAATTATTTCATTAAGGAATGAAAACCAGAAGTTTCAGATCAGGCTAGTAAATTCTCTATAGTTATTTTTCTACATAAAATTTTGTATAATTACAGCTACAATGTCATTTAATTGAGATGGCAAAGAGTGCATTCTTATTTTTTTGAAAGTTGGGGCAGCTTCTTACTCAGACTTTCATGCACAAAACATCAGCTTCACTAGTGCTGTTTGGCTGTCCTAATGAAAGCTCACCAATTAGAGAAGCACTAAAACTAAAATATCTATTGATTTACGACCAAAATTAAATTATGCTGCAAGAAATCTGTGCTTTGCTATGCATACAGCAGTATTCTTGAAAATCATTGGTCTTAAAATGCCAGTGTAGCTCATTGTATTAACAGCACAAGAAATTAAAATTCATTAGCCTGATTTAGGTTTTGTTATTAACCTGAATAAAGTTAACAGTGAACCTTTGGAAGAAAAACACACACTCACTGTGATAGTCTTTGAAGACTGCAACACAAATTTTAGCTGATCTTATCTCTTTATATTATTTGCTAGAATAGTACTGTATTCCTTTGCATTTGTTTTTCTTGTCACTTATTAAAAAAACTCAAGGAAGTTGTACACCACACAAAAGAAATCTGATTTCTTGATGAATGAAAATGTTAATTGCATTAAATCCATTAAATCCATAAATGGTTGCTTAATTAATTTTGTATTTAAATAGAGTAATACTGATATTGTTTTACTGACAACCTATGCCTTCCACCCACACCTACAATACAGGCTGATTGAAATAAAGTACCACAAAATGCATGCAGTAACTCAGTGTGGAGATGTGAAAAGCCTGCATTTACAACAAAAAGGCTGGTTTCGTCTTCACTAACTGAAAACTTCATCATTCCAGAAAGCTCTACAAAATTATTGAGTCTTTCCATAGTCTTTACAAGAATGTACCAGCCTAATGCATACTTCAGTGTGCAGGGAACTGAACAAATAAAAGCCTTATGTAGCAACAAAAAAATCAACATTTAAGCAAAGACAGCCAAGAAGTTAAATACTGCTGTGAAAAGATTAATGAATTTTACATGAGAGCATTAACAAGAGAAACATTCTTTCCCAAAATTTTTTGAGGAAGAGAGGATAAATATTTTGACCAGGTAACACAATCTGAAGACAAGAAGATGAACCCTTTTCAGACCTGGGCATTTATGTATTCATAAAATTCCCACAAGTGCATGGTGGATTTATTTTCAATATGTCAGCTTCCAGCCAAAAGAATCATGTTCTTTTCCTCATTAACCCTTCCATTCTTCTATTTAAAGCTCAACATGAGCCAGCAATGTGCACTTGCAGCCCAGAAGGCCAACCGCATCCTGGGCTGCGTCAAAAGAAGCGTGGCCAGCAGGGCAAGGAAGATGATTCTGACCACCTAACTCTGCTCTTGTGAGACCTCGCCTGGAATACTGTGCCTGACTCTGGAGTCCCCGACATAAGAAGGACATGAACCTGTTGGAGCGGGTCCAGAGGAGGGCTACGAAGGTGGTCGGAGGATTAGAGCACCTCTGCTATGAAGACAGGCTGGGGGAGTTGGGGTTGTTCAGCCTGGAGAAGGCTCCGCGGAGACCTTAGAGCAGCCTTCCAGCATTTGAAGGGGGCCTACGAGAGATCTGGAGAGAGACTTTTTACAAGAGCATGTAGTGATAGGATGATGAGTAACGGCTTCAAACTGGAAGAGGGTAGATTTAGAACAGATACTAGGATGAAATTTTTCACTCTGAGGGTGGTGAGACACTGGAACAGGTTGCCCGGGGAAGCTGTGGAGGCCCCATCCCTGGAAGTGTTCAAGTCCAGGTTGGATGAGGCTTTGAGCGATCTGGTCTAGTGGGAGGTGTCCTTGCCCATGGCCAGGGGTTTGGAACTAGATGATCTTTAAGATCCCTTCCAGCCTAAACCATTCTGTGATTCTATGAATTTCAAGGGCGTTGTTTTCCCTACAAGGAATGCTGCTTGATAGAATTACATTTTTCATAGCTAATAGAAATCTTTCCTAAAATAATATGGCTTCCACTAACTTTAAAAACCTGTGTTGATTTAGATTTAGATTAATTTGGAGCAAAGATATGACAGCTTAGCATCTGCTACCAAAAATGTCTTGATTCTAATTAATAAGGCAGCGAAATGTTACATTTTGTTTTGTCTCAGAAAATGTGTCAGGCTCTGAAGTAGTTCTTCATCAGGTTCCTGACAATATAAAGCTCTAGATCTGTGACTCTGAGGTGACCAAAGGCAGGATGAGGAGCTGTGAGGATTTCCACAGCACTCATGTCTACCCTTCTCTGTCACTTCAAGGTGTATTTGTCCACTGACCCAAATAGTTTTTCTGCTCTACTAGGCTGTAACCAAGTGCCCAAGACTGACATGGAGGTGGCAAAAATCATAATCACAAAGGTCAAATACAAGAAGAAAAAAAAGTTTTCCTTACTATGCCAATAATGTGAAAAAAAGTCTGGATCACATTAGAGCACATCTGGATACTTCAGTAACCAGAAATGAGGTGGGAAGATAGAGAAAAAAAAACCAAAACCACAAACCCAATCAAAAGATCTTCACAGAGACTTTTATCTCCAATAGAAGAGATGAACACTGCTGCTGGTCTTTCAAAGAACCATCGATGTTCCTGCAGCCACCAATAACCTTACACTCTTCATTCACGGGAATGTACTAAAAGAAATTTTGCAGAAGTCAACGGACTCGTCAAAGTATACAACCACTGAGAGATACAGAGTGAGGGAAAACAATGCCTCATATTCTAAAATAAATTCTATATGTCCACATTTCAGTATGCTTCTACACATGTTTAAACATCAAGTAGCTACATAATGGCTTAGGAATAATATTGAGCAAAGTAGTAAAAAGTAGCAAAAAAAATTTCAAGATTCCAGCTATGTTCTGCGACCAGACTGCGATAACCAATTTGGGCTTTTTCTAAGTGTCACAACCAGACTAAGTACCACTATACCATATTTTATACTTAATGAAAAGAGGTGATAAAAATATAAAATCAATTATAGGTATGCAGATATACCCTTGTAACATCTAGAAGCTTCTTCTAGGATACCTTTTTTTTTTTTTTAATATCATTCCTGAAGTACTGCTTACACCAGGTAATGCCGTGTTTGTGTGGATGTCTGCTTTTACAAAGCTTTTTTAAGCAGAGCAGAAGATTATTTAGTTTTGATCACTTTTCATCTTCCAAGTAAGTTTATTATTTCCAGGGGAGATATTTACTTCCTTTTTTCAAGTAATGAAGAATTTTCAGGTACTATTCAGAATAATACTTAAACGCTAATGTTCACTGTACGCTGGGTACACTGATTTCTCATAAGAAATCATCTCTCCTTCAAATTCCCTGCAGAAAATGAACATATTTCTATTCAATTATGTATCAAAAGTCCTCAAATTATGAATCTGTATGTTTTTAAAAGTGTTGTGCTACATGGTATTTGACTTGGTTTTGTGAAGTAGTGTTATCTTCGTAAATTGATTTGCAGAAAAACCTCTTTTTCTGCAGTTTTAAAAAATAAAAAAATCCCATAACAGTTGTAGAAGCAACAAATCACTTAAAAGACTCACGCTGTATAAAATGTAATGGCTTGCATAGGTAAGCATCCTGTATTAAAGTCTCTGACACAGCATTCTATACTACCAAAACAAGTGAATATTTTTCTTTAAAAAAATCAAAAAGAAAATTTGAGGTACAGAGACAAAATAAAACTACTGATCAGTAAAATAAACAATTTTCACATTCTTTGGATTGTAGGTCTTAATGTCATCTTAAGTAAGGTACTTATGCAGATGTTTTTTTTAAATACAACAATGTAATTTGCAAAGAGTAAAATTACATAGAAAAGATACAGCTCCAGTCCTTACTAATCCCCATTTTAATGCATTTGCTTTCTTTTGTGTATATTTAATAGCAGCTGAACAATTGCACAGTATAAAATGACTTAAATGTTTGAGGTTTCTATCTTATCCTTTTGTCGATTCTTCCTTTTTAGCTAAACCTTCCCTTTCAATTCATTAAACTATTTAACAAGTGACTCAGAAAGATAAAAATTCCTTTCCTTGCCTAATATTTACATGCTATTTGTTACTTTTTAATCTTCTTGCCAAAGTATGCACACTGAAATCCTGACTCTCCAGCCCTGCCCACCTACCTCCTGCCCCATCTTTGTTCATCTTTTCCTAAGTCCCTCCAGTCAATAGTTTTCCAGCAATAAGGAACCTAGAAATGAACTGTAAATTCAGAAATCAAAGAATATATTATTTCACCTGTTTTCAGATTTATATTATGCTTTTTGTGCTGTGTGCAGCCAACATTTACATATTTGCGGAAGCTTCATCTCGCTGCAAACTGATAACTAAGCTGTTATTCACCTTCATTTTGTGTCACTCAAAAATGCTTAATTTCTGCTGCATGAATGTATATTTCAGATTATTTTTGCTAATTTTGTTATTTGTCTTAAGATGTATTAAGTAATGTTTTCCCCAAGATAACCTCATTTTTTCCCCCAGTATTTCTGTTCTAACAAGAGGACTCATGCTAAATTTATGAAATTCAGTAGAAGTGCTTTTTTTGACATTAATCTACCTTTCCATGTGTTACTTCTCTTTCTCCTTTGATGTTTTACAATTGAAAGGAGTTGAGAATGATCCCCGCTAGCACTGAATATTGCAATATTAAAGATATATGGGTTTTGGAAGATAGGGAACTATGGGAAAAAAAGAGTCTGGAGGATTCAAAGACTTCTGCAACTAGAGGGTAGGTGTAAGCCACAGGCCATTTCTAGGCTTCATTCCCTTTTATCTCCACAGTTTCCTAAACTTTAACTCTTCTGAGAAATCCAAACTGAAGAAATTCCAAAATCTCCCTGTCTTTCTGAGGTTTTTTTTTTCCTTTTCACATAGTGCTATGCCCCTTAATAAATTCATTTTTATCAATTTTATAGTCATGGGAACTGTCTTACGCAGAACTAAAAGAAGAAGGATGTGACATTGATGTATTTATTGGTAAAACTGTGTCTCTTCTGGAAGCAACTCAGCAGGGCAAGGAAAATACTTTACTCTTGCCTGCAAAAATTGTCTTTTTTGAAAAAAATATGATGCATCTCTTTCCCAGTTCTTTTCCCATTTGCATGTCTTCTGCAATGAGCCTTCCTTTTTCAGATGATCTGTATTGTCACTTTCTTGGTCAACAAATAGGAAATTATGGAGCTACCATAGATCTGGTGCAAGTAGAAGATGTTACTCATCCTCAGCCAAATGGTCCCACACAGAGGACTGCACACAGAGATTATGCACACTCCTCACATCACACTGAGAAAATGATATACATATACACAAGGGTTATATCAAAATCATAATCATCAACTACCCTCTATGTAGGAACTACAGTAATTTTGAATGAGGCATGAGTTGCTTTGCATGCTTGATCATCATAGGTGGGGCAAAAGGAATTTCACTGTTTCAACCTGTTTTGGGTCCTGTGCTATGTGTTACATTGCTAGCAGTTCTTTGGAATTCTTTTGAATTTTGCGCGTAAGGTCATCGAAAGAGCTTTTGTCCTTAGGAGAGAATGTATTTTGACATGTGCAAGAAGGAATTGATATAATAAAACTCAAAAAATCAGATAATTTTTGTTGGGGGATGTTTTTGTGTTGGGGATAGTTTTTTGGTATGTTGAGTTCACTGATGTGTTTATGTCCAAAAGCATTGCATGTTGTCTCTCCAGAAAGGTGTTATTGCAGAATTCATGAGCTTTACAAAATATATGCAACTCATTATCTTCTATAGTAACTGACACTGGCAAAGTAGTAAGCCTTACTGAGTTTACAGATTCTGAATAACCCAGGTTGAGTTGACACATTCAGCCAGTAACCAAACAACGGGCAGGAGCTATATAGTGTTTAAGGATGGAGCTTCAGAACGGGCACAATGGGGTTTAAGACTAGAACCATCCATTTCTTATTCTTCTTTTGAACTATATCTAATGACCAATGAAATGCCATTGAGTCATATTACTATGGGAATTTCAGGGGAGCTCCTCCTTATCTGTTTTAAGAAACTGGAAGAACTAAGTGTAACATAGGAAGCAGAAGCCTTGCTGTAAATTCTAAAATTCTAGCCATAAACTTGGATGTGTCTTGGGAATTCTAGAGAAAGGAGTGCAAACAATGAGAAAAAGATAAGACTGCCAATAAATTTAATTTAGGGGTCACATTTTGAAATTGTTTACTTGTAAACTTTTTGTTGCAATCTGTATCTAAAAGCTTGGCCAGCTTTGCTTTACTGTTAAGATTCTGTAGTGTTAGGAGCAAGGTAAGTCTGGATGACACTGATGAGTTTAGGGCTACTTGTCTTAATAAAGGCACCAAATTTGAATAGATATTCAAAAGCCTCTGTAGAGAATCTAAATCAGATAAGTTTAGGCCACTCAGGTTGGAATGTATTATTCATCAAGCTACAGGAAGACAGCCATGACTTTGGTGTTGCGACATGCTAAGTTAAGGGAAGAAAGTCCCTTTGACAGAAAAAAGTCAGCATTTTTCCAACAAATAGGAGATACCTGAGATGCATCTAATTTTGCTTCCTACTTGACCCTGAGCAAACCTCACAATTTCACACATGAGCCTTCTTAAATAGGACTACTGTAGTTTTAGGCCCCATCTAGTTAGACTACTGTCAAAATTAATTTTATTGTGAATCTACATATAGTGTTTATACATATACATACACAAATCTCCTCAATGACTTAAGTATCACATTTGTACATGAACCATCACTTAAACATTAACATCATATTAATAATTCTGGAGTAGAATGCAATCTGATGTAAAAGTATTTACCCCTTGCAGGTTGCATGACATGAGTCTGTATTAAAAGTCCGAAGAGCAAAACGAATGAGAAGGATAAAATACTAGCTATTAGCTATAATGGACATGTAAACAATATAATATTTTACTAATAATTTCAGAGTACCTTTATATTTCCGTATTCAAAATATCGTGACTGTTGAACTCCTGAAAAGAGAAAGAGTAAAATACAAACCAGTTATCAGTGCTGTTTGATCAATAAAACTCTTGGTCAGAAGGATACTATTAAAACACTATATTCATGAAGATGAACATTTCAGTTCTTCACTGCTTCAATAAATTCAGTGAATTTTCATGAAAGGAGACTTTGATCCCTGACATTTGTCTGTTCGTTGACCCATAAACCTGTATCCTACAACACCATTATTAAAATCAGGGGTTTTTTGAAACAAATACTGCTTGTTTCACATAAGATTAGCTGACATTTGGATATATAAGCCCAACATGGAAGAGAGCAGGCATAGTGTTTTCATTCTTTAAAAAGAAATGAATAAATGTCTTAGGAAAAAAAAAAGACTATCATCCATATCACATTCAACCCATTTAAAAAGCTAAAAGAGTAAAGAACTTCAGCTTTCACTTGAATAAGCTTATTAGAAGTTCTTGTAGTTAATATAAGTAGTTTCAGGATAACTCCAAACTGTTTTTTCCAGAATCTTCCACAAGTCCAAACAGACTGCTCAGGTTTACCAAGTGTACAAGATACAGGCATAGATACAGGCCAGGCACAGCTCAGGCAAAATTAAAATGTTTTCTGGGGAGGGTTTCACACCATCACCATGAAACAAATCACAGTAACTGAAGGTACAATTTTCACACCTATACGCATGCTATGCCTCCAAAATACAGATGAATTGCTACATAATTTGGGGAACAAAGATCTTGTATTTCTTTCCTGCATTCATTTGCATCTCTCATTCTTTCATGTGAATTACGTATTTTTGGTCTTTTACAATGCTCTACAATATTGTGATGCATCTGGCTCATTGTTAAATCAATCTTCAGCATCTTTTTTTCCAAAATTCAATCGACTCTGCACTTACTTAACACCTGAATAGATCAGTGAAGCGCAGCAAATGATGGGGGTCAGGCACCACTATTTTGCTTTACCACATTCACTGTCACAGCTTTGTTATAGTGTTAAAAAAACACAGCTTCTTCAAAATCAGTATTTGTGTAATTTTAATACAAGATGAAGGAGTAATTTAAACTTACCCTGTTACTATATTTTATGCCAGCAAGAAAAGAAAGACTACTAATTAAAAGCAAATTTTTAAAAAAGTCATTCTATTAAAAAGAAAAAAATCAGCAAAATTAGATTAAATTCATTAGCCAGAAGAACCAGGACTGATACTTATGAAAACCCTCTAGAAACATTTACTAATAGAAAATTCCAAATATTCCACTGTGTTAGGTCAGTAGGACCTGTAACAGAGCATCGGTCTCTCAGGAATGGGAGATGCTATCTAGGCAGGGTGCACTGGTGAATCAGTTCTACTCACATTCACAAGAATAGGGAAGGTAAAGGGGTGTATTGCTGGCCACTACCCCTGTCTGTGATTTTTTTTTCATCCACAGAACAAGAATTTACCTCAATCTTTTATGAACATGCTGATACTTTCTGCCTCAACATCCTCTTCTGGCAACAGTTTCAAGAAATTCTTTTTCATTATACAAAAAAGCACTTTCTTTTAGCTGTTTTATAAAGACATCCCACTAACTTGACCCTGGTTCTAGTACCATGAGGTTTGGTGGATAAACAGTTCTGTGTTCACCTTAATCTTCACGATCCTGTAAGTTTTGATCAAATATCAGCCCTGCTGACCTCCTCCTCTCCAAACCAGAGATTAACGGCCATTTCAGTGGTTCCTCTTAGACAGCAACAACAGTTCCATATCAACTATTTTGAGATTTGTCAGCCAGCTCTTAGTCCACTTCACATCTGCTTTAATTGGTGCTCCTTTCTAAAAATAGGACATAATCCAACAATAAATTCGCAGCTTTGTGAAAAAGCCAAATATGTTACATATACCCAATTACAAAACACAACCACATTTACATATGCAATAACAGGAAATTTTAATGGAATTAATCTCCTTTGTCAAGAATACTGGTTGGCAATACTTCTCTTTCCTTTAATTCTTCACTGGTTTAATTCCATACCCACTTTTCCATTTTCCAGGGTCTCAAGATATGTAAAAGCTAGGAGCAGTTCCTGTCTGCTTGATATTTAAGCTACTGATTATTTTTTTATATATATAATTTAAATTCCTTTGGCACAATCAGAACGCCAGAATGAGAAAAGAACATACATCTTGATGGGCAGTGGGGGAGAATGACCTATTTTTTCTTTCTTAATTTATTGTTTATAAAGTTATCGAAGAGCAGGGAACATGTTAACCTGGGAAGACTGGTAGTGGTCCTGAGATGTGGCAGAAGTGAACCTTCCTCCAAGCCAAAGTACAGCCAGGATGCTTGTCCACCCGCAGGCAGCCCAGTTATCTCTAGGGGAAAGCCTTGAGGTGCCTCTGCAGTTAGTGAGCCCCAGCACACATAAGCAAACCTCTGCATCCAAGAAGTAGGCTGTGGGACACATCGGGAGAGCACCTGCCTTCAAGCACAAAGATAGGAGCTAATGAAACACTGATGCCAGCCATATACACACATCTCTCTGGCTACGTTGCTAAAGGGTTGGTGAAAGGCATCCTGATGTGAACATCAGGAATCAAGCTTTGAAACTTGCTTTCTACCACCACTTCCAAACTTGTTAGTAGCCTAAATGCTCCCTGAGAGTGCCTACCAGGGAACTGAATCAGTCAGTCAAGAGGAGTGAAGAATGAGACGATTTTTGAATCTATTTTACTATTTCCTCCATGTCTACATTTTGAACTACCAGAAACACTATGTATATCTTCTTTTCAAACTTTGGCTGGCAAAATCTCCATTTCTTCTCTTACTCCATACCACAACATAAGCCTTTAATTATAGGAAGTGCAAGTATTACATAAGCATTTTTTCATCTTTAATCATTGTCTAAGGTTACAATTCAAAATGGAATAAAGATACAGTTTTATTACAAAGCTATGCAAAATAAACTGAAAATGTAAAAATTGGAAAGGTTGAATTGGAACACAATAAAAGCAAGGGCAGTGATTTTCATTTTATCAGGTTATTAAGACAGAACCCACATAAAATCTGAATTTTGAATACCTATAAAAGTGGTGTTTTTTAAATAATTCGTATCTTGTCTATTAATTAATTATTGCTATTATATTATTTTATTAAACATTCTATTTGATCAAATACATTTGAAGTACTAGAGAACTGCTTGTTTTATTGCATCCATTCGAAAATAAACCTAAAAAAAAATGTAATGACAGAAATACACGGTACAGTCACTATTAAGAAACAGAGCTCTCATGACCCAAACAAGATCAAGTTCATATCCACAGAACATCAAAAAAGATAGTTTGTACTTAGCTTTTGTTTTTATTTTCTCCACTAATAAATACTTTTTGAGTCATATTTAATTACTGATGAAAATATTTTTTCCGTGGATGATAGTTTTGCCACACCAGTAGCTTGCTATCACACATCTGTAATAGACTTTTTGAATGGACCTATTGAAATATAGACCTCACCTTTTCTGTTTACCTCAGTCCATTAGAGTGCCATCTCCTACCAAGTGCTAATCTTTGTTGTTTCTACAAATAAATGCAGTACACAAGTGCTACTCCAAAGATGAATGAAGCATGCTGAGTTTTCTAGACCTTCTATATGTTTGGAGTTAAAAGGATCAAAGATCTCAAGCAGAAGTTTCTGTGAGTCAGTGCTTTTGGGAGAGGATCAGAGCAGAATAGAAAGCTCAGTCAGTGTTCTGTATCTAATCTGGGAAGGTTTTTAAACATGCAAGCATATATTATATCACCATAAAACACTGTAAAGCATAATATGACAGCTAAATGAAACCCAAGGACAAATAGGAAACTGGAAAGCCAGCTATAACTACAATCTGTGAAATGCATAGACTATTGTGTATAGCTAGATTTACCTTTAGTGGAGAAAGTCAAAAAAAAATGGACAGAAGAAAAGCATGAAGTTAAAATGTAAATATGTTTTCATTCTTAAAGTTTGCCATCTGTCTTTGTCTTCATTTCATAAATACACTTTCATGGGGTTGCAGCTAGTGTAAGATGAGAGCAGAACACACAAGAAGGACAAACTCCTTTTTCATAAGGAGTCAAAGTCAAATTTGTCACAGTCATGCCAGCTGCAGCTGCTGTGTGAGCAAGGGGAGCCCATTTAAGAGAGAAAGAGAACCTGGAGGCATCACAAATACCAAACCGTCACATTATGGCTCTGAATTTAGCCATAAACACACCTAGCCTAGTCTGTAGCAAACAGTGCAACTAAAATTCGTTCTCAGTAACTCAGTTTTCCACCTGTAGCACTTATTAACACTTCATACAGTGTGTAGAGCAGTTTAATCCGTTTAACCTGATCAAATTCCAAAAAAATACTTATGCGTACACACAGTTGGAGAATCAACTGGCTTGGAGGAAAAACATACATTTCAGTATTTATAAGTGATATTTAATCTGTCCTGGCTTAGTCTGAAAGATACACTGAGGATGGACCAACACTTGCAAAATTTACATGCAACTAGTGAATATATATTTTTGAAAAAAGATTATGTAATGTATTTATCTCTCTAAGTATCACATATGTGATTGCATTTGTATATACATATATATTTCTATTTATTATACATGTTTGAATACAAACTTAGTGGAACACATTTTATGATTTCATAGGATTTTAATTCATATTTATATTATATAAACCCAAATATAATCCCATAGATATGGCGGTACAGACTTACTAACCTAGACCTAAGTGTCCAATACTATTTATCAGAGGGTCAAATGGAAAAACACGTAACAAGAAAAGAGTGTAGTTTGGTGTGTAATATCACATTTTTAACATAGATGACTTGGGAAACAGGTGTGTACAGGTAGAAAAGATAGCTCTACACATTTTTCCCCTGGTACATGCATGAAATTCCTGCTGACATTGACAAAGAGAAGAATTTAATCTACTATGTACAGAACAATGTATTAAGAAGTCATCACTGTAAATGAAATCACATGTGGCTATTTAGCTGTGACAGTTTAGAGAAAGAATATGTTCTATTTCAGCATCTCTGGAGAGGGGAAGCACGTGTCCTGTCTCAGCAAGCTGATCTGAACACAGACAGTGTGACAACATCGGCAGCAGTTGTCTTTGTATTCCCTTCCAAACTATCATCTTCAGAATAAATTATTTAAAGGCTTATCTGTTCTGTGAACACTGCAAAAAAAGAAGGGAAGGTTCTTGTTTCACTTCTGTCTGACTTCAGAATTTTTAGTAATTTTAAACCTGTTTAAAGACTGTAACATTTCTACAGCTATTCTTACTGTATCAGTACCATTCTAGCAGAGCCCCATCCTGCTCCTCAGTAATGGCACTCAAGATAAAATTTGGTTCTTCTACTTCATTTCTGTAAGCTTTTCTGAGTTCACAGAAAATTACTTTGTTAAATAAAATTTAAATTACTTAGCATTGCCACTTTTTTGCTACATTATTTGTTTAGTGCAGTAGAAGGCACCTACAAAACCAGACGTAGAACAAACATAGCAATTGCTCAAATGTGCAGTGAGCTGGTAGATATAACAAAAATAAACACCCTGATAAAGTCGGTGAACTAAAATACAGGCAAGAAAAAAATTGGAATTCACCTAGAATTAGACGCCTAAGCTATTTGCAAAGAACGTAAAAGATTTTTACTATAATAAGTATATTCAGATTTTATATGTAACTTGAATGACAGCACAATCCAGAGCATGATACTTCACCACTCATTGCAGGAGTACTGATTTAGGATTCATTTAAAGGTGAGAATGTGAGCTAGCAAACAAGAACACTGTTTTTTCAACAGTAAGCTCTGTCTTGGAACAGCTACTACAAGAGGGTAAGAGAGGTTATTGCACAATCTAATCTCCCTGTTCCCCATTAGATGATGTTTTGAAAGAAAGCAGTTAAGAATCCAGCAAGGTTAATTCAATAAGTTACAGAAGATTTTGCCAACGTATCCTCAAAAGGATGATTCATAAAAAACAGTATAAAGCCAGTTATGGACAAGTAAACCCAATAATGGAAGAAGGGGGAGGAGGAAAGGAAATTACGTAATTTTGCTGCAGAACCACATGTTGACCAATGGCGGGACAAGAGTATGGATCCCTGGTTAGCTCAAAGGCTATCTGGGTTTTTTCATGTCTTTAATCTCTCCAGATGGGAAGATGCAAAGAGAATATGGGGAAGAGAAGGAAGAGTTTGCAGCTAAGATTACATCTAAGATGATAAAAGGGCTATAAGGTATGCCATCATAGGCACGGTATGGCATGGGTAAAGAGCTGGCAACAAGACTCTGTATGTAACGAAGCATTCTGCTGGTGAACAACAACAAGCAGAACTCTCTGGCATACCATCAGGAATGAGAAGCCTGCCTGAAATCCAAGATCTGTATGAGTGTGTGCCCTGAGTGCCTGTGAACAGTGACCTCATTTACAGTGAGCACAATGCACACCTTGTACAACTTTGAAAATAATAGGATATCTGTCAATAAGATTAATAACTTCAGATGTCCACTAATGCAAAGTACTTCTGGTGGAAAATTATTTTTTTCATTTTGTGTAGCGTACAAATGATTAGCACATTTGAAAAATATAAACAGTGTTTTAACTCCTTTACTAGTGACTAGAAATGCTCAGTCTGCAAGACTGGCTTCAATGAAAATTTCCTTAAATGGAACAGAAGACAGTTTATGTAGAGAGCATTTGTATTTGCACTGTTAGTACAGAGTATATACAGCATAAGGAGCATATGAGCATTCATACTAGCTCTTAGTTACTCTGCTTAGTAGCTGTACCATTTCAAACTTTTGGATGAATCCCGTCTGTTAGAATTAAGAATAAAACCAAAAACCAGTAAAAATTGGATATAAATGCATCATCTTGACTGCTTGGCAAGGAGACCTGTCTCCCCTCAGTTCACCTCACTGTGTGTCTTTCCTGTTGGATTAGAAAACGATACTGAAAGCTTCTGGAATATCCACAAGATATCTACTCTTTTGCAAGGTTTGCCTTCCTGTGATAGCTGTCTCCTTCTCTTTTAAAGGAGTGATGAGGAAGCAACTCACTGGTTGGGAAGCAAACAGTTTGGAGAAACTGGGTCTGATTTGTAAAAAAAAAAAACAACCCCCCCCCCAAAAAATACAAACCACAATCATTCCTGCTTTTCAAAATGAAATTATTTTGGCTTTCATCCAAGCTTGATGGAAAAACAGAGAGTAAGGGTGTTCATAAGCCAAAATAAATATCTATGGCATTTCCCTTTTTAGCTGAGATGTTTTATTTTCAGTGTTTGGAAGGTCTCAAACAATAGATGGTCTGGCCAGACATATACAGTAACAAGGGAACAAGACATAGATACAGAATCTTGTTCTCTGACAAAATGTTTACTTATATATTTTACTATGAACATCTTTAAAAATCAGAACATTAAAATTTACCAGTGTAGACAAATATTTCAATGAAAAAAAAAGTTCTTTATTCTGGCAGTTTTTATTAGTAAGAATTGGTTTACCTAATGGATTATTATCTGTTGGATCATGTGACAAAGACCCATCTTAACATCCATAGAGGAGCTCAGAGGCAGTAAAGCAGGTGGGGGCACCTCAGTCAAGGAAACAAGCTCCTGTCCCAGCCCTCCTGGGGTACAAGACACACTGTGAGATGCAGTGTGTATACGTTTATTTGTGTATACGTGTATATGCATACATGTGTACATGCATGTGTGTATTGTATAGGTGTGCCTACTGGGAACATAGCTCAGCCTCCCTGCTGGCTGGATCTGAGGGATGGAGCTGTGTCAGCCTCACTTTTTTTTTGGACTGCAGGGTTCAGCAGCTCCCTAACTATATCATTGTGTGGTTCAGCCTGTTTCAGTTACTTAAACTTAATGAATCACTGACATGTTATATAGTTTTAAATCTAAAACTTGAAAGACTTTGGTATTGTTGACTATTAGCCCGTGCAAAACTTAAGAGCAACTGTTCTTGAACTAAGCAAAGATTATAAGCATATAAGCAGATGGAGCAATGACACATGGTATGAAGAACACATATAGTGCATATATAGTTCCTTTCAATAGTTTGTTAATGAATCTTGTTAAATCATATAAGACATTTAGAGGTGAAAAGTAAAATATTTGTCATTTTGAGTGTTAGGTTTTCATCTTCTCTCATCAAAAGTTTCATCTTAAGATGTTACTTATTTAGATAACGATAAGAAGTAGAAGAAATTACTAGTGCCACCAAAGCTTGCTAAAATATTTACAAGTGCTAAACAGCATAATGTGAAAAAGATGAAAAAACTTTTTCACTGTGAAGCTGAGACATAACTTACAAACCCATTGTACGCAATAATAGAAATCCCTTTGAAAATGAAGTGGTCAGTGCCAAAGAACATAGATGTTTAAAGAGAATTAGCATAGTTTGGAACATCCACAGCCTCTGCTTAGACATTCATAATGTTGCATGAAATACAGATATCTCCATAGATGATAAAGACACCCTAAAAAACTTTTAGTCTTAAAAAAAAGAGAACACATACACAGGACAGACTCTCTCCTCTGTCCCACAGAGTTTTTTCACTTTTCTCTTCAGTTTAAGAAGGAATGCTTCAATAGGTGAAAAGCTAAACTAATCTATCATGGAAGCTTTTATCTTCCCAAGTCATTTGTAGACACACCTGCTTGTAGCTGACGTATCTAAAAATATGATGAAATTTTATTATGCAACTACTATATTTTTTATTAGAAAATCAGAAAGATTTTGTAAGGAAAAATTCTAGATGGCATTGTGATTTTAGAAGATGCAGAAAATGAAATTATACCTGCACCTGACTGGAAAAAAACCAGACTCCTTCACTATTAAACTCCTCAAGTTTCTGTGCATTAAAGGTAATGCAATGAGTTTTATGATACCTTTATGACAGATGAGGTTGTTCAGTTTGGTACAGAATTAGAATCTGATTATATCTCAGTTTCTCTGAAACAAATCCTAGATTTGGCAATACAGAGTCTTTGACAGAATAAGCTGTTGGGCAAGGTCATTCAAACTGGAAAAACACACCACCTGACAGAGAAATTAATACACAGTGGAAAATATCTACCGTTATTGGAGTTCTGTCTTCATGCTTCACCTTGTCTAGGCAGAGTGTAAAGCTAGTCTACAGAAGGACATAAAAAATACAGTAATTTGAAAACAGATCAATCAGACCTTTTGATACTAATTTTTAAAATTCTCTTTGAACTAGATGACCCAAGCCAAATTTCTTTTTTGATGAAAGCCTTACATAGTCAGTAAGAAAATAAAAAAAGCTGCACAAGGAAAAAAATCAGCGAGAAACTAAGCAGAACAATTTAGGATTTTTTTGTCTTTGTGTCCTTAACATCAAACTGTCATTGAAAGTAAACCACAGAGTAAGAAATTCAGCTTTTATTGAGGCTTTTAAGTAGTGAAAAAAGTGGTTTATTCACCAAACCTGGGACAAAAGTCTAACCTGGCTTACTTATGCAACACAATCTTTTAATACTGACAAGTAAGGTATGGTATAGACATTTACAAAACTATAGATGAATCTGAAATATAGGAAAATTTATCTGAACAGACCTTATATATATTTGGACTCCTTGGGATTGCAGGTGATATTTTGCTAGTAGATGTAAGGATTCTGTAGTTCATGGTAAGTCAGTAACCAGTCATGTTGTTCTATGTTGGTAATTCCAGGAGACAGTGAAAAAATAATAATAAAAGAAAGATATCTCCCTAACTATTGTGCTTTTCATGAGAAAGATCAGAAGTCTGACAGTATTCCTGATCATTATCAGGGTTATTGCAAAAAATGATTGAAAAATCAATACACTCTGTCTGTTGTTCTAGTGTTAGACGTCTATCCTAACACACTACAGTCAGACAAGTATTTGCTCTTCCAATTTTGGGAGAAGTTGGATTGGGGGAAGGATGTCACAGAATCTTACAAATCATAAGGTTTAAAAATGAAAAAGCCCCATTTTTACCAGAACTGTGACCTCTGTTTATAACTCTCTGTTGCTTTTGAAATTTCCCTAGTTCTCCATCCTTTTCTGAATCAGATTACAATTCCTTCATGTTATATTCAAGCTTGTCTGAATGTTGCGAGTATGACATTAAAGATGCTTTGAAGTTCAGATGAAGTCTCAGTTCTGACATGCATTTGTACATGCATGATAGCCCTAACTTATGTTTGCTTAAGTTCTCTTTTTTTATTTTGCAAGATTGGTAATTTCTGTTCATTGTTATCATTAGAACAAGAGCTAGAATTGGATTAATATAAAACAGTCATTCAGAAATTTAAAGAACTATTGAAATAATAACAGATTTATAAAGGTCCAAGAAAGCTTTACAGAATGGAAATGAAGAGGAAGATTTCAACTCAAAGTACCTTAAAATTTCAAGAACAGTCAAGGTTTTATTTAAATGAGATCACTCCTACTCCTCTTTCCTACATAGCAAGAAAATCTATAACTGTTATCAGAGGTATTTCTGAATTCTTCTTAATAATAAGGCTTCTGGGGTTGAATAGCAAAATATCCAAGGACCTGACAGAACTGACTGGTTTGGTTGTTCTTTCACTCTGCTTTCTGTCAACACAGAGTCTCATTCAAATAATGTATTTAAAAAGTCATGGAGTGTGCTCCTTTTCCTTGCTAAGTGGAATGGCTGTATTTACTTCCATCAGCACACCAAAGCAGAGTACCAATGGCCATTCTTCCATGTGTTGCTTACCTCCCAGTGAGGTCTCAAAAGTATAATTGAATGGGTCCAGGCTTTGCTGTTTCATAATTTTCCAGCTGGCATATACTGTCCGATATATTACAGATCACAAAATGATCACAGATCACAGATCATCATGACTATAGTTGGTTGTCATCAATGAGAAGTCATGAGGACAAAAAAAAAACCTCAGACAGAATCTCAAGAAAAGTAATTCAGGTGTTGAACATGAAGAATAATGATCTCTTGCTGGTGGAGATGAAGGAATGCTTACTTATCATCATGCAGTTTTGTGTCTTTCTTCATTCTGTTAAATGGCAAAACTCCAGCAGCAAAGGATTACTCTGTGACAGAACACAGGGAGTTAGCAGAGACTATGCATTACTTGGTATGTTAGCATCCAATAAGCCCATTCCTAGGCTAAACACTTATTTGTTTCATAAAAGATAAATAAGAATATAAAATAAATTTTAAAACACCCTTCACAATGACAATGTATTTTGCAAGGGAATATGTAGAACTAGAACCCACAGCATTGCCCTTCCTTTCTTTCTATATCCAATCCAATAGAAATGCGCAAAAATGCACCTTGGTTTGAATTTTCTGGTATGAAGTGTTAAAAGAGATCCTATTTTTCTTTTTTCTAGACAAAGAATATTCTTCTGCTGTTATAACAATTGGTTTTAGAATAGTTATCTGGTCAGTAGAATAGAATAATCAAGTACTTACAATGAGGTTTTATAATCCTAATTCTGGTTGCTTATATTTTCCCCTTGCCTCCCACATGCCTTTTCTTCAACAGTTTCAAAGTTAACTTTTTTTTTTTTTTTCCAGGGACTTTTATCTTCAGTGACTTTTTCCAGGAAATTTTCCTTCCAAATAAGAAGGTTTTTGTTTAATACATGTAGTACTCAAACATTAACATCACATGGTGATGACAAAAACAATCAGTTATGAAAAATCAGGTGCTTAGAAATACCAGTTATCAAAATATCTGAATCTGGGCACCCCCACGTGAGTATATAAGATTACATGGATTTTTACATTTTGTGAGTAAAACACAACTGTTCTGCTATCATTGATCTTTAGAGAGGTACATTTCAGTGGACAGGACATTTAAGTGAATAAAAAGAATTAGGGACCTGCTTGGAGAACTAAACACCTATCTCACAAGAGACTGAGCAGATTCTAGGATACCGCTTCCTCCTGTAACTGTAAAATGAATTTTACATTTCACAATGGATTTAGATTCTTGTGTATTTTTTGTTCACCAATAAAATGAGATTCTACCGGAGTCTCTGTAAGTATAATTGAGCATACTTCGACATACACAATAAGAACATGTTAGGATATCAGTACTCCAGTAGAAACCACAAAAACTAAAGGCACAGGCGGCTATCTTGGTGTCAGTTCTTCTCAAATTATACTCTCTTGCACCATAGAAACATCTGTTTAATGACACTATATTTTTCTGGGTTATTACAGTTTTCTATTAGCGGGAAATTACTGCTTTGACCCCACTTCTTCCAATCTAACTTTTGAATATTATCAAATTTTTATTTATTTTACTTGTAATTTTCATCAGTCAAATAGTTTGCAAATACATAGTCAGGTGGAAAAAGTACAGGATACATGCACAAATCCAACAGCACTCTGAAAATTAACCCATAAGACATGTAATTTCAATTTGTTCTCTAAAAATTTCACTTGTAATTGGCATACATTAATAATAAAGCATTTATTTCTGATACCGTAATGTTATGTCATCAGAACACTATGGGAACTAGGGCTAAGAACTAAATGAAAATTCACATTAGTACTGTGACTGAGAACTATTTTGTCATTTGCAGGAAACTCGGGGATCATTTGTGAGCAAGCAGACTCAGATTGCCATGGGGTTTAGAGATGGGACTCTGAAACTATCAGCCTGTGGGTGGTGCCATTGGTCCCAAGGAAACAAAACAGTATTAAAGAAAGTTGGGGGACCTACATGGGTAGAGTGTATTTTTTCTCTCAGTCTGAAAAAAAGACTGTGCAGCAGGGTACATATAGACCCTCCCTCGTGTTTGCCATTTCTTCTAGGGAAGGGGAAAGAAGCTTATGCTATCATTTGTAATCCACTTTCCTGAAGAAACAGAATTGCACCGTCATCCCTCATGGCCAGCTTTGCACAGCTGCCAAATCTGGCAAAGGGGCAGGCTCCTGGGGGTTGCCACTTGAGGAAAGTCATTGTGGAATCTGCAGCAGTGCTCCGGCAGAAGGATGGGTGTTGTACAGGGGCAAGCAGCCACACGCCCATGGGGCAGGCAGCTCCTGCTCTAGTTTAAACTCGTCTACTATGAAGCAGTTGTACATCAATTTTATTCCTCCTTTGCAGGTGGTGGTGAAGTATATAATTAGTAGAAACATATATATTACTTACATAAGCAGACAGAAAGGTGCAAGTACAATGAAATTATCACACCTTTTTAACCATATAAGTACCTTCTTGGTTACCCTGGTCTATATTTCATCTTCTCCTAATGAGAAAAAGGTTGGAAAGCAGGAGATAACTAGTATTAAGAATCTCTTTTATAACAGGAGAGGAAAATAATCAGCAGTGCAGGGTGCTAGTTGGAACAGTGACTGCAGGCAACAGAGCACCTGCACTTATGGTGATAGTGCAAACTGCGGTAGGGTCTACAGTCTTAACCTTAACTTGGTAATTACACATACCCTTGTACTCTTACAGTCTTATTTTGTAAATGAAGACTTTTAACTCATTTGAGGTGTTTCAGCCAGGCTCATAACAAAAAGAAACCCTCTTTTCCCCTCTCTCTTCTTTTTTTTCCCCCTAATTCCTCTGAAGAAGGATTTTGGACAAAACTGTACCAAAAACATTAAAATAAGACTTATTTCACTTAAAAGGATAAAATTCAAATGTCCAGAATTAAAAAAAAAAAACACACAAAGACAGATCTTTAGTCCCTCTTAATTTGCAGTTAAACTGATGAAGCAGATATATTCCTTTGTACAAGTGAAATTATTTGGCTAAAAATTTTCAGGGTAACCGGGTAACTCAGTTCCTGACAACCCAATGTATATTCATGCTTCATGTTGTGAGTAAAAAGATGGAACTGCTTCTGTATGAAAAAATCCTCAGTGAACTGGGATCCTTCAGCTTAGAAAGTCAGTTAAGAGATAAAAACAAAGGTCGACAGAAATTAAAACTGGGTGGAAAGGACAAGGAAGTTAGGGTTATTCACTATTCCTCACAGTGAATGAAGGAAAAACCCTAGACTGTTACAAGACAACAAATGTGGACCAAACCCACAGAAATTATCCTCTCCTTCCAACCCCAACATCTGTGGAGGCAATGGAAGACTTTGGTGCAGGTGCTGCAGGGGCAAGAAAAGTAAACAGATTCAGAAAGTAATTACACAAATTCTTGGAGAATAAATCTCCTGAGTGCTGGTATAGATAACATTCCTGATAGAGCCTCTGGGTCAGAAAGTCCGCAAACTCACTGTTGCTGTGAAAAGAATTATATGCTTCCCTCTTCATTCACTAATTGCTATCAGTAGGGATAGGGTACAGACTAAATTCTATTTTCTTTGATCTGATATTCACTTTTCAGAGATACTAACCACCTCTTGGCTTCACTTGTTTTTATAAAAAAAAAAAAGAAAAAAAGAGCGTCCTGCATTTTGAAAAAAAAACATTTCCAAAACCATAGAAATTCTCAGGTTTTTTTTGTTTCGTTTATAAAGCGAACGAGAATTATTTATTGTATCAGTACTGACAGAATGAAAGCAATCACCGGATGTTTTTCTGTTTGCTTGCTTGAAATTTTTTTTTAAATTATTAGTGGTTTCTAGCATGTATACTTGAGAACAGGTATTTAATAGACATACAGTCAAAATAATCACTCAATAATTCTCACTCACGCTGAGAATTTTGAAACCTTGAGGGGGGAGGCTTCAAAAAAAACAAAACACCATTTCAGAAAATAGTTAATTACTGAAGTCAAAGCCTGATGAACCAGAAAATGGTATTCACCAGCCACACTGAGGAACAAATAGTCTTATTTGGCTGATAGTACAGCATTAAAATTGCACAAATCTGAAGTGCACCTAGGTGACGGAAATTCACCAATTCTTTTGGTTATCTCTCAAGATATTTAATCTTTCATTTGTTACATCCGCTAGGGGAAAACAAACACTCATGTGCAATAACAGCAGAACAGGTTTATCAGAAAAAACACTTCCCTTTCTTCTTAGGAAGATGTTAGTTTGATCTACTTGTACCCAAGCTGTAGTGTGTTCACACTGTCTGGCTGCCAGATGCCCACCAAACCACTCTCTGACTCCCCCTCCTCAGCAAGACAGGAGGAGAAAAAAAAGATCAAAATTCACGTGGATTGAGATAAGGACAAGGAAGATCACTCACCAATTACCGTCATAGGCAAAACAGATTCAACTTTGGGAAAATTGGTTTAATTTCTTGCCAATTAAAAAAAAGAGTAGGATAGTGAGAAACAAAGACATAGATGGAGGACAACCTAGGTCACCACGGTCTTCTCCAGTGGCTGCAGGGGAATCTCTGCTCCAGAACGTGGAGTACCTCTTCCCCTTCTTTCTTCTCTGACCTTGGTGTCCACAGAGCTGTTTCTCTCACATTTTCTCCCTCCTCTGTCCCACAGCTGCTTTGAAGCTTTTTTTACACTTTCTTAAACATGTTTTTGCAGAGGCACCAATAGCACGGTTTGTGGGCTCAGCTTTGGCTGATCAGTGTGTCTGTTTTGGAGCAAACAGAAACCACCTGGAACTGACTGTGTCTGGCATGGGCAGCCCCTGGCCTCTCCTTACTGATGCCAGCCCTGCAGCCCCCCACTGCCAGCACCCAGGCACCTGGACCCAATACACAAACTGAGCTATATGCTGTGTTTTCTTTCACATACTTAAATACAACAATACAGCTGTATTATAAATACATATCATACTCATTGCTTAAGTAACAACATATTTACAGTAATTGTGTTTCCTTAACACAAACACTACATCAGAGTATCTCTTTATCTTGAAGGACAATCACAATAAAATATTTCAGTGTGTCATGTGCATTATTGATCAGAAACATGGTTTGACAAATACAGCTGCATTCTGTAAGATAACAGTTTATTCAAATATTGAACAAGCTGTTCCATCCAGCTTGTATGCAGGATTAGTGAAAAAATGTGGAGGGTTTGCTGCAGGATCTTGTCAAGGATCGGCAAGAGGCTGTTTCAGTGCTGCTCCAGGAGGGCTGCTCCAAGGAAGACAAGCCAGGACCTGTGGGGGCCCACAGCACAGGCAGGGTGCAGTCCCACAGACCCCAAACATGGCTGGCATGGGGATGGTGACAGGTCCCAGCAACAACCCCATGGTCATCAGACAAGGCAAAGTAATGAGTCAGGCCAGGGTCCGCTTAAATGACTGTTCAGGTACATTGAGGGACAGGGCTGGAGGCTCACTGTACACAAGCAGAGAGCATGTGTCCCCATGGGGCTGCTCAGGACTATGTGGGACTGTGGGTGCATGCAGGACCTCAGTAGATGAAAACAATGCATTATATGGCTTTGTTCTTTAGATTTCTTATTGCTTTACTGATTTCCTCTCTTGAGAGGTGTAGTTTAAGTATATGATTTTATTTTCTCAGCTTTGGTCTAGTGAAAATATACCCTAGATGGTATAGAAGAGGTGAAGAGATGTAGTAGAGGTATAGTCTCATGTTTCTTTTTTTCCTTGCTCCATTTGTTCTCAGTGTTTACTGTTTCGCTGAAATGAACAAACATCTATGACTGTCGCAAGTCACACTGGAGAAAATCAAAGGACACTGCCATCTCATCTAGGCACCCGAAGGATGAAGATGGAAAAGTTATGAGAAATAGGAACCCACATGCTGATTTCAGTATCAGGTATGTTGCTAGTCTTTGCACTGTACTTGACAAGTTATTTCGCTGCTGTGTTTTATGTTAGTTAAATGTTGACTCTTTAAATTATAGAGTTCTGGGCATATTCTACACATAGATCTGCCAGTCTGAGTATGAACCCCTACTTCCACTCCTCTTTTTAAGGAAAAAAACAATAACACACCATTGCTAGACACACTTTTCATTATCTGTAACGTTGGCTAATTTGCTATGAAAGATGAACAGGAAAAGAAGGGAAGAATTACATACGGATAATTACCTCTGTTTTAATATATTAGGAATAACAAGGGATGTAATAATGAAATTATATAGTTAGCCTCATAATTCTGGGTTTTTTCTTTGAGAAGTAAATGCTTAAGGAACACAAGAACTTCAGTTTTCAGGTGCATGCAATGATCTCTGTGTGTACGCTTGTGCACGTGTGCTTCTATGTGCACACATGTGTATAGAGCAAGATGATTTTTTCCTTGTTTGTTGTGCATTTTCTTTCTTACCTTACTTCTGGAGAAAAACTGTTAAAGTTTTTTTTGCAATTCTTTGTAAAAAATTCCTTTATGTTTCCAGAAATAGCTTTTAACTAAGGTGATTTGCTGTATGCTAAATCATTTTTTAATGTCTGCTTGAGGATGTTCCATGCTTGCCACATATCTTTCTTCTCAGTTTAGAAGGTTATCCTCAGTTCTGCTACAGTGTGTCTGGAGATTACAGTTTAAATGTTCACGTTGATAACAGTCTCTCTGTTTTCTCCATTTGTACATTGACGAAGTTGAAAATGTTTTTGGTCAAACAACTGAACCATTTAAGTAACACAAAACCCATCATGTTAATATCACATCAGAAAAATTACAAAAGAAATTTTCCATAGTCCACCTTCGGTAAAACTTATTCTTTCCCAAGTTCTTTTGCTCAAAATAACACCACAGCAAAGAGCACTCACCGTCACAACAAAATGTTTTGCATATATACAAATAGAATCACAGAATAGAATTGTAGAATGGTTTGCATTGGAAAGAAACTTCAAAGATCGTCTAGTCTAAGCCCTTCCATGGACAGAGACATCTTTCACTAGATCAAGATGCTCAAAACCCCATCCAACCTGACCTTGAACACTTCCAGTTACAGGAGATCTGCAGCTTCTCTGGGCAACCTGTTCCAGTGTCTCACCACCCTCAGAGTAAAAAATTTCTTCCTTATGTTTAATCTAAAACTACCCTCTTTCAGTTTAAAACTGTTGCCCCTTGTCCTGCCACTACAGGCCCAGGTAAAAAGTCTTTCTTCATCTTTCTTCTTTATATACTGGAAGTCTGCAATAAGATGTCCCCGGAACCTTCTCTTCTCCAGGTTGAACAACCCCAACTCTTTCAGTCTTTCTTCATAAGAGAGATGAATGTTAGTGCTCAAAAACACAACTAAAAGGGGAACTACGAAGAGGTACAGAACACTAGCTCTTTTTTTTTTAGGTTGAATTGACTAACATGGGTGTATATACTACTGACTCAGATAGGTAGGTCTTTTTGATAAAGACTGACAAAGAATACACAATCACAGGACAAGCAAAACTAAAACACAAAATTCCATGTATTGTTTTGTAGTAAAGTTCCTCCACTAGAGTGCACATACACTAATGTGTATGTTCAATAATTTTAATAAAGCCCTGGTAAAATGGTTATCTAGTCCTAATCTCAATTTAATTTTAAAAAAAGGCTTTTTCTTCTTGGGAAAAATGTCAAATAGAATGCATTATTAAGATAAGAATGTGAAAGAGCAAAAAAACCTAATTTTTGGTTTGGTTTGGTTTGGTTTGGTTTGGTTTGGTTTGGTTTGGTTTGGTTTGGTTTGGTTTGGTTTGGTTTGGTTTGGTTTTAAAAGGGTAGTCTAGCTTTGGGATGGAGTTTCTGTTTTTTCAAGTCTGTTTTCAGAATATCACATTCTGTTAGATGTCCCACAAATTAAACTGGCTTAGAATGGCCTTTGGATGTCACTTAATATTTTCATGTCACGGATAAAGAGGTTTAATTCACGGTTATTTGTGCTTAAGAAGCTTAAAAGAAAACTGACAGTAGAAATTTAATTCCTCTTCCACACCATTCACAGATAACATTCAGTGTAAATCCTTTAAGAAAAACTGTGCTAGTGACCAGAAGGACATCTTGATAGAGGTGAGTTGTAGCTCAGCTGCATCCTGGTCTGCATCCTGAAGGGAGACAACTTAAGTCCAGCCTTACCTTACAAAATTATGTAACTATACAGCATCTGTGGTTCACACTAGGAGATGCTGGAGATCTGCAAGTTAACACCGTTTCAGAGTTTAGAACAAAGATTTAACCCCCTAAAATGCTCAAAGTGACAGAAAGTTTTTTTCAAATTACTGAAAGCTCTCCTGGAGGCAGCCAAACAAATAATAATTATGAACCTGGCAGTTTCCCATCCATCTAGATGTTTTATGTGATCTATTAGTCAAGGGCTCAAATCCCTGCAGGTGCATTGCGTTCACCAGACACTCGTGATTTAGGTTTTCAGACTGACCAGTGTTGAGTTAGCATTGCAGTTGTCATCTCAACATCAGAGACCTTGATTTGAGGCATTTTAGTTTCCCCATGAAGTGTTTTACATCATTATCCATTAATTTATTTTAAAGAAGGTGCTGACCTCAGCTTCTCACAGAAAACTTGACAGTCAGCTCAGCACAATGGATTTTAGTAGGCATCATTATTGGCTGCTTTCCTTGTTACACGGCTTTGTAAGAGGCTTCAAGTGGGGAGCTTGTCACAAACATAGTGGGGGTGTCACTGTTCATCTTTTTTATAAAGGGTAAAGAAAATACATTTTTAAATTATAATGACAATGTAAAAAGACAGATATAGAAAAGAAAATACAAGGAAAATTGGGAAAAAATCAAGAACTAGGCTATGCATTCACAAGACCAGCAGCTGAGATGTCCCCTGCAGCACCCAAGGGATTGCACTGTCACACAGCCACATATACCTCCTAACTGTCCCCAGGCAGCCTCCAGGACTACAGCTGACTACCAGAGAGATAACTCATGTGCTTTGTTCAGTCTTTCAATACGTACGGTAGGTGAAACAGCTGTAAGAGGTTTAATCTCTACTTCCACCTCAGAAGAAAAATTTAGTGGGGTTGCTCACAATATGGCCATCTGACCATGCCTGGTGTTCATCAGAGTCACAGAAGATGATTTTCTACAACACTGCAGCAGAAGAGACTTGGGGATTCTACTGCAGCACACAGAAGTATCACAATGATGGACAAAGCGGAAGGACATTAGCAGTTGACAGACCATTTGGAAAAAGTGCAAGAAATATTACCAGTATTTCTCTGTTTTCGGCAACTGAATGTATAAATAGCAAATTGCCATTGGATTACCTGAAGAAACCAATGAAAATCAATATTTCATTTGTTTATTTACAAAAATTATTTATTTTATACCTGGGAAAGTGGAAAACAAAGTTACCTAGGATGCAGACAAATTTGCAATGGTGTAAAGTGGAAAGACTGCATGTAGGCCTGTTTCTAAATTCCACAGGAATTTCTCATTCCTGAAGCTCTGCTGTCAGTATTAGTAGTATCTTTAGTGTGGTATACTTGTGAAGCTATTATGCTGAGAACACTAGTACAACCAGTATTTATTGCTATAAATTATCCTGAAACCATAATGCAAAGTAAAAGCTTAAGCAGAACTATCCATTAAAACTCTTAGGAAATTCTCATTAAACAGCAGTGAGGCAATGTGATTCTTTAAAGTCATTGTTAATGTGTCAGAGAGATGTTTGCGTTTTTCTTAATGGTTTAGTAATCTCTAATAGGGATTGGGAACCCCTTTCATTCTTTCTTCTTACATGATCCACCACATAGTCATTAACTTTCAGCCACACTATTTTTCCTATTACTGGATGAAGGTTTAATAGGTAAATAATGTTTTTCTTCTATTATATAAGGTTTGGTCACAGCCCCCAAACCAATTGTAAATGTTGATATAATCCTTCTTAAAAAGTAAAATCAAATTATTGGTAAGAATATTAATAAATTGTACCTCTGCAGATATTAAAACGAGTCCTGTAACCATTTTCTTAAATGAATAAGAGGATGGGGTGGGGGGAGTGAAATAATTTAATTGAAGAAAAAGGTTTAAAAATTTAATGGATAACAACAAGCAGTAACACCATACATCAAAGCAAGGTCAGCTATGTGCATTGATGAAAAGGCTCAGATTTATGATGCTCTGCTGAGGTAAATTGACTGAATACTGTAATGGATAAAGTCTAATATAGCTAGACTCACACAAATTTGAAGGTCTTAGAAACTGCACTCTTAAATTTAAATCAATTTTGTGATTTCTGAGGCCTTGCACTATGGAATTACTATTTTGTAAATTTCTTCAAGAGAGTATTCCACTGGTCTGTTCTGATCTAAGCTTATGAATTCAAGGAGTTGTAGCCTAAGGTAGAGCTTAAGTTAGGAGCATTTAAAAGAAAGCTTAACCAACTTTTTAAGGGTTAGCATTGAGCTATGAAATTCAAACAAACTCCAGGAGCAAAATGAAGCCTGTGGGTGTTACCTTCAGGAACATCTTCCTGCACATGCTACATGTCAACTGGTGGCTACTCAGACAGATGTTTAAATGCCAGAAGCCAACACTGGATGCCCAAGAAGAGTTTTGAGCAGAAAGGATTTAAATAGATTCACTTTGCAATTAGTAGCTACCACTTATTTCTGCTGTTCATTGCCAACTAGTCTGGATTCAGCTTTGTGAGTAGGTTTCATTTGCATCTGGGAAGGTTATTAAGTGGACAGGAGGAAGAAACTGAACTCACAAATGAAACCCCTAGTGCTTGAAATTTGAATGAGGGCATTTGTTCTTCTTCTTGCTGTTCTTTTACTGTTTTTCTGACAAGGACTAACTCTACAAGAGATCAGTGTGTGCTGTGACCTGTGTTTGGCCTTTCTCTTGTGAACTGGACTGGAAACACACTAAAGAAGGTAAGTGACAGATGCGGTTAAGGTGGTTATGGAGAAAAGGGGTTTAGAGGATCTCATAGTTTCATTTTACATAAGTAAAGGGAAAAAAAATATGACTAAATAGTGTAAGTTACTTAAAACCTTGACTGGAAACACTTTTCACCTGAGTTCTCCTGCTTACTCCAGATTGGAAAAGTGATTAAGTATGTTCTTATTGAAAGAATTTCCATGGATTTTCATAGTCTTTTTTCCATCTGTGCTCCTGTGTTAACTTTCGTCTCTCTTAACGCTCTTCAGAAGTCTGTTTTGACTGCCTCATTTCCAGCATTGTGCTGTATTTTGTGCCTAGCAATTTTATCTGCCTACTTTTGCTAAGTTCTTTTTTAAAAGGAGTCTGATTTTTATAGTTTTAATTAATTTGACAAGCTACTTTTTCTTTTTCTTTTTCTTTTTTCTTTTCTTTTTGTTTATGGCATCTTTACATATCTGAATGTTTGGTCACTTTTTATTAACAGACATGATTTTGAAAGACCATAAGGATAGTAGCTTCTGCTTCTTATTGTTTTAGGAATTAATCCAAAAATCACCTAACTCCATCAGGTCAAATGACTAAATACAGTGCAAGTGCAAGACGCAAAGTAATCTAAAGTTGGCATAAGTGAGCATAACTTTCAATAAAGCCTGAGAAAATTCTCTATTGGCAGGAACAAGTTGTTTGTATAATACATGCATGACAAGGTAACATCACTTACTTTAGGATTCTGTTTTCAACAGAGATTGAAGATAGAGCACAGCAGGAAAACTGTACTATGCCAAAAAATCAGGAATAAGTAGAGTTTCTGCATTTTTCCCTCCAGACACAGTTTTGATTCCTGTGATCAAATAGCAAATTCAGTCTAAATTTGCAGAGCTGTCAGCTGGTTAACTATGGTACTTAAAAAAATACCTTCCCATTTTACTTTTTTTTTATCTCCCCACACATAATAGAACCATAGAATAGGATCATTTACATTAGAAAAGATCATTAAGTTCATCAAATCCAACTGTTAACTTAACACTGCTGGCTCATATTCAGCTGGCTGTCAACCAACAACCCAGGTCCTTTTCTGCTGGGCAGCTTTCCAGCCACTCTTCCCCAAGCCTGTAATATTACATGGGCTTCTTGTGACCCAAATGCAGGACCCAGCACTTGGCCTTGTTGAACCTCATACCATTGGCCTCGGCCCATGTCATGGTTTGGGCCAGATTGGCCCAATCAGGCAGAATGACAGATGCTCTCTCTCCTGCTCCGCTTTGAAGAGAGGCAGGAGAGAGAGAGGAAAAGAGAGACTTAAGAGTTTAGAAGGAAATAAACAACTCTAATGAAATATTAACAATAAAATAATAAAAAGAAAATAATGAAATATATACAAAACGGTATCAAGCTCCCAAGATGACAAACACATCATCAACAGGCACTGGGGAAGTCTCAGACTGGACTCAGTGACAGATAGGAACTGGATTCGAGATTTGGATTCAGGATTGGGATCAAAGACCGGTGCAGAGACAGAGTCCTCTTTGGACACCGGCCATTGAAGAAAGAGAGCTGACCCTTTGATCCCTCAGCTTCTATACCGAGCATGATGCAGATGGGATGGAATACCCTGTGGGTCAGTTTTGGGTCACCTGTCCTGTCTGCTTCTCCCCACAGGTGTGACCCCTCTATGTTTTTCCACTTCTGACCCTCCAACAGGACAAATAACAAAGTTGGCTGCCCTTGGTTGTTATAGCAACAAGTATAAGCAGGAGCCTCTCTGCATCCCATTCCTTGGCATCAACTGTAAACATGGGTCTTATCACTCTGAGAGTGAAGTTTTCTGCACAACATGCTGTTAATTTCAGCAGTTAGAAGAGGCCTAGCTAAAAAGTGAAATTACTAAACAAAATTGGTCCTGTTTTACCTCAAACCAGCACAGCCCATCGATAAGCCTGTCCAGATCCCTCTGGAAAGCCATCCTACCCTCAAGTAGATCAACACTCCTGCCCAACTTGGTGTCATCTATAAACTTACTGAGGATGCACTCGATCCTCCCATGCAGACCATTGATAAAGATAATAAACAGAACTGGTCCAATATCATTAAGTCCTAACATGGTAGCAGCAAACAATTTAACTAATTCTCAACTGACTAGTAGCTGAAGAATCCAAATTCTTATGCTGGACCACACTGAAAAACTTGAGCTTATCACCAATGGGATGTTTGACAGGACACTAAATCAGAATTGTTGCATGTTTTCCCACAATAAGATTAAATATTGTTGGTTTACAAATACAGATTCTGAACAGTAATGTTCATATATTTGACAATGACCTGGTGTTCAAAATGTTTAGTGTAAAATATTTGCTCATTAATTTACATGGTACAGCTAGATTTCCTTACTGGGTTTCAAGTTTGTGCTCTAACTGGAGTATTTGATGGAGACAATATTATTTGAGCTAGCAAGTTTTGAGGTTTTTTTTAAATTTTGTTGTTTTGGTTTTTTTCCCCCATGAGAAATACTGCTGAAATAGGATCATTTTCATGAGTAAAAACTCAGGAATATGAAGGATGGACAATCTAATGCTGCATAATTTAAAATAAGAGTATGATGAGGAAATCCCCATAAGTGCTTAATTAAAAAATTATTTCAGTGTCTTATCTTCTTATTATATCTTCAGATAGCTTGCGGATAGAATAACATCCCTTTTTATAGACATACTGCTTGTAGTATATGGACATAGGGGTACTCTCATTACTAAATACAACCATATTATCACTGATTTGAGCAAGTTAAGGTGCTTAAAGGTCCATTAACCAACAGCTAATTTTTCCCAAACGCTTCAAGTGACTGGTAATTACCATATTGTCCAGTAAAAAAGGAGGGGAGAAGGGAGGTGGATGGAGAGAACAAACGTGTTAGTATTCTACTAAGCAACCATTTAGCATTTACATTCAACTCTGAACATATTAAATTTCCCGTTGTTGAAGGTTCATTAATTCATATCAGTGTGAAATACCAAGGCAGTTTGTGTTCCTGGACACTTCTTTAATTCCATGTCCCAAAAATAACCTTGAAAGGAAGTCATAGTCTGGAAATAATGACAACTTCTACTTAATATAAAGAGTAGGTAATTAAACAAATTCTTGAAAGGTTATAGTCATAACTGTGTAGGAGCACTGTCATTGTTAAGTACCGAAAAATAAAAGAGACCTAGAGTTAAATTTATCTACATTATACATAGCTCACACAATTTTTTTTTTTGTTTGCTTTCAGTTACACATGTAGTTATTAATAAAAAGGAAGGTCATAATTATGGGTTCTGCCCCAAATTATAATTCAACAGTCAGGCTTTTGGCATGCTACATTTCACATGTGTATTTAAAATGAACAGAACCAATGTGTATAAGGTGTAAACATTTACTGTAAAAACTTTTCTTTCACTAAATTAATTGCTGTGAAAAGCTTTTGATTTTTCCACAGCTTTTAAAATCTGTAAAAAATGAATAAACATTTTAAATATATATAAGATATCTCTGTCTTCTGTACTTGTAGAGTAAAACTAAAATTCTTCGGAACATTTGTGTTGCCATTCTCTTCTATGAACTGAATACTTCAGAATGATGTGTCTTTTGTTATAGCATTGTTATTCCTTAATTAAACTGGAAATCAAGTTTCTAAGTGGGTGTTATAATGTGACAAGGGACACTAGTGGGAGGGTGGAAACTTTGCAGATAAAAATTACAGTTTCTATGACGTACCTCAATGTTGTCCATTTGCAAAATCTCAGGCTTCTGTAGTTGCCAAATCTCATATCTTAACTAAAAGTTTGTATTTAATACAGACAATTAATGAAACCTTTCCAATCATCATCTTGCATGATTTTTTTGTAAGATATGTTGCATTGACTGCCTTATGTAAATTTTTTTCCTTTCTTTTGTATTTTAGGATTACACCAAATAGTTTTATTCTATTATTATTCTCTAATCCTGTGTGTCTTTACAAACTGAAAACCCAAGATGTGATTAACCTAGAAAGTGATTCAGATGCAATTCTGTGTGTTCAGAAGGATGCCATGAAAGAAATGAAACTGTATATTAATTTGAATGCTTTTTGACAGATGGAAGAAATATAGAAATAATCAGGAGAGAAGTGTCTTAACAGAACCAAGGTTAAAACAAATCTGTGTTGATTTCAGGATTTCTCCTATATTTCCCAGACTTTCACAGAAATAGATTTCAGTTTTAATTTTGTATTTAAGCATGGGTGTGATAAGAAGTTGGAATTTGAGATAAGAAGTAGGATTTCAGTGTGACAAGGTACCTTGTGCTTCTCTTTTTAAAGCTGATACCAGTCACTTGTTCCCTCCCAATTGTTGTCGGATCAAGTACCTGAGATGAAGGAGGAGCTGTTGTACCGTGCTTCCAAATGGCAATCATGAATCATGTCTCTCTCCTCTCTCCCTCTCCTTTCATGAATGATGGCCTGAAGAGGCACAAGAAGGATCACCGCATGGAAGCATCTCTTCCTTGGTTTATTTTCTAAAGCTGGTGAAGGTCTTGCATAGCTCGTTTAACTACCCCCAATATGGCAAATGCCAGGCATCAAAATCCTTGCCCTGCCACATGGAATTAAATATAACATCTTGGTTTTTTAAATCCCCTTGTCTTAGTTAATTTGTTACATAATGTTAGCTTTAATTTACAATAGGTTTTGCCTGTAGCTTCCATTCCCTACAGTCAAGAGAATAATCACCCCCATAAAAAAAGGCCCATGTGGGAAAGTAAATGCCAGGTGGGTTATTGCAGGAGATACAACATCTCCTTTACATTATTAATAGAAATCTGCTCAGAGAGGATACTTGTTTGACTATTCTGCATATTAAATTATTGCTTTAATATTTATACCTCTCCCTTTTTCTCCTTGTGTGTGATTTAATGACCCATTTACCATGTTCCTAATTCCTTAGATAATATTAGAAACCTGTTTCATAATTGTGCCTTTGTTTGTACTTACTATTTAAACTTTAGCACACAAGATGGCTTTACTTATCTGAGGTTACTGTGTTCAGATTAACTATATGTAAACCAAAGAAGTTACTTTTGAGAGGAATAATAGTAAATCTTTTGGCTAAAAACAGGTGGTGAATAAGCACTAAGATCATAGGTTATTTAATAGAAATTTTTTAGAGTCACAGTGGCATTAGTAATGGCTACGGCCCCTGAACAATTACTCTTTTTTCAGTTTTGGTTTTGTAACACACACAGCCTTATGATTTGTGAATGTGTTGACTCCTCAGAAACATTTACAGGGGAAAATCTAAGTTGTGACTGTTTATGACAACCACTGAGACTGTTTGAGAGAATCTGTCATTGTAAACATCAGCCAGTAAATTACAGGATAAGCTGTTTAACAACCTTTTCTAGTGTGAAGCATGAGCAAGATGATGCCAAAAAAACTGAATGTGCCATAAACTCTGAATAGAGGTGGAATCAGGCAGAATCGAACCGTAATTTACCTTGGAAGAGACTTCTGGATGTCCACGATCCAGTCCCTCACTCAAAGCTGTGTCAGCAGAGATCTGGCTGCCCAGGGCCTTGGACAATCAAGCTTCTGTTCCTAATATATTATCAGAATCTCCCTTGCTGTACCTTTTCTCTATTGTATCTCATTGTGCCACTGCCTAACTCCTAGGGTGTGTATAAACGTCTGGTGAGATATGCTGCAGCAGGGACTATTTGTGGATACATTGCATTTCAATGCAGGAGTCAGGCCAGAATGTGCATATTAACGTCATTCTAACCTAACGATATTCCATCTTTCTGAATATTATATCCACTACAGGTGAAATAATGCTCCTTGGACTTAGTGCCAGAATACAACAGAGGCACATTCTGTTTTGTGCTAGATGCACACCTGTGCTTTATTTATAGTCAATAAGGCCGAGTTCCAGAATAGTGCAGATATTTGACAACTTAACAAATGCCCTGCTTGTGCCAAGCTGAGGAGCAGAGTGGCAGTGTGTGAAGCTGTGCCTGGAAGGTGCTGTTTGGATTCATTCTTTTGGTTGGAAATTCAGCTGCCAGTTACTCTAGGTAGAGTATCAAATCAGGGATTTCCTCTGAAGTCAGGCTGAGAAGCAACCTGATATACAATGTACTCCAAAATCACCTCTGTGATTTTCTGTTTTGACTCAGTCCACTTCCATCTTTTGCTGTTTTATTGTTAGGGGGTTGGCTACAGATTACCTTATTTTCTTTTTTCATTTCAGTATGGCAAGAGTAGGGAAACTTGGAGAAGAGCTGCTGATACTTTGTAGTGTCAAGAAGACTGCCATCTTAGAGTATTTAAGCTGTTGAAGTATGGGCTGGATAAGCAGTCAGTGAGGTGGACTGAAGACTGGCTGAACGGGCAGGACCAAAGGGTGGTGATGAGAGAAACAAAGTCTAGCTGGAGGCCAGCAACCAGCAGTGTACCCTACGGGTCAGTACTGGGTCTAATGCTGTTTAATATCTTCAGTAATGATTTAGATGATGGTGCAGAGCGTACCCTCAGCAAGTTTGCAGGTGACACAAAACTGAGAGGAGTGGCTGATACACCACCAGAGGGTTGTGCTGCCAACCCGAGGGATCTGGACAGGCTGGAGAAATGGGGTGACAGGAACCTCGTAAGGTTCAACAGGGGCAAGTGCAAAGTCCTGCACCTGGGGAGGAGCAACCACAGGCAACAGTACATGCTGGGAGTTGTCCAGCTGGAAAGCAGCTTGGCAGAAAAGGACCTGGGGTTCCTGGTTCCAAGTTGAACGTGAGCCAGAAATGTATCCTTGCTGTAAAGACAGCTAGTGGTATTGTGGACTGCATTAGAAGGAATGTTGCCAGCAGGTGGAGGGAGATGATTCTACCCCTCTGCTCAGCACTGGGGAAGCTACTGGAGTCCTATGTCCAGCTCTGAGTTCCCCAGTACGAGAAAGACATGGATATACATGAGAGTCTAACAAAGGTCATTGCATTCACATGTCTAAGGCATTCATAAATGACACCACAAAATAAATCCAGGAGATTGTTTCTCTTTACTGTTAATAGTAATTTTGTAGGTTTTGCATAATGTTCAGTTTTTATTTTTGTTCTCCTGATGTTCGTGTGTCTTTGGTTGTCTGGAAGGGTTTTTTTTTTTTTTTTTTTTTTTTTTTTTTAATTCCTTTAATTCTTAATGGAAAAATAAGAGAAAATTTGGGAGATGAAGCTGAAGAATAATTTTTCAGCCAGTTCTCCGTTGCCTGTTGGGGCAAAAGGAGAGAAGGAGGTGGGTAGTTGCAGGCTAATTTAGGACTTCATTATTTACCACCCTTTTTGCACAGAACCTCTAGCTTCTTCTGAAGAGCAGTGAATGTCTTGTTATACCTGATAAGCTTTTAAGTTCCAAACTTTTCCAGTTTCATGGACCTTTAATTCTGTTTTTCCTAAGAATTTGGATAAGTTTTTGTGCACACACAGTAAAACATATTTGATAAAACAGAGAAGCTACTTCAGAATACAGCCTGTAGACGCAGCTACCATGAAGAACTGTATACTAGTTGAAAACTGCAGCTGGTTAGTTACTGTGAAAAATATAAAATAAAGTTTCTATGAGAAGGGCAACAAAGCTGATGATGGATCTGGAGAACATGTCTTATGAGGAGCGGCTGAAGGAATTACGATTGTTTAGCCTGGAGAAGAGAAGGAGGTTGTAGTGAGATGGGAGCTGATCTCTTCTCCCAAGTAACTAGCGATAAGACAAGAGGAAATGGGTTCAAGTTGTGCCAGGGGAGGCTTAGGCTGGACATCAGTAAAAAATTTTTCACTGAAAGAGTTATCAAGTATTGGAAGAGGCTGCCCAGGGAGGTGGTTGAGTCACCATCCCTAGATGTGTTTAAAAGTTGTGTAGATGTGGTGCTTAGAGACATGGTTTAGTGGCAGACTTGGTAGAGAAGGGTCAATGGTTGGACTAGATGATCTTAAAGGTCTTTTCCAACCTAAATGATTCTATGATTCTATGAAAAGCCATAGCTGCAAACAGTAGGAGAGTGACACAGTAACAGAAGTATGTTGTGTGTGTTGGTGTAGGAAAGTTAGCAAACTAGACTGCAATTTCTAGTGCATGCAGAAGTACTTCACTTTTGCAAATTTCAAAAGATGTTGGGAAATTTTAATCCAAAATTCTGTGCAAACAGCTTTCTTGTACAAAAGTAAAATGCAAAATTGTATTCCTTTCCTTTCTCTCTGTTCCCCAAAACATATGATGAGAAGGGAACTGAGATGGATTCACAGAAATCTTTCTTTCTTTTGAAACGCTTGTTAGGGGGCTTTGTGGAAACATTCTCTCTTTTGTTTCTGACCAAAATGCTGAGATTTTCCAAGTATTCCCTTCGCTTGGTTACTGGCTGTTTGGAAACAATGATCTTGTTGCAGGATAATCCTTCATGTGCTTGGCCTCACTACAAGGAAAAAAATTTTTTTACTCCTTTTAAAACTACCAGTTTTGTACTTTGGACACCATTTTGAACCCCCTCCAGCACTTTCAGATTATAGCTTTGATCCTGGCCTACCTGTGCATCATCATCTGCTAATGCAGAGGAGGTGTCTAAATGATATTAGCTGCATTTGCACTTGCTGAGAACCTCTAAAGCTTGTGACAGAAAGACCACTTGAATAAGAATGAGTAGAGGTGGTGTCACTTAATGCATGGAGTCAGGATTTCTTTTGCAGAGGGTAAGGGTGATAGCTACAGAAGTCATTTCACAGTTTGGGTTAGGAGTGGCAGGGTATTACTGCAGCAGTTTTCTCATGGTGCACTTTGTAAGTAGTATATGTGAGGGTGTGTGAAAGAAGATTGCGCTCTGGTCAAGGACCTTTTTTAGTGCCACAAGGGATAATAAGAAAAGGGGGAAGCCAGAAACAAGAACATACAGAGACACAAACTTGACAGACAAGTAATGAAGGAGGCAGTGACGAGAACCAAGCCTGGTCAGTCACGCTCATTGATGACAGTATGAGAGAGTCTGAGGATGCTTATTTCAACAAGGTTATCTGATGGGGAACCCTGACAATTGGGAAGATAAGGGCAAAAATAGGAAACCAGAAACAAAATATGTGGAGACACAGACCTGACGAAACAAACATGGAGACAATGACAAGAAATAAACCTCACTGCTCACACTAGTTGGTGGGCTATCAAGAAATTACAGGAGGAGGAGGGGACAGGGATGTCTGTGCTTGTGTTTTGTGTGAGTCCTGTATCTGGGTGCTGCTGAAGGCAGCATCTTGTCTGTGTCAGTCTGTGTGACTGGCTATGTCAGTGTCCCTTGTGTGTCCCTCTGAGCTGCATGTGCAGCTTTGAGACTGGTTGAACCCACACCTTGGAAAGTGGCAGCCACATCCCAGAGGCCGGGCAGGGGGAGCCCCAGGCCAGAGCAGCTGGAGCAGGCAGCCACACTCCTAACATCCCTTAAAATTATAGATACTAAACTACAGAAAGTTGTTTTTAAACTAGTTTTGTCCTTTAACCTGACCCTTCTGGAATAAAAATGAAAAACTGAAGAAAACTGAAGTCTGTCACATGCTTTGTAAAAATATATAAAAATATACCATTTTTTCTTAGTTCTTTTGGCTTATTGAGCTTTGTCAATATTAATGCTCAGTGAGCATGCTTATTTGCCTATTTAAATCAATGTAACTATTTCATTGATACATTGCTGATGGTGGTAATAAGATGCTTACATTTTGTCAAGTGAAAGTGTCACCTTTTCTGAGAGAATGGACACTGCTTTTCTCAACATTTAGCAGGGACTTATGAGGTTAATCATGTAGTGGATATGTCTTTGATGATGATACACCTGCATGTCTTGCCTTAGTAGTGAATAAGTATAAACATCAGAAATATTCAGTTGTTGCATTCCCACCACTGTTTTGAATAATATAACTGTTGTAAGTTTTGCTGTTATGTGCTATTTGTGTTTAGTTTTTAACCTTTCTGCTACACCTTACGATCTGATACCTACCAAGTAATTTCTCTACATTCACAATCTTTTTTTTTTTTTGTCTTGTTCTTATTACTATTATGACTACCAGTTTTAGGCTTAGAAATGTATGTATGGACATACAAAGTATTGGTTTGTGTCTTGTGTCAAGCAAACCATCTGTCTTTTGGGAAAAATAGTTTTTAAAAGTAGTTTTCTGTGCAAAAATAGATTCCTCTTTATAAAAAATTTGTCATTATTCAATTTGCCTGAATGCAAGAAGATTCAAGTTTGTGTTTTGAAAGGGAGAAAAGTTTTGATCTAGATGTGTGGACCCTAGTAATGACCGAAAAACTATATTCTTAAACAACCTCTTGCAAAGCTAATGTGAAGCATAATGGTGTAGCATTTTTTGTTTTCTGATGGGTTTTGGGACATCAGATTTGTAAGACTGCAAATGTCTATATATGCTTGTGTGTATATACGTATATATGTTTCATTGTGTTTTATTGTATGTTTGTAACTGTATGCATTCCCTTCCCTTCCC
>VFFE01007859.1:546976-561176 GCA_008921705.1 Burhinus oedicnemus
ATATTCATTTATTCCAATGCAGTTCTGTAAACAAAAGGTATCTGTACATCCCTCAATATCTATTTGGTTTGTGGGTGAAAAGAAGAAGACTAATAACAGTGCAACCTGAAAGCATTTTTTTACATTGCTCACAAAATTATCAGTGAAAATTGAACAAAAAGAATAGTTTAACATTTTTCACATGAAATTGTTTATGTTTTTGAGTGACTCTACATAAAAGTCATCATTGCCATGGATGACTGTAGAGCAATTAAATGTTTTACTTAAAAGTAGAGGTGTTGTAACTATGCTGCCATAAACTTTCCCTTCACAAGAAAGTTATACATAGGGAATACTGCAGAAAGGATTCTGAAAACATTCATAGAATATATATATACACACACATAAAAAAGTAAGTACACAGAATATATATTGGAAATCCGTCTGGTTTTAAGTGCCTTATAAACTTCAGCCAAGGAATATTGCTTTGTATTGAAACAAAGGTCAAAAGTCAAAAAAACCCAGAACACCTCGGGAGAAGAAACTGTTTTCTGCAGGTGTTCTTGGAGGATCTTATCATATCTAAGAAATGGTTATGATAGATAGCCAGAGTTTAGACATTACAATGGAATTTCAAGCTTTAAATCACACGTGTGGGAAAGCAAATCCTGTGTCTGGAAGTGAAGTGTTGGTTGGCTTTAAATCTGGTCAGGTACATCACAGCTTCGGCTATTGGCAGACCCTGACGTACCCATGATGAGGCTCAACCAGGTCTCCAGATCTGTTCCCTCACCAGGCACCCACCATGGAGGCAGTCTCGTGAGGCCAAGGCAGCACAGGGCTGCTTAATCAGGCTCCTGGTATGACAAATTGTCACCAGATCAGGTCCACAGCACAGCAGGGGCAAAATTCAAGTTGACATTACTATTTCATAGTAAAGTATTCAGAAAGACAGCAAGGGTCCCAATAAAGATAGCAATAGGCAAAAATCAGGACCGTATGAAGTGAGGTTGACCCAGAAATGCCAAGAACTTATCAATCTTCACAACTCCATAAAAAATACAGATTTTGGGGGAGGATAGGGGAGACTGATTCACTCCATATAGTAGATGCTACACATTTCTGTGCTCATTAAAAAGAGTATGTAGCAAAAAGTGACATTAGATTTGAATATCACCTTTTTTCAAATTAGTTCTTAGCTGGTGTGTGTTGTTCAGGAGAGGGTCTTAAGCATATTTAGTATGAAAATTCGATATGAAAACAAACTATGTCATTAGAGTATCTGCTGTGTTAAAAAGCAAAAAAATCTCATGTTTGAAGCATTATTAGTATTGCTCTCACCATGAATTTACAGAGACTAACCTGTTAATTAAAATCACTTCCTGGCTGTATACATATGATTTCAGGCTGCTGAATACATCTTTTCCTGAGGTCTGTAAAATTACTTTTTTTGGAGACTGCAGTAGGTCTTGCAGGCTTTCGCTGTAGTGCTAGTTCCCCTGGGATTAATTTTTTGACCATGTGTTGATATTAATTCAACTAACTTTAAGGTCAATTACCAAGAAAGGGGATGTTCTTCTTTTTTGGCCATTTTACGCTTAAGCTGTGCACAAGTATGTGGAATATCCTGATAAGTATTGTGCAGGCCTTTGCCTTAGGTGCTGATGACTATAGGTTGAGACAGAAGTAAACCAGAGTTAAGGGAATAGAATTAAAAGGATAATAAACTTCATTGTACCTAATTAATTGCTTAACAGCTGCAGTTTTCTCTGTCACTTCCTCATTTAGGACTATTACAGGGAACTCTAGGGAATTTAGAAACTTGCTGTATTCATAAAGCAAAAAGTAAATGTGAATTTGAGATCTATAAAGCAAAAATATAAGTTTAAATCTTTATGACCTCATTCAAAAGTAAATGACTGGAAATTTACTACCTCTCCAATTATCCAGTAATTTGTAAAATAGAAGCTAACATGGAAGAAGAGCATAGGGTAAGCAGTGAGGGTGCTCAGGAGTTATAACGCTGGCTCCAGCACTGAGTTTTATATGACTTTGGGTTAATTAATTTTCTGTTTTTTCCTGTTTAAAAGCATTATAATGAAATCACAGGAGGGATGGTAAGGCTAATTAATACTTATAACGTGCTTTGAATACTAAGTTACGACATATGATTTAGTACTAACACTAAAATGAATATACTTCTTTTTGGATATTTAAGCCTCTCAACATTAAGCTCTCCCTTGAGTGAAGAAAACTTTTCCTGACAGGGAAAATTTGAAGAAGAAAGTAAAAAGTTGACTTTGAAAATTAAACATTTTTTTTATTTTTAAAATTATTAAGTTACTGGGGAAGATGCAGAATTGAAATAAAACTATAACTAGAATAGTTATAGAAAACAATTAGGTGAAAAGGAACATCAGAAAAGTCTGTTTGGCTGCATAGTGGTTTGCTTTCAGTATATGTGTCTAACTTTGTGGGAAAAAAAAATAATATTTCCAAAATTTAAAATTGTTTTGTGCTAAGCTGGAGTTTATTTCTAGTAAATACACACAAAAAAAGTTTGCCAAATTTGGAGAGGATAAGAATAGTGGTTTTGTATGACTAGTCCAAAATTATTTCTTTTTTCTTTCCCTTTTCTCTTTTTTTTTTTTTTCCTTGAATGTTTTTAAGGCCAAATCTTTCCATTTTAGGAAAGCTTGTGTTTAGCATGACTGAGCCTCTCACTGAGGAACACATGGAACCTTGCAGAATGTCATCTATTGTAAAATGCTCCACATGCTGAAAGATAAATTTGATTTTTCAGGTGTAATAAATCAGTAAAAGAAGGAGTATACCTGTGGGCTACAGATTCTGAACTGCCACAACATGCTGGGAGTATATTTTGGCTGTAGTTATGTGGGATGGGATAAGATGGTGGAACTATAATTGAATTGACCTAAAGATGTTTGATTAACATTTATTGACATCTTATTGTAGTTATTCTTACTTGAGAGTACAAGACTTGATTTTGCTACAAGATTTCTTGAAGACGATTGTGCTGCAGTGAACCACAGCAATTTCATTAAGGGAAGACAAGTATTGTGCACGTTACGCATATCTTGTGCACATCCATGTAAACATGTTCAGCCAGTTCATTTCTCATATTTCCATAATCCTACCACAGATACTGTCTGAAAAGCACACTAAGGGAATGTGCAAATGCCAGTTTCATTCTGAGTTTGATAAAGAAAAGGATCTGCTAAACAGATTTGGGCGAAAGGGAAGCCAGGAAAGAGAAGCGGAAGATCATGAGTGAGAGGTAAGAGTGAGAGAAAAATGACAGAAGGGAAGGGTAGGTGTCGAATCCTAAGCAGCATAGTGAAGGTACCTGCTTACTTCATTTCATTATTCCTAATCAGCTTTGTTGAAAACCTGAATCAGGAGCAAGGCTTTGCTGAAAGGAAGGAAGTAGGTATCAACTCTGTAAAGGATAATTTATATTTATTAAAAGTCAGAAGTATAAGGATAAAAGGGTTGGGTAGCTGGTGTAGTTGAGTAGGTATTTGTTTACATTCACTGAAATTCTCTGTGTTACAACAGGTAACTGACACTAAAGAGTATTCAGTGCAGATGATTCTGTGAAATGACAATTCCTCATCCCCTGTTTAATTCAAAGATTTCACCCAAAAGTATTTGCTTTACAAATTAGCTACAACATGTAAGCAATAAGGACATTAATGTGAGGTGTTACATATATTTCTATTATTTTAGTAACAAGGTGTTGTTTCTGTTAACTGAGTGTGCATCTGTCCGATAATTATGGCTTAAGGTACTGCTGCTGTTTACAGGCATCCAATAGAGAAAGTTATTAAAACAGCATCAAAAAGAAGCAATAGCTATCAAACTACATCTTTCTTAAAAGTCTGAATCGCTGTTACTTTATTGCTTAGCAAGTCACTTGATTAATAGATTCTTACAGATTTGCTTAAAGAGTTTAACAAGTGTTTCAAAGGTAATTTCATATTTGACCTGTTTTTACCAGTGATACATTCTTGTTGATAGCACAAAAATATTTTACTATGTTGCTGGATGAAGTGACACCTTTGCCTTTTAAGAACCACATAATCGGTAACAACAGAGCTCTAGACTTTGGGCTTAGCAACCTGTGATAATGTTGTTTAACAGTGTTTTACAACACACTGGTTAGCAAACAGCATGCACCAAGGCTTCTTAACCTGGAAATCTCCTTGATCTTATGTTGTGAAGCTGTATTGTAAATCTTAAGGGACTTGTGAGAGGGAAAACCAGCATTTTTCATTGAGAGTTGGGTGAATGCTTAGCATAGGAAAAGTATTCCGCAGAGAAGAATATGGGGTATTTGAAAGATAATTTCTGTTATAAGCTATGGGCAGAAAGAGAAAATACATATTATGTCTTTAAGAAAGCATTTACAAGATCTTAGTAAGGATAAGAGAAGAAAGAGAATATTGACTACTTGACAGTTTTGACTGTCCAACCTGAAAGTAGGATTTTTTTGTCTGTTTCTCTCCAGTAAGTGAAAATTGATGCTACATCTGGGTGCAAATACATTGACTTATTCGTGAATTCTGTTTTTAATCTTCATGGGATATACTTTCCAGATCCTTAACTGATCTTTTAAATTGCTTTATAATTTTCTCTTGACATTAAAGCAAATCTCAGTTTGATGGATAACACCTAGCTGATTCTTAACTGATCTTTTAAATTGCTTTATAATTTTGTCTTCACATTAAAGCAAATCTCAGTTTGATGGATAGCACCTTATCTAATAATTCACTTCAAAATTAAGGTTAAAAAATAAAGGTTAGTTTATTATCTGCATAATAATATTATTGATGATCTGCTGTAGCTGCTTTTGTTACAGTGTTTCTGTAACTACGCCTACCACTAGGTGATACTCCCAGCTCTCTGTTAACAAGAGCTACGGATGGTGGAATATCCTGTGCCTGCAGGAAATTCTTTATTGGTTATTTCTAGACTACTTAAACTACAGCTGTAGCCCTTAATATGCAAATATAGTAGTTATATACTAAGTATGTTGGTAATTTCCAGAAAAAGGAGCTTGAAATTGCAAGTTTTCAAGCTATCAAAAATTTCTGGAGTTTATTTGGACCATTTTAGATTTCTCAGTGAATTTTTGTGAAATGGAGACAACAGAAAGGGACTCTAACAGCCAGATATCCCATACATATGAAGGAGAGGTAGAAAGATTACATATGTCAATATCCTGTTTTAAACAGTCAAATACTTTGTAAAACTTCTTTCATGTAGTTACATTACAGTAGCAGTTCTCCGCAGCCGGTTATATATGATGACTTCTACTGCCTTTTACAGCTGCTGTTTGTTCCACATGAGCTAGCAGTTTGGTGTGAGGTTCAGCTGTAATCTCCACCTCTTCACCATGCTCTGTAGGGTAGGGACCTCTGTCAGAATGCCAGTGGTACCAAGCCCATCATGCCAGAGCTCCTGCCTGCCTGGCTGAAAGAGCCACGGAATTTTTCTTAACAAATTATTTGGCTCAGAGAAGTGTATACTGTGACTGTTGAGATATAGAAGGGCGCATTCCTCTGCACTGCTGAGAATATTGTTTTTCAAAGTGTGGGACAATGGTCATCACATTTGAAAATTAGTATTCCTATTGCTGCAGTTCTTCTCTTTGCTCCTGGACACTACAACTACTGATAAGCCGAGTAAGATTTCTTAGCTGTTAGGCTGTTTGGAGAATCTCTTCTTTTTAATATAATGGTGTTTGTCCTACTTCCAAACACACCAGGCTGTTTTCAGGAAATGTCTTTTCAATAAATGCTAAAAGTCTGTTGTGAATTATTGTTATCTGTGTAAGCATTCTTGAAAGTAACTAATTCTGCAATGCCAAGTACCTATGTATGAAGACCTCTAATCTCAGTGATGACTAGGAACGACATCAAACTGTTTTTCAATATCAAAGTATAAGACAGTTCAGTACCTTCACCAGTGTACAAAACTGAATGTCAAATAAATTTGACAGTGAAGAGAGACTATCTTGTAACAACTGCACTTCAAAACACCCATGAACATGCAATGAATAATCCATGTAAGTCTGTTTTAGCAAAGAAAATAAGTTATGTTGTTGTTGTTGTTGTTGTGTAACTATTATGTAATATGTTTTGAGAGGCCAGATCCAACACTTCATTACTCCAGTTTTGTCCCGCTCAAGCTCTCTATTGACATTAATAGAATTAAACTGGTGTCCACTTGGAATAATGTAAAAATAAAACAGATGTTCTATATTAATTTTTCCTCTTTGGTTTTACATTTATTTAAATTCCTTTTAAGCTAATGTCAAAAGCCTGCTGGGAGCAGAAGCGTGTTAAAAACTTGACTTTTTTCACTGAAACTGTCAGCTTCGGCACAAAGCTAATCTGCAGAGAGAAAGCGATGCTTAAGAACTGTTTCTCAATCTTTTCCTCTTCTCCTGTAATTTTTTTTTCCACTATGTAACATATCCATTTGAATTTGAGTATAAAAATACACAAAAAGTGATACTAAATTGTAAGCTTTTTAAGGAAGAGATTTGGGTATAATATCTAGCATTATGGGTAGAATTTTGACTTTTCATTTCTTGAAAACACTTTGTACTCTGTCTCCAATATGTTCTTCATATATTCCCACAGCTATTTGTTGTCTGTGTTTCATCAGCAATTTACTCCTTGCTAGGTGTTATACTCTAGTTTCTATGAAAAGTTTGGACCTGTTCAGAGGAAATTGCAATATGTGATGGCCAATTCTCAAGCAGATTGCTTTAGCATAGGAGGTGGGGAAGCTTGGCTATAAATGTGAAGAAAAGGCAGTTGGAATGCTCTGGCATGAGAGAGAATACTATAAAAATAAAAACAATTATTCTGAAACTTTTTCAAGATAAAGGACTCTTTTTGCTATGTATTAAGGAGATATACTTTGCAGAACTGGAACTGAAATCATTGGGTTGTTGGTCTTGCAGCTCTTTAAGGACATAGGTATATATATCATATAAACATGTACATCAGAAGTGATTTAATTTAAAGATTTAGAATACAGTTGTAATATTCTAGGTAAATCCATGATTTATTCACTGCCTTGGTCTGTAAAAAGAAAACTGTTTGCGATAATAGGTGATATGCTGAGAATTCACTGGATAAAAATCAAGACATGCATAAAAGAATGTTGAACTCAAATGTGTCATTAAGATCTAGTTTGGAGAAAAAAATCTGAAAGCTTCTGAGTGGAACAACTTAACCTGGGAAAGGTTAAGGATGTAGCTAAAAGGTACTGTAGCAGTAAGATCAAGACCTGGTCTTTTCCATTAAGGTGGTTTGGTGTTTTGTAAAGTTAGAAGGCAGATGCTGCAGTTGAATGAGACTTCACAACCTTCTGAAGTTTAAGATCATTGAAGTACCAGCTATGTGGGTTTTATTCCCTAGGGTTGTCATTGTTACAAAGTAAGACATGGAGGTTGCATCTTTCCTTTTTATACACACTTTTTCAGAAAGTGGAACCTCTGCTTGAAGAACAGAAGCCAGTTGAGAACTTCACAAAAGACTCATGGTCATTAGGTGCTTCATTTGTTCAGTGCACCACTGATTGGGAATGGACAAGGTAAGACAAAGAATTGAGGCTTATTATTCTTAGTCAGCGTCTGCAAATCAAAGGGTGATTCAGGCCCATCTCTTCCTCCTTGTCTCTCCTTCACTGCACATGCTCCATGCCATGCCGCAGGATGAATTTTGCATAAATGGCCAGTGTCCTGCAGAAGTGTTTAGTGCTCACACCCGCTGTTAACTACAGGATGTGATCAGCACAACCACCTGAGAACAGGTGACAGGAAGCGGGTAGGTGGGACTGAGGAGGAATATTAATGATGATATGAAGAAATGAGGATTTTTTTGACAGTTCAACTGCATTGTACATATATGCTACTTGATGGCACACTTGCGATTAGGGGAGGAGATAAAAATCTAAAACGATACTGAAGAAAGCAGAGTGAAGTCTTAGGGCACACATAAGAGCTGACAGGATGGTGCTATATCTATCTGAGCCTGCATTAGCCCAGGGTACAGAGACACAGGCCCTAAGACCAAGGTCAGCAAATAGAGAAGAAAACTTCTGATAGAGTCAGTGAAAAACATCCCTCTGCTGTGAGAGTGGGGATGTGGCTCTTTGATGAACAGCAAATCAGGCTGTTAGCTGCAAGTGAAAGACAAGGATTTCACCAACCAGCTCTGAAGCAGAGCTGCTCTCACTGAACATGCATACTGCAGACTCTAAAATGAACCTGCTAAAAGTGTCCTGGGAATAAAGAAAGGAGACAGTGGATTGATCCTGGGCAAGGAGAAAGCCAAAACCCTCCTAACTGAACCATAATGGTGGCAATACTTACAAACTTCTCATATAGAAAACGTGCTGTCAGACCCCTTCCTGAAATAGAGATTAGCCAGAGAACGGAGGATTCTTATAGTATAAAAAAAGGCCATAATGCTGACAGTGTCTCTGCCTGTGCCTTTGGGATGAACAGTCTGTTTTCAAAGTAACTGTGAAAGATTCATGTGAACATTAGAACATTTTGTGATTGCATCACAGGTAAGAGAAAAGCATCAGTGAAGTAGAAAAATCAGAACTGAATAATGGAGTTCATCAAGTGAGAAATGGAGGAGAAATGAAGGGGATTATGGTGATAAAGTAGAAGAAAAGGCCAAATAATACTAAAAATAGTGATAAACTTGCATTCATGATGTAGGGCATAGGATTAAATGATAAAGGCTTAACAATGAGTTTACAGTAAAAAAAAATTATAAATTAATGACTTGTGTTTATAGTTGAGCCCCTGGATGTACGTTTATAGGTGCATTGCCCTATTTATCTGAAGTCTGATTCAGCTGCTTTTGGTTGCACTAATACCTTGATTCAGGTAGAAACCTGCTTAAATATTTTTTTCTTCTGGAGCCTTATTGTAGGGGAGGTGAATCTTATTCCTTGTTTCTGTGACTCGGTTTACAGCCTTTCCTTTCTGTGTTTGCTGTACCTACCTTTCCTGTGACTCACACAGTAGAGCTGCCATTTATTCACCAGGGAAACCATGACATTTCTAGCTTTGCTGCTCACAGAAGAAATGAAAACAACTTGATGAAGTTATTTGTCTGGGTAGGACACCTGCATTATAGGAAGCAGTAAAAGAAACTATCACTCAGAAAAACTTTGCACTTCCCTGGGACGGAAATTTGAAAGTAATCAGTACTGACTTTATTCTTAAACAAGGAAGTGGCAACAACAATCATTCCTCAGAAAATTTCAGTTTGGCTTCAGACTGCTTGCTCTGGCCAATTCATTAAAAAGCTGGAGGCAAAATGTTGTTCATTTTGCTTTCCTGAATACTTGTTGGTCAAACAGGTATTTGGCTGATATGTAACATGTTAGCAAGCTCTGGCAAACTTGGACATCTGGGCTGCATGGACTGGTCAAGTATCAGATGAGGCTTTTGAGAGACAGTAGCTCTTCATTGATCCTCCACACTTACCATTTTTAGCATGACAGCTTCCCTATTAGTTCCTGAGTTATATATTACATCAGCATATTAAGCATGATTGAACCTTTTATTCTTGAAACAGATGTATGTTCATAATAATTATACCATAAAAGTGTTTTGAGATATTCCTTGCAAATGGGGTATTTCTTCATTAATGTTTGTTATATGGAGTGAATTACGAAGCCTGAAAAGTACTGTGATAGCAATAGTTTTAAACTGAAAAAGGTAGATTTAGATTGGATATAAAGAAGAAATTTTTTACAATGAGGGCGATGAGACACTGGAACAGGTTGTGTATCATTGGATATGTTCAAAGTCAGGTTGGATCAGGCTTTGAGTAACCTGATCTAGCAAAAGATGTGCCTGCCCACGGCAGTGGGTTTGGACTAGATGATATTTGAAGGTTTCTTCCAACTCAACTCATTCTATGATTCTATGAAAAAACAGGTATTCTCATACTATTTTACCATTTTCTAACACTAAATTGGAGAGACGAAGACACCTTCCTGCAATACATCTCTTTTGGTATTGCATTTGTTATATTTTTTATTGAAATCTTAATTCTACTCCTTTCTCAGGTTGACTTTCTTGCACATTGTTACGGCCTTCTATTGGTGTTATTCCGTTCCTAGGGTCTCTGACATTTTATATTGCAAAATTGAAATAAACTTCTAAGATCTGAATAGATATTTTGAAGACTGAAAATTGCCAAGATTAAGTAGGTGAAAAGTAACAATGTAACTCTACTAACTCAAATAATTTGTTGTTTTATCTTTCTTCAGATAAAGTCTCTGGCTGTAATCAGGACATTATTGATGCAGCTTGCCATTGAATCCTACACAACTAGAACTTCATCAATTTTAGTTAATTTAAGAGGTCTCAGGTTGTCCACAGGTACAAGCTTTTCACTTCAGATATCACAAAGAAAATCGCAGATCTGATTTTTCTACTGACACTCAAGAGCATTTTTAATAAAGACCTGTGTATCAGTGCTCTTGAATTTCGAACTCAAAATTGTTGTTCTGTAAAATGTTTTAAAAGCTTATGAATGAGCTGTGGGTTTGTTTTGTTTTGTTTTGTTTTGTTTTTTTGTGGTTATTAAGCTATATTAAACTTTCTTCAGAACTTATATGAAAAAACATCCAATCTCTACTTATTAACAGTATTTATTTAGTTAGTAAATAAAGGAGAGCTACTGTTCTTTTATTTTACAGTCTTTTTGTTTTATTTTTGATGAATTACATTCAGATCTTTAAATAAAACACCATTCATTTTTAAACACCTTTTAGGCTCCTAATTCAATAAACAAATCAAAACCTAACATTTTGAAATTTTATGGCTTTAATCATCAGAGGCGAAAGAACTGTGGATTATTTATTTATTTATTTTACTAAACCCTATTATCCCAATACTAATAATAAGGATCTGTTTGCTCTTAAAGAGGTGATGTGTACAAAGCCCCTTTAAACATGGAGATAATTATAAACCACTTTTCTGATCAGTGTTTAGTCTACATGCTCAGTTGCTGGTACTAATTTTCCATTTCTCTTAATTCTTTTTTCCTTCACTTTTTCTTTCTAGCCTTGTCTTCCTTTTCTGTTTCTCTTTTTTAGACATGAACTTTCTTAATGTATTAGTAAGTGAGAATTCTTCTAGTCATATCAGCCTTTTATGTGTTTTCCCTTGTAATAGTGATAAACAACCATGCATATGGGGAAAACTTGATAATTTTCCACCAAGCTGGTGTCATAAAAGAGGTTAACTTTTTCAAACAACTCTCTTAAATGAATGCTAGGCAATGGTGACACAACATAATATATAATTAAACTCAGTAACCCCATTTATAAAATTTTTCTCTGTTATGTATTACTTTCCAAAAAAGTTAGTTAGACTCCGACTCCTTCCATTAATTTTGTATATCAGCAGGCTGTTTAATAAACAGTGATTTTAGCCAGACAGGGACAATGGTTCATTCAGCTTCAGTCTTTGGCTTACCTACATCAGCACACTACTGTCCCAGGATGAATAAAAGAACCCAAATTACTTCAGGTTACACTATTCCCTTAGCTCTGGTTATTCTCAGGTACAAGCATTGCTTCAGTCTGTAGAAAGGACCGAAGCAGTTTCAAGAAAACAGATACAATGGGGTTTGAAAGCACTTCCAGAAACATTTAAACTCCTATCTATACCTTCAGGAGTTCTGCATTAGTCATAATTTATCAGGAACATTATTTAGCCATCAGAAGGAATGTGTTTTAAAGGAAGACAATAACTCTGTTTAGATGGACAAATCTTTCAATGACTGAGCTTTGTCTAGATTTAGGATCAACAAAAATTCAGACCAAACCAAAACAAAAACAACAACCAAAAAAGTGTCATTCTAACTTATCTGTATCTTTTCATACACTAAGCCCATCCAGATGTCAGGCTATATTCTAATGTTAATGATTCATTTTCCCATCTATTTCGGCTGATTATCCTCACAAATGTTTTTGAAAAGCAGAAAAAATCAGATACACTTGTCTTTTTTTTAAAAAAAACAAACAAACAGCTCAGAAATGCTTAGAAGATTACAAAGATTCAGCATATGCAAGATATAGATTAAGTAGGAAAACTACTAATTGAACGTGCTTATTTTTATTGCCTGAGAGCAGCTACAATGAAGGCACTATATGCTCTCTTTCCTGTTCATGTTTCTTAAGTATGAGACATCTCTTTTTAAGATTCAAGTGTTGGTTCAGGTAGTCCATCAGCATCTTCCAGAGTTCCAGATTTTGGTTTTGAGTGTTGATCCAACATTTCCGAAAAGTCCAAAATCACATTTGAGGACAAATTTTCAGAAAGCTATTGAACTCTGATCAAGTTGTTTCAGGCATTTTGAGCAGTTTCAGAGTGGACAAAACGTCACGTGTTGATACAGCAGGAGCTGCAATGGAAAAAATGCAAAAGCAGCAAGCATACAGTATTAAAGTTGTAGTAGAAAATAATATGTAAATAATGTTCAAATTATCATGGTTAGTATTAAAATTTCAAATTTTAACATTTTCAAACACTTTTATTTCTGGACATTTTTTCAGGGAAATACCTTGCTGTTGCCTGTATTAGACACCCAGCACATCTGTTCTCTTACATTGCATATCAGTTAACTACGGGAAATTTCACCTTACTTTGATACATTAAAATTTAATAGGTAAGCCAACACTTCCTTGTTTTGTTCCCCAGCTTTATTGGTTCATGGATTTCAATCTTTGAAACACTGAATGCAGCATTTAAACAACTATGCTTTATTAGGTTCCCTTCAGCCTTTTATTTTCTCTGTTAATTATTATAAAAAATTGCTTCCAGAATAATTTCCCTCACATGGCTTCATAAAAGCAGCTATAAAATTTTGTAATATGTAATTAAAGTTACTTAAAATGAATTTTCTTTTGTTTTGTTTCAGAAGCAGGCTAAGGAATCAAAGAACTCTTTATACAATGCAATTTTTTGAGGGTTAGTATAATCTAATCGAAAATTTCTACATTTCGGTTCTTCACAAAATATAAACTGTTGAAAGTCAGTACAGCAGAAAACCAATTAAACTGGCTTCATGCTTGAGTAATCTATGGTAAAGACATAAATGTCAAGACTGTTAGTTTCAGAGATCTTTATGAAAAGCAAGGGTCTGGTTAATATCAGAGGTACATGTTTCCATGCCATGAACAACATTCACTACTCGTGACACTTTATGTAGTGATAATTCAATTCTACTTTTTTCTTTTATGTTCATGAGTAGTCATTATACTGCCTGTACTGTTACAAGTTTCTGAAGTTAATAAATTGTTCTGTATATTTTCTTCAATTTAAATATGAATATTTCACAGCCAAACTTTCAAACTTGCAAGATATACCAAAAACAGCTGATTGAAATCTGCCAGCCACTCAAGATTATTGCTGCTATGCTGTTTTTAAAATCATTTATTGTTAGATATGTAAATATCCTTACCTAATTTGTGTGATTTATGTATCTTTAATACTACTTTAAGTTGATTGGATCACATAAAATGCACATTTCAAATTAAAAAGTATCTGAGGTCACCATAATAAATTTTTTCACTCAAATCACAAACATTGAAAAAGAATTAGTGGCAGGTGACCCCACAAAAATAAATAGTTGCTTAAAGCTATCAGTGTTTGTACATCACTATAGAGACTTTGAATTTAACATCCGATATTATTAAGAGATGATTTACTGACAGTATCTATGGACTGTCTGGAAGGAAAATATAGCAGCTATTAAATGACTCTCCCATCCCGCAGAGAAAGACATAATAAAATCTAATCATAGCAAGAAAACCAGGAATTGAAATGAGAAAAATCTAGTCTGATTTTATCTATGAGCGTAATTGGAACAAATTGCCCAGGCTGGGGGTAGTTGTTCCTTTCTTTCTGTTACTACATCAAAAACAGAAGTCTTTCAGCAGATACTCTTTTGATGCCCTTGAGTTTGGCTTGTTTACAGTCTGTAAAATTAGGATTACATTTTTACTAAATTGAGGACAGTTTTGCTTGGGAACCTTGATTCATTCATTGCATGGGTGGACTGTGGTATCTGAGTCTATGCCTTCTTAATACTTTTGTCCTCACAGTTCAATGAGTGGCTGTGTTTTCTTCATACCATAGAAG
>VFFE01007859.1:561196-592924 GCA_008921705.1 Burhinus oedicnemus
GTTCTAATTCTTGACCATGAATTCAACTTTTTTGATATATCTAAATTAAAAAATCAGCTGGCTAGCCTTCTGAAGTGATAGAATATCAGCAGTATCTACAAAGAACTCATTGAGAAAACTTGAAAAATAATTGCCCATGAAAGACAGAAATTATAAGCTAGAAGTCAGACTTAAAACAGAGAAAGCATGACAGGTCTGACACTAAAGTCATCCTACTGCATTATTTTCAGAGTGTTTTCCTAACTTGACTGTTTTTATGATTATTACTGCTTCTAAAGGACAAAGAAGAAAGCTTTTAATTATGTAAGATCATAACATTGCTTGTATTTGCTGGTGCTGAAATTTCATCTCTCGAAATTATATTGTTGGGATGCTCCTACTACAATTAAGGATCATGTGATCTGTATCATGTCATAAAATAATGAAATAATAAATCTGAAGTACAGAATATGCATTACAGAGAACTTTACCATTGCCCTCATGCTGCTTGCAACAGTGACACTGACTGTTATTAGCTTTGTACAGCACAGTCTCAAGTGAAGCAAAGGATGCTTTTACAGACCAATTTCACTAATGCAATCCTTTATAGCACAAAAATGATACACTGAAAAAACAGCTAAGAGAACATTTTTTTTCATTTGTTCTGATGAATGAATACAGAATAAATCAAAGCAAGATCCTTTCTATGTTGAGTTGATAAAGGAGAGAGGAAAAGTATTTGTAGGTTTATAATGTCGGTTACATCACAAAAAGGCAATCTGGGATTTTCCTGCAGTATTACTAAATTGATAGCTATGGTTGTTCTCTGTATGAATCCTTTAATGTAACCTAACATATCACAATTCCTCTAATTTTTACTGAGAAATCTTCATTTTGCAAGAATAAAAAGAAAAAAAAATCATAAAACCAGCTTGTACTTGTGTAGGGTAGTGACAGCGTAAATATTTCTGTGCTTATTATATACAATGATAATAACATATCAGGAAGATTTGAGCTATAGGACTCAGGGTACATTAGCAAATTGTTTAGAATTCTATAGACATCTTTCTGGTATAAGTCAGCTTTTCTTGTGTGAGTTATGGGTGTGTAAGCTTTTACAAGAAATTTCAATGTGTTTCATTCAGGAGTGCCAAGATTAGTAGTAGATTTCTATGTCCAGTAGTCATTTGCATTATCAGACAAATTCTTTATGGAAAAATATTTGAAAGTGCATGGACTAGTTAGTATGGATGCATTTTTGTCTCCCTGACATAGACATCTAACACCACTTAAGTGTCCCAAGATATCCAGCATCAGAAGGATCATCCAGAAGGACATTGGTCTTCCGTAGGTCATGTGCCTTGTCTACCATATGGTTATCTGAAATACCCTAATACAAATAAAAATTACACCAAGCAGTAACATTTAGGTGAAGTAAGCTACATCCTAAAGGACAGCATAAAAAATATGCGTGAAGTGGTAAAGAAAACATATTCACAGTTCAAGTGGCTCTAAAATAATATTTCTTCCAAAAAGGTTTTTCATAAAGGAATTCTTACTTTTTTACTGACAAAGATTCTTATGAATCAGGTATCTATCTCTTCTCTTTTACATCATCCTGCCAAAATTAAGTGCATGTTTTTGTAGGTTGGAGGGGCATATTAGAATGGAATATTTGGCTGACATACAATATTTCAAGTAGGGTCAATAATGTAATAGGCACAAGAGAGAGGAAGAAGTCATAGGATAAAACTTTTACTCAGAAGCTTATAAATCATGAAAGAGGCCATTTCTTACTTACATAATAGTTAAGATGTATTGTCTGTGTTCACTCATGTGCCAAAATGGTTTTTTTGTTAATGACAAAGCTACTTCTCCCTTACAAATTTTCATAATTCAGTACAATTTTCTGAAACTCATCCGAAAATTTTCCTTCAGATTCATGTCGTATTTAAATATACAGTTGTACGGGATCCTATTTCTATGTGATACTGGAATCCAAATACACAACGTAAAATCCATCTTAATTTGCAGGATACAAAGAAAACATTCCTGGTAGAACAGAGCACAATGAGGGTTTTTTGTTTTGTTTTGTGTTGGTTTTTTCCCCTGATAATTAAATTAGAAAGGAAACAGAAAGAATAAACGAGAATGATTGTTTCAAGTTTTTACTGAAACTTTTCAGACTCCAGAACTTGCTTTTCCAAAACTAGCTACTTTGTCCCTGGCCAAACAATACATTACATTTTCTAATCCCTGAGCAAATCTCAGCTATCCTAGAAGGAAGCTTTATTATTATTTCTTGCAACTTGTGATGTTCCTTATCTCTGAAAAAAGACCATGATCTGTTATTAACTCAAGCCTACAAGCTCATTCTATTCATCTTTTTCATTGAACTTCTGAGATAACAAAAAAAAGGTTTTATCAGATATTGAAAGATATTATTGAACATTTCGTAGCTTCCAGTCATGCTGTGAGAATGCATCAATCTATTGTTACCCCAACCACTACAGGTTACTATATGTCGCATTCAAACTCTTGCTTTTGCCAGTTATTTAGTCTTCACGTACATCTCAGTAGACAATATAGAAGTGTTAATTGTTACATCCGTTTCACCCTGCAGTTTCACAGATTATTTATTTCGTACACGTATTTCAAACAAAAATCTAAATGAAATGAAAGCCAATGAAATTTCCATCCTCTGGGTTAGATTTCAGCTCTTTATAGAATCATAGAATCATTTAGATTGGAAGAAACTCTTAAGATCATCGAGTCCAAATAGCAACTTAACGTTGCCGAGTCCATCATTAAACTGTGTCCCTAAGCGCCACGTCTACACATCTTTTAAATACCTCCAGGGACGGTGACTCAAACACTTCCCAGGGCAGCCTGCTCCAATGCTTGACAACACTTTCAGTGTTAAGAAATGCAGATTTCTCTAATAACATAAAGGTGAACAGAACTCAGCTCTAACATGTTTTATGTGACCTTGTAATGACTTTTTCCAGGCCAATTTAACACACTGAAATTTTCCTATCCGACAGCATTAAGGACATCTTAAAATCACATTTCAAAATACAAAATTTCAAAATCACATTATTAAGGCCCAGGAGAATCTTATGCAAATTTCCTCTTAGAGGGAATTTTAATGGCTGGATGATTAGGAGTTTATATGAAGTTTACTGACGGGCCCTTAACTACACATAAAGTAACATACAGAAGCAATGTTATTTTCAATCAGGTATATTGCTGTGCATTAAGTAAGAGTTGCCAAGAAATTGCTTCCTTTACACAATATTTGAAGTTATTCTCACAAAGACAAATGAGACAGGTTTTATGTATTTATTTTTCATTGTCCATTTATTTCTGTTGTTCTGCTTGCTCAGTTTTCAGCAAGTACTTCATGGTCAGTAGGAAAGAAACCTTCCCTGAACAACTCTGTGTAGTTCAGTTGGAATTGACTCTCTGACAGTGGGGTCAACGTGTCTTTCTTCAAACTTACATTTCTAATTGCATTTATGTTTAATGCGAGTTTAACAGTTCTCAGTATTTCATACCAAGGAAATGCCAAGATTTCATTCAACAGAAAAACATATGCATTAGTGCTCTGGTAAATTTAAATGGAACCTTGAGAGAAGGAGGTTGGAGGGAAGTCTTAAGATGAGGGATCAAAGTACTACATTTACATTCAGTAAGAATTGAAGCTCTGTTAACCTCCACAGATCTCCAGAAACTTCATCAGTTAAAAACTTGTTTCAAAAATCAGTATATCAGGATTGTATCAAGGATTTTGCTTGTTTTTGCTGTTAAATTATTTGTTTTCTAGCCCTGATTCCTAAATGACAGCTACATCATGGAAATTTCTTTGTCTTCATTTCTCACAAAACACCATAGCTTTTTTCTAGAATCTGAGCACTACACTTTTATTCCACAGGTATCCTTGGTCACACCAAAAATGTAAATCTTGTTAGAAAATGGATCTGCTATTCTCCCTACATGCTTTGCATTCACTAGTTGGATTCTCTTTCTTCACTTTACACCAGAACTAATAGTTTACATTTTTTGTTTCTACGGTCATGGATGATTTCACCTTCTATTTAAGAGAAGTCATGTGTACATATCAAGGAGCGTAAGTAGACCCAACCTTTTACTCAGCCTTTATTTCTCTCTTCTTTGACTCAGATCCCTAAAAATTTCAGCAATTTTCTTGTTGCTAGCATCCATATATTAAGTTCTTAAATATTTAAAGTAACTATTTTGCTCTTCAAGCAGTATTTTGAGCTAAAGACTTTAGAGCGTAGGCTTAAAGAAACCTTTAATCTTCAGAAATTGTAGGACCTCAACAGCTGCTTTTTGCAAGGTTAACCACTCTAAGACAGATCTTATGCACTGTATTTTTTCCTATAAAAGGCCTGTTGAAGTTTTCATCTATTATTGGAACCTTCCCGGCATCTCTGTAACAAGAAGTTATGACAATACTACCTTTTCAGCAAAAGCTATATAAATGTAAGATAGATATAGTGATATACAGGATGCTCAGATTAGAATGAAAAAAGAATATACCTAGTTTCAGTTCTGTATTCGTCAGTATTTTGCAATTAGACAAGTCCCTCTTACTTCCTTCACAAAGAAAACAGCTTCCAAGCTTTAATCTCCAAACTTTTCTGGTTCAGTAGCTATTCTCCACCCTTTCTCCTGTCCACTGGTTTCCATAAAAGTCTCATAGTGTCTTCACACATCAGCTCCTGATTTTCAAGTGCAGTCAGGCTATTTTCATATATTGTATTTTATCTAAAAGAGTACTTAAAAGTTAGGACTGACTGTTGATTTTCTTTTCTTTTATCAGAGGCTGGATATACATAGGTGATACGAACACTCATATCCTCATGGGATGACTTTATGACCAATACACACAAAACCGTCCCTAGAATGTTATTAATTTTCCTTACTGAGGATTATAAGATGAGTAGGCAAGAAAGAATTCATGTTTGTTTTTAATGAAATTGATTTCAAATTATTTATGTATTTTTTGATATTTTTTTACTATGAGCAAATTTGGTATTTAAGGAAAGACAGAGTTGCTGAGGTTGGAACCTCCTCTGGAGATTACACAGTCCAACGCCCTGCTCAGAGCAGGATTATCTGGAGCGGGGTGACCAGGACCATGTCTGGTCAGGTTTTGAATATCTCTGGGAAACCTGCTCTAGTATTTGATCAGGCAGTGTAAAAAAGAGCTTTTCTTACATTTAAATAAAATTTCCTGTGTTTCAACTTGTGTTCATTGCCTCTTGTCCTGTCACTGGGCACCACTGAGATGCATCTGACTCTATTGTCCTTTTCACCTTATCATCAGATGTTTATACACATGCACAAAATCCCCCCTGAGCTTTCTCTTATCCAAGCTGAACAGCCCCAGCTCTCCAGTCCTTTCATTGTCTTCTTGGCCCTCCTATAAACTCCCTCCAGTATGTCTGCATTTTTAATGTATCAGGGAGCCCAGAACTAAACACACCACTCCAGTTGTGTTTCACCAGTGCTGAGTAGAGTGGAAGGATCACCTCCCTCAATCTGCTGGCAACATCCCTCCTAATGCAGCCCAGGATACCATTAGCTGTCTTTGTGGCAAGGACACACCTGGCTCATGTTCAACTTGGTGTCCACTAGGACCCCCAGGTCCTTTTCTGCCAAGCTACTTTCCAGCTGGACAACCTCTGGCATATACCAATGCCTGTGGTTGCTCCTCCCCAAGTGTAAGACTTCATATTTCCCTTTGCTGAACTTCTTGATGTTCCAGTTATCCCATTTCTCCAGCTTGTCATGACTCCTCTGAATGGTAGCCCACCCACCTGGTATATCAACCACCCCTCCTGGTTTTGTAGCATTTGCCGATTGACAAGGGTACCCTACTAATGGCTGGTCTTCAACTGGACTGCGTAGCACTGGTTACAAACGCTTACACCTGTCAGTTCAGGGAGTGTTCAGTTCATCTCACTGTCTGCTTACCTATTTCCATCTTTCATCAGATTGTCCATGAAGCTTTTATGGGAAATAGTGTCAAAAGCCTTAATGAAGTCAAGATAAACAACATTCACTGCTCTCCCCACATCCACCAAGTCAGTCATCTCTTTTTAGAATATTATCAGGTTGGTTCAGCACAATTTATCTTCTGTGGTCATTGCTCTCTGTTATCTTATTAAGCTGGGGAACAATATTTCCACAAAACCAAATTAATTTTGGAAAGGAGAATGGTCACACCACACACCAATCTGCAAGAGGCAGAAAGATCAGAAATGAGTACATTTTTAAGGAAGAAGTAGATCAGGAGGTCAGCTTGTCCCTTCAGTATTGTCTTTTGTATTTATTTAAAATCAAAATGACTCTTCTTTCTCTCTCCTACTCCAAATTACATTTTCATCTCAAACTTTCCAAGAATTCTAAGAAATACAGTTTTTGACATACAAGAAGAGTATTTCAACCCCAAAGGTAATTATTTCAGAAAAGTATAGCTGACTGAAAATAGAGATGGGGAGTGGAATATTATTGCATATTAAAGTTACTACTGAGATAATAAAAAAACTAATGAATAAGTGCATTCTAGCAGGAACATACAGAAATTGGAATCTGTGACTGTACAATGTGGAGTACACAACACATTGTGGGATTATATTTGTTTTAAGAAATTTATTCCAGCAAAGGTCCTGCAATTATAGCTGTGAGTCTGCCCAGAGAATAAAGGAACAATTTAATTTTGTGTGTGTAATTGTGATTTAATTTCTAAGCCATAAGGTGCAGCATAGAATTCCAAAGTCCAGGTAGTGTTTCTGGCATCTATCATTTTGTTGTGGATTTTAAATGCAAACTGGTATAATCAGAAAATTACAGCTCTTTCTTTCATTCTTTTGCTTCCTGCATCTCTTGGATCACATTCTTGACTGAGAAAATGTAATCTGTATTCAAAAGACACTTAATCTGTAACCAAACTGATTAAAAGTTCAAGGCTTTTTTCTTTACTGTTATGGAGATGGAAACCCAGACATTCTGACCTAAAACTTGTCTCCCTTAACCTCTACACACCTTTATTTCCAGTCCTCCAATTCCAGTTTGTTTTTCCTGTGCTTAATTTCATTATTCACATTATCAAGTTACTGTCAATATATTGGAAAAAGTGAAAAGAGACTTTACATAGAAAAGTACTTACGTTGATACAAGCCCTCAGCTGTGAATTTGACTCAGAGGATAGAATGGACATTTTGAATTGAAAATACAAGGAATGTTTCTAAACACTACATAATGTAGTTATCCAATAAACAATCAAATAATGCACTGGCAGCTGGATGCTCTCCTGAGCTGTTGACATTGGCTGATTAGATGACCTGAACAAATTACATCTACCTGACTTCCTTATCTTCATGATAAAAAGAAAAATGAAAATAGTATCATTTGTACAGTGTTTTGACATCGATGATGCTAAATAAAAATGAAATATTTGGCAGAAAATATTTGTCCAGTTCCAAAAAGAAAACTTTTCACATCCCACAGGCAGAACAAAGAAACCAAAGCAATAATAAGAATGTAAGCATTGAAAACTTCTACTTCTAATATCATTAGAGACAAACAGATATACATACACTTCAGTGAATTGTCCAGAAGATCAAATGCACAAGTCCAGATATGACAGCTGGAAAATGTAATTTTGTGAAAAGGACCTGCACAAGCTAAAATTCAATTTGTGTGTTCTGCAAAAATAAGACACTTTAAGATCAATTCACGGACGAAAAGAAATAACAATTCCTACAGCTTTCTCGTAGTTGCATTCACTGTGTTCTGTTCTCTGACTGATACCTAGGAAAATTTAAAAAAAACTGAATGGAACCAAACTGATTTTTGGAATAAGCCACAGTGTTTTCTCAAAATCTAGGTGCCAGCAAAAAAATACAGTTCTCTAAAGAAAACAGCTGATCCAAATTTCTGGTTTGTTTAAGATGTTGAATATCTTACTTGCTGGCTGGCTTTAAATGAAGAATTTCAAGCCTATTCCTCACTCTGTAAGAAGATGAAACACTTCACAAAGAATGTATTTTTTGGTATAGTTTGTCCAATAGTGCAGCAAGTACACACACAAGTGAGCAATGCTACTACTTGGTATCATCTAGCTTCAGCAAGCTTCACACACTTTTAACTGAGAAAGGACACCAAATTCTTGCCACCCAGAACTTTAATGATCAGTTTTCCATGAACAGCTCGTGTTCCACCCACTGCACAGCTACAAATGTCCTACAGATCCTAAATGGGTTATCTTTTGACTCTGTTGTATCAGAGTCACAGGAATTTCAAGTCTGGCTCATACGGTCACACATGACATTGGAAAAACAATCCTTTCTCATCTAGTACTGCAGAGGATAGTGTAGAAAGGAAACTCCTCAAAATACTTCATTTTTCCTATGTCTCAGGTAGTCAGAACAATGTCAGTCAATCCTGTCTTCTCAGTACATCCTCAGCAGATTAACGTTAAAAATATGTCACAGCAAACTATGTAATGCACTATTTTTAGAAAACAAGAGGACCAGGATGGAAGACTAAGTTACAATAGCTCTCTTATGCACATCCCAATGACCCACTATTACAGTCCCCAAGCACGTGGTTTTATGCAATCTAGCCCTCCAAGTACAGCATCTTTGGCTATTCTGTCAGCCTAAACTGAAATGCCACAGGGATTTTAATAACTCATCATAAGCTGAACTCAACAACACCTCTTCAAATAACAGCGTGAAAAAAGTATGCAGAAAACGATTACGTCTTCTGCAATGTAATAGTAGATATTTTAAAAATTAGAGATTACAGTCAAATTAATGTTCCTATAAACAAGAGTTTAAAGAGGTGTTTAATATAGCTAAAATAAATGGAGGGGTGGGTAGGTGGAAACAACTGCCATTTTTTATAAAAGATATTTACTAAGCTGTTGCAGGAAATTATGTTCTCCCTGTAACTCACTCTCACACCATATTATCTTCTTCTCTTATGTACCCAGCTCTCACCTGCCTGATCACACACTGCCAGTTGCTGTGCTGTTTTTCTATTCTGTCCAGAACAAGAGGCACAGAAATGTACCTGTCCTTCATTCCAGTGTTCATTTTCACTAAGTTAGAAAATGTTATATGGTGCTATTTAATAGCAAGTGGTGATTGTAGTACTTTAACTATTCCTGTGACATTATAGTATTTTAGCTATCTTTGTTACCGCTAAGAGACAAAATGTTAATTATTCACACAACCATAGAATCATAGAATCATTTATGTTAGAAACAGCCTTTAAGATCATCAAGTCCAACCATTAACCTTGCACTGCCAAGTCCATCACTAAACCATCTCTAAGCACCACATCTGCACGTCTTTTAAATACCTCCAGGGATGGTGATTCAACCACTTCCCTGGGCAGTCTGTTCCAATGTTTGGCAATCCTTTCAGTGAAGAAATTTTTCCTTATATCCAGCCTAAACTTCCCCTGGCACAACTTGAGGCCTTTTCCTCTCATCCTATCAGTAGTTAATTGGGAAAAGAGACCAACATCCACCTCCTTTCAGGTAGTTGTAGAGAGTGATGTCTCCCCTGAGCCTCCTCTTCTCCAGGCTAAACAACTCCAGTTCCCTCAGCTGCTCCTCACAGGACTTGTGCTCTAGACCTTTCACCAGCTTTGTTGACCTTCTTTGCATCGTCTTCTTTGTATTCATCTTGCATTCTCCAAACAAGACTGCTATATAAAAGTAAAGTGCCTTCCAACTAACAGTGTGAGTTTATTCCACTACTGTCAGATGCCAAGATTTTTTTGTTGCTGTTCTTTATGCTTCTTTTTTTTTTCTTTGCCACAAAAGGCTCACTTGAAAGACAGACGATATTGTATTACTGCCTTTGATCACAAACTATTACCATAGAGGAGTTTTTTTCCTTGATAAAATACATTTTTGTAATTGAATTTAAGCATATTTCATGCATAACCTAACATTTTTTTCTCTTGCTTTTACTTCATTAATATCTGTTACCTTTCTCCTCTCAAAAGAAATACAGCCTACAGATTTTTAAAAGTATTCTAAAAGAAGGATTAGTATTCTAAGTGAGAACATCCAATTTCACACAGCCAGTAAATAGGAATATGTTCTCAAACTTTTCTATGACATCTTCTTTGAACTTTTTTGTTACAGAAATCTCAGTCACTAGAATTTCTAACCATCATGAACCATTATGCACAGTTGTTCTGAACATCAGGAGGTGTTTGTCATTAATTGATTTGACCTTGCTTTAATTTTGCATAAAATCACACCAGTAAAATAGTTCCTTTATACTTTGGGTGGGTTCACATTCACCCCATATTCTGTCGTACTGGAGAATTTTTATCACAATCAATGGGAAGTCTACAGCACATATCTTCAGGATGTGACTCATGACATGGGCAAAGAAATGTCTGATTTACAAGGCAGTGATTGGTAGTGATCACTTAGAATTATCCACCACCAAAACCATGGCACATTCATATATCAAGACATTTTATGAATGTTGCATAATTTTGTGGTAAATGGGTTTTTCCTTGCTTTGAAAATAGGTTGTACTAAAACTACTTTTCTTATATATGATACTGTTATTAACATTTTCTTTTAGATTAGTTTAATCTTATGATGACTCAAGTTCCGTCTTTGCAAAATCTGAAAGTCTTTTTTAGTTGTCAGGTTGCACTGAACTTGCTGACAATTTGTTATGGTCTTTGTGTTCAACTCTGAAAGAGTAAAAAGTATCTTGGAGAACAGGTCAAAACTGGTTCTTTAAATAAACTTTCTTACAACCCAGACCACATAACTATGTGGAAGTGTATGCATATATGTATATGTACATACATGCCTATACATACATATATTTGTATCAAGCTTAAAACATTTTACATTTCTGGCTATAAATGGAGTCTTTTCCATTCACATTACTTCTGTACTTCGCCAAAAAGGTTTTGGTCACTAGGGTCTTTCAAATAACTTCTCAAAATTTTTGAAATTAAAAACAAGCTCAGACATTACATACATTTAGCAAAAAGCTTTACTAAACCTTACTCACTTACTTAACAAATGCATTTTTCCTCTGCAAAGAAAAGCTATTCCTGTTTCTTCTATTATCTTGTCCAATAAAGTTCAAATACATTTAAGTTTTCTGTTGGGCTGATTCTTTCCTAAATACTTTATTATGGTTGCCAAAATCATCAGCTGATAAATAACTGAATTCAGACAGGATAGACAAAGGGAATTAATCTATCTCATTAAATTTAGAGCAGATTTTATAACATGTAACAGAGAGAATGCTGGCCATACTGACAGAAAACCTCATTGCTCAAGGTTAACTACAGATCCATGGAACTAAATCTGTTACAGAGTGCTTTGCTGTCTTTGGAGGAAGTTAATCTCGAGAAGAATAGTGTTTTCCAAAGTTCAAATTCTGAATGCAGATTTTTAAATGTAAACTCAGATCTGCCTGACTTATTAAGAGCTATTATGCTGTGGGTCACTCAAAGAATTGCAGATTCATGTTCTCTTTCATTTACTTTGTTCTAATTTTTCCCACAGAAACAAACCATTTTTTTCCATCTTTTCAATTCCAACAACTTTACCACAGCCTGAGTTCCCTTAATTTACTCAGCAATGAACAAGATTTTCATTCTCCATTATCTGAACTATGGTGTGTTTAACTTATAATTTACTTGAGTTTTTTTCTGGTTTAATAAATAAAATAAAATAAAATAAAATAAAATAAAAAAAAAATAAATTAAAATAAAACAAAACAAAACAAAACAAAATAAAATAAAATAAAATAAAATAAAATAAAATAAAATAAAATAAAATAAAATAAAATAAAATAAAATAAAATAAAATAAAATAAACCTTATAAGATAAAAGCTTTACATCTTTGTCTGCAAAGCTGAAGACTTAGAAAGCTTTTTCAGGTCCTTTAAAATTTATTTGCCTGCTTACCTCTGACATGTTCCCAGATGACATGATGTAACCAGTGAAATTTTAAGTGTGACTTCCTTCTAGAAGGGTTTTTTTCTGGAATTGCACCAAAAAACTAGAGCAGGGCACACTGATGTCTGGAAGCCAGATGGCAACTGAGTATTCCTGAAAGCCAAATTTGTTTCCCCTCTTGCATGTCTCAGGGGTACTTTTCACCCACTACAGTACATCCTTTGCAAATCCACATTCACCAGCTGGCTCTGCACAGACATGCCTGAACCGAAAAGTCAGATTTGTTTTCTACATTATTTTAAATTTATAAGCACAGCATTACAGATCGCATCACTAAGGTGTTTAAAATACCCAGGTTTTCTCTCACATTTCAGGTGACTTTGGCTTCAGTATTCATACAATAGTTGAAGCTGCTAGAACTTAATCTATTCGTAACCTACCTGTAGCTCACCAATATCCACTTCATTTCAATGCTCACTTTCTACCTTTTTAAAATGAGTAAAAAACAGTTGTGTATACAGGTTCAATACATGTGTATGTCATCCAAACTTTATAGTTCTTCCCCCATCATATTCTGAGAATATCTAGCAAAATCTTTCCTGTCAGATGTTTGGTCAGGAATATTGCAAGCCAGGCCAGTGTCCTTTCCATACTGTTTTATAGAAATGAGCTTACAGCTGCCTACTGCTGCTTAAATAGTTCTGCCAGTGTTGAAACTTTCATAGCAAGCTCTCATCTCTCTCATCTGATGACTAGCAAATCCCAGACTTTTGCAATGAAATTTCTTGTGGCAAAGATAAACTTACAGGTCAATACAATGCAACAGCATTCCCAAATCCCACCATAAAGATCTACAGATGAAAAATTGGAAGCAAAAGGATCAAAACACTAGGCAGCTAATCTGTTGCAATGTATTGCAAAATGTTCCTGTTTTTACATATTTTCATATGAAGCACAAAGCCCGTTTTCATACTAAAGACACAAGAAGAGAGAGAAGAGAGAGGTTAAAGAATCATCATTTCGTTCTGCTAAAATAATTATATATGAAGACTTACACCATATTTGTTCCATCCAGAGGCATTCATTGTGAACTGACAGTAAAAGAAGTGGAAGCGGGGCTGGGGGTGGAAGCTACATCACATTTAAGAAACAACTACTGTCAATGACAATAGACAGCTGACATCAGGGCCAAAAGGGAGCATCAAAGGATACAACACCCAGATGCCTGAGCTGTAAGTGCCTGGATGGAAAGAAGACATGATGTTTCATGAGGTAATTGGATATTAGTAAAGCCCTTGTGCAAGTTCAGTGTCTGCCAGTTACATTACAATGATAATTACTTCTGACCTTATGCTGTCTGAACACAAGCTTCCCTTTAAAGCCTTTGCTTTGTTTATAAACATCAAATTTTATATATATATATATATGTGTATATATATACACATATAAAATATCCAATCTACCCATGTTTGCATTTTGACATAATCATCAAGTTAGGGACTTGCTTTTCCTTCCACATACTAGGCTCTTTGTCTACCTTTACATCAGAATTTGAAAGCTGTAACTCAGAAGCTTAGCTACTCACCAAAATAGTCATATCAAAAGTGATAGTTAAAGACTGATATCACAGACAACACCTGTGTGGGAAAACAGAATTCCTAGCTGCCTATCAAATAAATCTTATCACTTACATGTCACTTTTGTGGACCATCGGGTTTGTATCATGAGAAAACTCAACAGCTGCAGAAAAAAAAAAAGAAAAAGAAAACCAGAAGAAAACCTGCTTATAACCATGGGTGCTCACATAGCTCATTTTCCAAGTTCCACTTTGAATCATTTAGAAAAGAGAATGCTAATATAGACTTCTTTGTGTGTTTATGTAGTTCTAAGGGGTGCACATATCTCTAAATTCCCGAGATTGTACTCTAGAATTATACCAGTTTCAGAGTTAATAAACCACACAGCCCAGAAGCTCTTTTTGAGAGGAAAAATTTGGAGCAGTCTCAGGTGATATATTCACTTTGAAAGTCACTTGATTAGTCATGATTAGGCTGTAGAGTAATTAGATTTTTAATTTCATATATTCTAACAATATCCCAAGAAGCCACTGTTTTACAGAATTCAACATAATTTATGGAATATATTAAGCATCCAAATACAGCAATTCTGCCATAGGGTGTGGGTAGTTAGGGACAGGCGGTCGGAAGATATCGCGCTGTACGGGAAGATAGGGTCCCTCTCCTGATAGCTATTAGCGTGTGATTTATGATGTGAGCAGGCGGAAGTGACGTTGTAAACCCAAGTTATAAAACACAGTGTTACCTTGCAATAAACGCCATTTGCCGTCCACCACATTGGTGTCTGTGAGCTGATGGCCCGAGCGGCCTGGGGTTGGCCGCCGTGTCGTTCCTGAACCAGGTCGCCACGCCAACGAAGGCAACAATAGGGACCTGCTGAGTAAAGTACTCCAGCATGATAAATCTGCAACAGTGGGGTACAAAAGTCCAATGGCTTCAGGTTCTTTTGAAATTTGAGTTGTTTGTGAATTGTATCACAGAATGCTTTAAGAAAGAGTTTCTGTTTGTAGAGAGTAATTGTATCTGCATGTCCAAGGAAAACTGATTTAAATAGTGACTTAATGATGTCTACTGAAGTACTAATCTGAACCAGTATGCAAGAAAAACACCTTAGGAAGTATTTGATCTAAATCTTGAGGGCAAATAAGGGAAACCATGGTGGGCTACTATATTTCATTATGTCCATAAAGCAGGATGGAACTGGTGTACTATAACATATCATCCATTATTTGGTTTGATTTCCTTTTCATCCTCTCAGTACACGGGAAGTCTGCAGTCACCTATCAAATCATAATTACAACATGCATCAGAATTTCTAAGTAACTGTGTATCTTACCTGATGACTTGCTATTTCTTTCATTTATAACATGCCATATTTTCATTACACTTGGCATGGCCAGAGGCCACCTTTTTAAAGGGAAGCTGTTTTATCATAGAATCATAGAATAGTTAAAGTTGGAAGGGACACTAAAGATCATCTAGATCCAATCCCACTGCCCTGGGCAGGGACACCTATCACTAGACAAGGTTGCTCAAAGCCTCATCCAACCTGGCTTTGAACACCTCCAGGGATGGGGCATCCGCAACTTTTCTGGGCAACCTGTTCCAGTGTATTACCACCCTCACAGTAAAGACTTTCTTCCTAATATCTAATCTAAATCTACCCTCTTTCAGTTTAAAACCTTCACCCCTTGTCCTATCGCTACACTCCCTGATAAAGAGTCCCTCTCCACTTTTTCTGTAGGTCCCCTTTAGGTACTGAAAGACTGCTATAAGGTCTCCCTGGAGCCTTCTCTTCTCCAGGCTGAACAACCCCCACTCACTCAGCCTGTCCTCATAGGATAGGTGCTCCAGCCCTCTGATCATCTTTGTGACCCTCCTCCGGATTCACTCCAACAGGTCCATGTCCTTCTGACATCGGGAGCCCCAGAGCTGGACGTAGTACTCCAGATGGGGTCTCATGAGAGCAGAGCAGAGGGCAGAATCACCTCCCTCAACCTGCTGGCCACGCTTCTTTTGATGCAGCCCAGGATGCAGTTAGCTTTCTGGTCTGTGAACGCACATTGCTGGCTCTTGTTGAGCTTCTCATCCACCAACACCTCCAAGCCCTTGTCCTCAACGCTTCTCTCAATCCATTCTCTGCCCAGCCTGTGTTGGATTGCCCCAACCCACATGCAGGACCTTGCACTTGGCCTTGTTGAACTTCATGAGGTTTGTACAGACCCCCTTCTCAAGCCTGTCCAGGTCCCTCTGGATGGCATCCCTTCCCTCCAGCATGTCGACTGCACCACACAGCTAGGTGTCATTGACAAACTTGCTAAGGATGCACGCAATCCCAACATTCACGTATCCAACAAAGATGTTAAGTAGTACCAGTCCCAGTACCTCTCTGTCCCTGAGGAATAGCAGGGGTTTTAGCTGTAATTAACTCTGTATGATGGTTTACTTTTTTTGCACAGTGGTGTACAAACCATCTGTGCCTCTGTTACTCTTAAATAGTCACTTAGCAAATTCAGCCTTCTAGTAACATTTAACTCAAACCGAAGACATTTAGGTTTCCAAATTCAATCATCAAGAATCAAGTGCAAAATTACATTTCTAAATAAATTACCACTAGGTGTTACTCGAACCCTTGATATAGCAGAGCTTTCTGTACAGATCCATTGTCTACCAAAGTGCTAGATACGTACAGATTAACATGGTGACCAGAGTTTAAATATTCAAATTTTAAAGTAAGACTAAGTAGTAACTTTCTTTTGTTGTTTGTTTTTTGGGTTTGGGGTTTTTTTATTTCTTTTTAGTGGGATATCACTCTGTAGAAAAATGTGTCTCTCCTTTTCTAAAAGCTGAAGTAGTGTATCTCACAAGGACACAAGGAGAGAATACGAAGGGACAGTAAAGCTTTTCCCTCGTTTGCCACCTTACTGCCTCGCAGAAGAGCAAATATGCACTATGCTGAAAGATAGACTGTGCTTGAATACACCTCCTGGTAAGTATATACTTTCAGCGAAAGTATACTCAGTCTGCCTCAATGTCCTTGTTCACTGATCTATGAAAGGCAAGGGTGCAGAGGACAAATCCATATTGGAGCTCATAGTTAAGCTGACTTTTTAACACAATAGAAAGACAGAGGAAAGTATAGTGGAGACAGAGCATGATAACAGCATGTCTTGTCCTTGTGAGCCTACCAGCCATGCTTCTAGACATGCTGTTTTTCATAACAGGCCTTTGATACCAGCATCAGAGGCAACTTCCAAAAGTAGAAGTACAGAGAACATGCTTTCCAGCCTTTCAAGGAGACTTCTTTAAGAATTAATTTTCTTGTAATCATAACCAAAATCTTATCCTTAAATATTTGACTTTAAGCTTTACTAGTATGTACTGCTCCTTTCCAATAAATACATCTGATATTTAATTTTGTTTAATTTTATATACTTCCCTTTACCTAAAAAAACAGGTTATTGGCGATGGCTGTGAAAGCATGAAGTGGATTAATTAGACATCTGTGAAAACTTTTTTTTCCCTTGGATGTTACTGTTGGTATTCTTCACAGATATGATGGGAAGAGGCATTTCACAGAAGGAGTAGTGCAGGGCACTATGGGACAACTAAGAAAAACAACAGTGAAATATTAGAAATATTGCAGAACTAAACAGAAAATTATACTGTCACTTATTTAAATGAGGTTGTGCAGCCTCTTTTTGTGGTTCACTTTGAGTTATGGTCCAATTTAAAGATATTAGGTTTTTTTGGTGTTGGCAGAAAGAAAGATCTTTCTACTGTAAAACCCTGAAACAGCTAACATTCTCCTGGGGGAAGTATTATTTCTCTGTTTGTTATTGAAGTAACCAACATAATGGTTGAGACTGATAATCTCAGGGTAGGGAATAAAATCATTTACACTTTCCCTGGTAAAGATAAATGGATAACCAGCATTGTGATACAATACTTAATATTTTTTGATTTTTCTGGTTAGAGGGTGGCACTTTTCAATTACAGCTTTTATGAGTGTGAAACCCTCCACTCCAACAAAGGAGCCTGAGATAGACATTGGGAAAAAAATTCACACATATGAATTTGTCACAACACATACCAGAAGTCTACAGATACTGGGGATGGACACAACTCTTCAGCACTGGGAAGAAGAAATATCAGCAATTTTCCCCGAGTCATGCGCAGTGTCCATGACAGAATGGAAGTCTATGCTGATGGGCGGATATGTTATACCCCAAGGTCACAGTTCTGGTTCCACTCAATGGCTTCACCCTGGCTCTGTATTGTGAAGATCTTTGCATTTTCTTATTTTCTCCCACACTTGGATTTCTTCTGTCCCTAGGATCCAACTGGTGATCAACTGCAAAACTGGTAAACACCACAATTTGCTAGGTTCAATAAAACTTCCAGAAAGATTTAATTTTATAACAATGGCCAAACATGGAATATCTTACTAAAGCATAAGAAAGTGTGTTTGCTTCTTGGTAACAAACTTTTTTCTGCTTGGAAAACATAGCAACAACATGACTCAGAGCATTATAACAAGGGGAGTGAAAAACAACACTACACTTAGTTAATATTTCTGAAGGCAGACTATGTCTTTTTCCACAGGAATATATATACACACACACACTTGTAAGTAATATATAACATATACTATATAAACTGTTACATGTGTACAGATTATATATACTTATACATATGTATGTATATAAATGTAGACACATTTCACAGACACAGTGATACAATGAACGAATAAATGCTTGTTAGTTAAATACAGGCCCCTGGGTTTTGGGGGTTTGGATCTTGGTTGTGGTGGGTTTTTGTTTGTGTTGGGTTTTTTCATTTGGAGTGTTTCTTTTGGTAATGACTTTTTTTGTTTTTCCAGCTGTCTCCCTACCTTTTTTAACTACTTTTAAAGAAATAATGTAAGTTAGAGAAAAGTGTTTGTAACCCTGCAGTTTCTAAAAGACAAAGTGTGAATAGTTTACTGAAATTATCTTTCATCAGCTAAATAAGCATCACCAAAAATTGTACGTTCCTTAGTGTGGAAGCAACAAATGTCAACATGTCGAAAAACCTAGCAGAAATCAACTAGGCCTAATGTCTTTTCTTTCATTCCTAGACATGATTTTATGCACAAATTGTGCACCCTTCCAGTTTTTGCTTCACGCGAAGGGAAGAGGTATTCTTCTAGGCACTCCTTTTTTTCTATTAATGGTTAATTATCCTATTTGATATAGCTTAATTGACAACTTCTGATTCTTCTGTAGTAAGGAGCCCCATTATAGCGAGAGCTACACTGAGATTAATGAAAATCCTTCCAAAAGATCTTGTTTTCACTTAGAAAACTTCCAAAGAATGTTTAGCATTGAATCTTATACTTATACAGCAGATGTCCTTTTGCAGTTCAGTCAAGCATGAAGTAAAAAAGACTGATCTCATGGCTACTGAACTTGTAGTCTATTTAAACAATAACCTCCTTGAAATCAGTCATTAATTAATTTGTTAGATAATTCTCTTCACTTGCCGCACAAGGGTTGCCAGCCACCTCTGATGAGCAGGTCACTATCTGTGGCTATTATAAATGACTACACTAGCTTCAAAGAGACTAGGATTAAAAAAAGATTTAAAAAATCCAGTCCAGTATGTTTACATAGTGTCCCAAAGCAGCATTTTATTAGGAGTTCTTTATATCTTTAAATAAGTAGAATGGAACTGTGTCATAAGATGATCATTTATTGTTAGTTAATGGTAAAGATATACCAAAAATTAGTCATATTCTTGTAGTTTTTAGAATACAAAACATAATAATTATAGTGTCATCTTTTAGTAATTTGCTTGTTTCAGCCTTCTTAACTAAGATTGGAGATCTATGGCATTCTGTGCTCTTCAGTTACAACCTCTGTATGTGTTTTTACCCTACCAGAAACAGTTCATACACTCTTACTAGCAGCATATGTCCATAGGAGCATAGCTTGCCTTCTCTTGCAGTGAAAATTATGTCATGCAAGACTTTGGATCAAAAACAACTGCCAGCTCTCATTCCTTTTTAACAGCATTTCTTCCTGAAATTCTTGGATTCTTAGGCATAAAAATGTTATAATTCGATTTTTAGAGGTGGTTACCATTCTAGATCATAAATTAACCCAGTACAGAAGGGTAACCTTCACAGAGAATAAGTCCTACTCATTTTCATCCTCTGTGGTGTCTTGAATAATCCTTTAACTGCAGAAAGATAGAGGACTGACTAGGGCAGGCAGATGACAATCAAGAAAGATGATGATCACTGTAAACAGTTAGGCTAAATTAATCCCACCTTTCAATTACTTCAGATAAAATTTCTTGGATAAACTCTTGGCCATACACACACACAACCACATTGTTTAAAAAAATTCCTTTAAAACCCTTATGACTGTGTTATATTAGGTCATTTCATAAATTGTATACTTAACATGTTAAAATTTTCAAACCTCCACTCCTGCTCCCTCTCTTGGGAATAATGTTAACATCTCTGCACATACAAGGTCAAAACATTTGTCTCCAGTGACAGTGCAAGCACTGTTACTGTTTCTGTCACAAAACAAGCTTCTCCTAACCAGCAACAATACCTAAACACCTTCCTGTAACATAGACTTTCTATTTGTCCAGAAGGACCAGACTATGTTTGCATGCAGGTGAACACAATCTCAAAGACAACAGACTTATGCAGGAAAACTTCTTTCGCCTGTGCTTTTGATAAGAACAAATTGGAACATAAGAGATTTCTAAACTTCTCTGGGACGTTTTTCAGAAATAATCAGAATAACTGTTGAGGAAGCATTAGTTAAACTGTATATATTTCTACTTTATTTGGTAAAAAAAGAAGGGAAGGATGCATACATGGAAAATCATACCCTAAAAGACTTGTTGCCTGTTTTTCATCGGTAAATTTCAAATCGATAGAAAGGGCAAAAAGGTAAAATCTACATTTTGTGAACTGCGATCAACAAGAGAAAGAAAAGAACAAGCAAACCAAAGTAAATAAAGTATTAGGTGTATGGAGTAAAGGAAAACAAATGATGTTTTGGCTACCTCCTGGTATTGCTACAGAGAAAAATGTTTATAAGACTGTTCACTTTCCTGGCATAGCCAAATGAGAACTGTGATCTTCTCTGAGGTCTCAGTCATCACTTAACATCCCTAAGATACTTTCTCTTTCTTTTTAATGATAAAAAATAAGCGTGAATGAGGATAACATCCCACAACTTTGAAGCACATAAAATTTGACATTTATATCAGTATGCTGCTGAGTGGCTTTTGAATAATGTGATTTTATTTAGGAACCTTCCAAAACATGAGGTGTTCTGGCAAAAAGTGGGGACAATGGAAAAACAGAGGAACTACAATAGACACAAAATGTGATCCTGTTGAGTTTGGGAGCACTTCACAGAGCAAACTCTCAAGCCATCATTACACCCTAACAGTTTAATCTGGAGTAGTTAGTTCCTTTACTTAGGATAGCTGCAGTAGAGTCTGACTGATGCAAGCAGAGGCAGGAGGACAAAACAACTCTCTTATTTAACTTACAATGCAGATATATTCTTACAGATCTCTAAATAAAAATGGTGTAGGAAAACCCACCTCGTATTTGTTAGAGGTACTGTTTAGATTGTCAGAAAAGCCACCGGATGCTTTAAAATATTGCATTCTTATTGGAAACAAATATTATAGCTAAAAAAAAAACCAAAAATGGCATATCACAACTTGTCTTGTAATTTACAGATTTTTTTACTTTGTTCACAATTCAGAGTTATATGAGCAATTAGGTCTGTGAAATTAATCAATGTTAGACAGAGGTATATGCTTTCTATATGTAATTTCCTTGCTTTCAGATATCTAAGTTATTTCTAATATTCACCTCTATGTATTAACTGATTATGAATAGAGAAAATAGCCTAGAAATTCTTTTAATTCCATTTCCACACACATTGACTTTTGGATAGATCACTAGAGTTAATTAAACCCCCTCCATCTAATATTGCTCTGTAGAACAGGATTCTCCAGTTCAGAGCATATTAAAGGAAAATATCAGATTCAGCTGTGTACATCTTTCACAAGCCTCTGGATGATAATCCTACAAGATTGTTTTCATGGCAACATGTTAGATATTTAATTAACATTGTAAATCTGATTACTTGCTGACCTCCAAACCAGTCACCCATTTGCTAATTTATAACACAGTTTAAAAATGGACTTATATGCATTAAAAGTGCAATTTTCACTGAATCTCTTATTACAGCAGGAGGTGCTAGTAAGGTTTTATACTATAAAAGAGAGATCTGAAAAGAATGTTTAAGTCTCCAGATTTAAAAGTGAGCAGTAAGATTCCATGATATCAGATGATTACACGTTCTGTAATCATATGCATTTATCTTTATTTCAAATAATTTTGCACTTTAACTTCTTCTCCTCACCCTCTTGAGTCAGCATATATGAAGGTGTAGACACCTTTTAAGCTGTGGTTTGTCAACTTTTAAAAGGAAGGGGATGAAATAAGAGCAATTACATAAAAATGTGACTAACTACTAATTGGCTGATTTGCCTATAGTCAGATATGTTTTGTGTACACAGCAAAGGTCTGAGTAAAGATACTTTGCTATAAAGTGAGGAGTTTTATATGTGCTCTAGACAAAGCCATGACTACATGCTGTTTGATCAATAATGGATGCATAGATGGAAAGAACACATCTGTGAGGAAAAGAAGACTTGTAGACCACTCAACTCATAACCAGAGAAAATGTATTCAGACAAAATATTTTTCTTGTAGTACTCACGCAGTACTACAGTTCTTGCATGAGAATGAGTTAGCTTTCTCACTATAGAAAAATTTGAAACAAAATTATGGCTTAACCAATGTGATTTCTTTTACAGCAAGATATTATCAAAAAAACATTTCTTGATAACAAAAAATTTCTTGTCTTGGTTTAAACAACAGTACTTAAGTGGAACTGCTATAGTGTTACTACAAGCATTCAAACGAAAAGAATTGTTACGGTTTTAGTGTCCCAGGCTTCCGTTAGTAGTAACCACATTATTGACTTGATTCAGTAGGTAAAATCTGTATGAAGTATACTTTTTGTACACATCATCATCCTGATTCTTTCATGAAAGAGCTAATCTGGAATCTCCCTCACATCATGACCAAGGATCCCTTTTCAATTCTAAATTGTAGCTATTCATGACCTTTTAGACCCATTTTTTCTCTGGCAGCAATGTGGATTGGATTTTTATTTTCTTTCCTTCAGAGAGCTTTTTTCCCATAGCAATATACCTTCAAGGGACGATCATGCAGTCAGTGAGTTTGGAAGTTACCTCTAAAGACTGCCAAGTTTTGACTCCCAATTTTGTATCCTCTGCCAGTTGCTCAGAGTACAGTTTAGCCTGTCTATCCAGGTCACTAATGAAGAGGTTAAACAGTATCAGTTGCAGTATCCACCCTGAGGCATACCACTACTACTGGCCTCCAGCTGGATTTCATGCTCCTGGCCACAGGCCTTTGAGCCTGGAAACTCAGAGTTTTCAATCTATCTCATTGTTCATTTATCATGGATCAGTTTGTTGATGAGGATCTTGTGGGAGACAGTGTCAAAAGCCTTGCTAAAGTCAAGATAAAGAGCATCCATTGCTCTCCCCTCATCCACCAAGCTAGTCATCTCATTGTAAAAGGCCATCAGGTCGGTCAACCATGATTTCTCCATTGTAAATCCATGTTGACTATTCCTGATCCCTATCTTATCCTTAATATGTTTGAAAATGCTTTCTAGGACGAGTTGCTCTATCATCTTCCAACAACCAAAGTGAGGCTTATCAGCCTGTAGTTTTTCAGATCCTCCTTTTTGCCCTTCTTGAAGACAGCAATGACATTTGCTCTCTTCCAGTTCTTAAAGATCTCCCCCAGCCACCATGACCTTTCAAAGATAATTGAGAGTGGCCTCACAATGATGTGTGCCAGCTCCCTCAGCACTTGTGGGTGCATCCCATCAGGGCCCACAGACTTGTGTATCTACAGTTTGTTTAAACGTCCCTTAACCTCATCCTCCTCCACGAAGAGTAAGTCTTTCTTGTTCTAGACTTTCCATCTGCTCTAAGCAGCCTTAGGATTGATAAAGGTCAGTCTTAGTAATGAAGACTGAGAAGGCGGCATTGAACACCTCAGCATTTCATGTGTTCTTTGTCACCAGGGCCCATGCTTTTGCTGCTGAAGTACTTGAATAAGCCCTTGTTGTCCTTCATATCCCTTTTCAGCCTTTCTTGCTTTAGTTATAAATCCTACAAGTTGTCCTTCCTTGCATATATTTAATCCCTTGCTGGATTGAGCAAAATCCTGTTATTATCAATATCAGACACATCTTTTTCCCTTGAAATACAGTCTCATCCATGTATTGAATATCAGTTAGGTCAATTCATCCATGTACTGAAAATCAGTTAGGTCAATTAGAAGAATGTTTTCCAAACTTTTCTCTATGTTTTTTTCTTCAAAGCTTTTTTAACATTGTCAGCCTTCATCTGAGAAAGCTTAATGAAAAACATGCTTAGTCAGTACCTTAAGTAAGTACAGTAAGGCATACCTTAACTTTCCTCAAAACACAATTCGAACAATATCATGAAGATCCCATTTACGACTAATATTCCTCCTCTTTCTTTAAAAACCAAAAAATTTTACTGAATATGACTGAAGAATCTGTACTTTTAAATGTTTTTCCCTTACTTGTCATAGCCCCTCACTGATGCTTAAAAAATAAGGCTGACCTCATTATTTGACAGAAACAAAAATGAGGCTTTTCCTAGTTCTCAGCCATATCTTTATTCTGCATCTTGTATACTTTGTTCAAATACACAACACAACTTTTTGTCCTTGGATTTACTCTGCCAACCAGCACGTCAATTCTTCATCATAAGAACATCCCGTTGAAATTGCTTTGCATTAGGTGTATGCCCAGTAATTGCAAGAACAAGGTTATTATGCACACAGTAGGCAAACTGGATTATTCATAACCCAGCCACCTATTAATCACCTTCAAGACTGCAAAGTTTTAGAGAAATACCAGGTTAGGCCATATCTGTACTAAGATATTTCCAGCATGATTGCATTGCAAAAGATTTTAAAAGTTTCAGATATGCTACAGAAGCACTGTAGTGACCGTGTCCACCTTTATTTTTGTTTGAACATTAAGGATGGAAATGGTCAATTAATTCTGCCAGCATCATTTAAATGGCAATAGTTCTGCAATCAAGTCCTTACTGCTCATTTAGATATGTGACTCGCAAGTTCCTGAGTGAAAACAAACTACTGTATCTCCATCTAAAGTAAAGCTAGGCTGATTTATAGGGACTGAGCATCTGGCTTCTAGAAATTCCAAGTTGTTTAACTGGAATGCACTGCATATTTTTTGATGAAGAGGACAATTCCATCTATTGCAGCTTTTCTATTACATAAAGGATACTGTTTGGTAAAAGGTTGCACTCTATAGGTTAATAACTAGATAGCAAATCCTAGAAAGTCTGACAGTTCTGTGTGAATTAATACTAATTCTGCCATTTCTAAAAAAATTTAAACATAATGCATACTATAATCAGCAAACACTGAGCTGAATTTGTAGTATTACACTATACTGTTCCTTATTTCTTAATGTGTCCATTGACAGAGGCAGAACATTTGGCCAACATATCAGTAGTAAGGAAAACCTGAACATCTCAAAATAGCATTTTGTGCTTTTTAATGGGTCATGTATAGATCATCATTAATTTTTTTTATTATCAACAGAGAAACTAATCCAGAAATAAAATTATTACTATAAATATAGTATTAAAACATCAATAAGATTAAGCAGATTGTGAACCCTTGGATACATTATTTTTATAACACAGAGTAATGTTTTACTGAGCAATAGATGGATCCTTAATGAAAAATAATGGTCGTGCTTTTCTCTGAAAAAATACTCTCATTTTAAGTCTCCTAGCCAGTGTAAGGAAAATTTGCATCCTACCCTAATGACTGAAAAAGTGCAGATATCTTTCAAGAACTCTGTATTTTATTTAAAAATACTGTATATTGAAGATTTTTGCTGTTACGTGCTTTCCTTTACTCTCCTTATCATGAGTCATGAAATAATAAAATCACATTCCATATTCACGAGTACCACAATATTGGTATTACTCTTGTGAAGCTAATTCTCATTCAAACTTTGGAATGAGTTTTTTCCACCCAAAAAGGTACATTATACTCCAGAAGCATGGTCTGGGAAGATAAGGTTCTCAGGCCCAAACAGAAAGGCTATAATAGTACTGCCTGATAAGCTTTTCAATACGAATGCAATGTGATTTATTTATGGTAATTAGTTCATTTAGTTAGAACAATGTGCTGTCTGCTCCAGCAAGAATGAGACCACCGGCTACCCTTCACTTGTGCAGTCTCTGGGTTCCAACGTATGGTATGATGCCACACATGGGGGCAGCTGCCACCCACCACCCAATGTCATGGGGCTGCCACCATCTTGTGATGAAGGTGGCAAGCAAGGAAAGCCTCACAGTGATGGTAAAGGGATGCTCAGGTTTAATATGAAACAAAGCAACACATTACATCACCAGTCATCCTTTGTTATTGTGTGTGCCTTTATTATTGAATATTACAAGACATGCTAAATATACTTGAACATTAAGAACTTTACAGTTAAGAGAGAGTGATCAGATCTTATGTGCAGGGACATTTTGGCTCTGCTTCTTTTTCAGGGCCTTGTACTGTTTCTTGATGTAGTTCAGGGTCATCTTTCTTGTTTTCGGTTTTCTTCTCCACTCCCTTATTCTTAACTTTTGTCAGAAGGGAATTGGGTGGTGTAGAGCCACAAGACCACAATCACAACAAGCAGCAATACATAAGACCTTTTATTTTACCCTCTGAGTCAGAATGACCATGTGGATAGAGTTTTCTATCCTTCAAGACACACACAGGATGCACCCACACAAACCAGAGCCCCAGGTGAGGAGCATGCTTGCTCTCACCACTCGAGGTGCCTGGCTTGTGGCCCTGGCAGCTTCCTCTTCGGCTCAGTCCTCTGCATGCTGTTGGAGGTCCATATCTATGCCTCCTCCCAAGGGACTACCATTTTCCCTTCTCACAGATTTTTAAATTATATCATTGGCAAAGGCGACCAATGACCCTGCTAATTCTGTAGTCCTGTCCAACCTCTTTGGCTTTTCCCAAGCCAAAGTGGTTGCCACTGGGGTCTCTATTTCTCTCTGTCCTCCTGTTGCAGATGTTTTATGGCAAGTGTGACATTAGCAGCAGTTAAATTACAAAGTCTAACACTCCTTTAGTTTCTAGCTTATACTGTATTAACCTAATAATCATAAAATCATAGAATCATAGAATCATTATGGTTGGAACACACCTTTAAGATCATCAAGTCCAATGATTAACTTAGTAATGCCAAGTTACTACCAAACCATTTTCCTCAGCACTACATCTACACGTCTTTTAAATATCTCCAGGGATGGTGACTCAATCACTTCCCTGGGCAGCCTGTTCCAATACTTGACAACATTTTCAGTGAAGAAATTTTGCCTTATAGCCAATCTAAACCTCCCCTGGTACAACTTAAGGCCATTTCCTCTTGTCCTGTCACTTGTTACTTGGGAAAAGAGACTGATCCCCACCTCTCTACAACCCCCTTTCAGGTAGTTACAGAGAGCAATAAGGTCTCCCCTCAGCCTCATTTTCTCCAGGGTAAAAACCCTAGTTCCCTCAGCCGCTCCCCATAGGACTTGTGCGCTAGGCCCTTCACCAGCTTCGTTGCCCTTCTCTGGACACACTCCAGCACCTCAATGTGTTTCTTGAAGTGAGGGGCCCAAAACTGAACATAGTACTCGAGGTGTGGCCTCACCAGTACCAAGTACAGGGGAACAATCACTTCCCTAGTGCTGCTGGCCATGCTATTTCTGATACAAGTCAGGATGTTGTTGGCCTTCTTGGCCACCTGGGCACACTGCTGTCTCATATTCAGCAGGCTGTTGACCAGCACCCCCAGGTCCTTTTCTGCTGGGCAGTTTTCCAGCCACTCTTCCTGTAGTTTTGTGTAGCATTGTTGTGACACAAGTGAAAGACCTGGCACTTTGCCTTGTTGAACTTCATATCATTGGCCTCAGCCCATCAATCCAGGCTGTCCAGATTCCACTGGAGAGCCATCCTACCCTCAAGCAGATCAACACTCCTGCTTAATTTGGTGTCATCTGCAAACTTACTGAGGGTGCACTCAATCCCCTCATCCAGATCATTGATAAAGAGATCAAACAGTACAATCCCCAATACTGAGCCCTGAGGAAAACCACTTGTGACTGCCCACCAACTGTATTTAACTCCATTCACCACAACTCTTTGGGCCCAGCCATCCAGCCAGTTTTTGACCCAGCCAAGAGTATACACCTCCAAGCCATCAGCAGCCAGTTTCTCCAGGAGAATGCTGTGGGAAACGGTGTCAAAGGCTTTACTAAAATCTTGACAGACAGCATCCACAGCCTTTCTATCATCCACTAAGCGGGTCACCTTGTCATAAAAGGAGATCAGGTTAGTCAAGCAAAACCTGCCTTTCATGAACCCATGCTAGTTGTGCCTGACCAGCTAGTAGCCCCACATGTGCTGTGTGGTGGCACTCAAGATTACCTGTTCCATAACCTTCCCCAGCGCCGAGGTCAGACTGAGAAGCCTGTAGTTCCCCATATCCTCTTTCCGGCCCTTCTTGTAGTCAGCCATCACATTTGCTATCTTCCAGTCAACTGGGACCTCCCTAGTTAGCCAGGACTGCTGACAAATGATGGAAAGAGGCTTGGTGAGCACTTCTGCCAGCTCCTTCAGTATCCTTGTGTGGATCCCATCTGGCCCCATAGACTTGGGTGCGTCTAAATGGTGTAGCAGTTCAGTAACCATTTTCCCTTGGATTATGGAGTGTTCATTCTGCTCCCCATCCCTGTCTTCCAGCTCAGGGGGCTGGGTACCCTGAGAACAACTTGTCTTATTGGTCTCATCAGTTCAAACTGGGCAGAAGAGCTCCAGTTCTCATCTATCTTTGACGTAGGCTTCATCCTGCGAAGTCTTCAATGACAAGTTGTTAGCAATTTCCTAGTTGCTAGGCAGAAACAATTTCCTTTTTTTTAGTACAGATTCACTAAATCATTGACCTTTGTTTCGCTTTTCATGTGGGTTTGGCTTTCATTTAACTACACAGTTCTTCCCTTCTTTTTCCCCACATGTTCAAACTGCCTCACTCTTGTGTATGTTAATGCTGGGTTGAATTAAACACAAGTCATCTATTATTATCAAGTAATTTTTTTATTCCTAATCCCTGTGTGGCATCTGTCTGGATGAGTTATTTTGACACATAGAGAAAGCTGAAAAACATTTAGTAACTGGTAAGGAGACCAATAATTCTGAGCAAAGTGGCTGATGTCTTACTTTATTGACACCAGCAGAAGAGCATTTAAGGAATTTTAGAATGAACAAGCAAAGACCTACACAAAGTATTTATGGAACATTACAACCTACCAACCTTATTTTACATGTTACTTAAGTATGTGTGTTGGAGGTTTTGAAAATACAGACCCTTATCCTAGCCTAAAAGACTCCATACATAACACTCAGTGAAAGCAACATAAAGTCTGAAAATAATCAAAATCTGAAACATGCTTAGTAACTACATTATCCTTCTTTCTTCTGTGGTGAATTCAGGTCATAATTCCCATACCACATTTCATTCATCGTTAGAACTTACAATAGTTTGAAAAAAGACATGGCAAGAGATGTAAGAAATTTGGGATTTTTTTGCCTAAAATATCACATGCCAAATATTTAGTTTAACATTACATAAAGAATATAAGCAATTCCTCCTGGAATTTTTAGAAGAACATATCTGTGCAAAGGGGGGAAGTAGCCTCATCAACAACCAAAGAAAATAATAGCTTTAATGCTATCTTTCTCTTAAGAGCAGGAAAGAATTAATAATTTCATTGATGACAATTGTAAATACCAATCATTAGCCATCATGGCATTACATGGAGACCAGACTAGAAGATCACTTCAGAAATATATCTAATTTTCTTTTATGTAAAGAAATATTCCTTATGTTGTTTGCAGAGCTTGTTTGCCTTTTCTAATCTTAGATGACCAAAGGGAAAAAAAAATTACTTTTACTAACATGTCTTGATACCTTTCAAAAATACTTTTAAAATTACTTTTCTTTTAAAAAAATCCTTAAAATATCCCATAGAAGGAGAAAAATCTCAGTGTTAAAAAAGATTGATTTTGCTGATATAAAAATATTCATGAGAATATAAGTAGAAATTATACCCTTTGCCATAACTTCTATGTGCTTTGCAGTGCCAGACAATATTCAGTACCAGCAGATTAGCCCTTCAGAAGTTTGAACTTACATTAAAAATGTAAGACTGGATTGAGTACTACCATGTCTTCTTTTATCGTCTTCCTTGTAAACCCTTTCACCTTTCCTTAGATATCTCTTCATCTATGTATTATTCCTTCTGTTTTTAGAATATTACAGTAATCATTGTGTTTGCCAAAGATTTACCACCAAAAGTTTATGTCATGAATTATGATTTATCATCAGTATCATACTGCAGCTGTACTTTTTTCTAATAAAATAAGATATGGTTTAAGGTGTGTTTTTAAAAATATATTTAAATTTCAATTGTTCATATTCACTTCAATCAATTTCCATCTTTCTAAATGATTTTGTGGATAAATTCCTGTGTGGTTTTATACAAGATGCCTAAAATGAATCTCCATCTCCAAGTACACATAGTCAGAAGTTTACAGTGGAGGTAACTCCAGCAGCTTTACAATGTCCTGTGTGTGACATGTTTGACCACTGCAGAAACTGTCCACATTAATTAAATATAATACTCATTTGACTACTTCCTAACAGAATAGAGAACCATTTTATTTCATCCAAGTGATTATGAAAATCCTACTTTTAAATACACCTCAAAGTGTATGAGTATATGTGTATAAACTTTTCTATACGGGTACCACCTGCCTGGGATCTATTTTCAGAGGATTACATGTAAAATACAAACGGAATCCAATCCTCATGCTACCCGCAAGTAGTAGGTTCTTCATTGTGGGTAAATTTCCAATTTCCACAGTCCACCAGAATTATATGTCCCCACTCAGCCTCATGCTGTTTAACTGCCCAGGATTCTTTGTAGGACTAGATTATTCCTTTGTGTCAAATTTCAGAACAGGTTTTTTTTCTCAAAGCAGGTAGTCAGGTTGTTACAAAGGTTTCCGAAGAAAAGAGAAATTCCCTACATGAGGCTTCTTCACCAAATCTATCTACTCTAACTCAAGTGTGTGCACAGGCTTTGAAATATGCAGCTAGAATCCATTTATCCATTGTAAATTCTTCTCTAAAAATATAAAATAACAAAAATAGAAGGTATCTGCTTGTTCTAGATGGCTGATTTCTATTATCCAAGTTGCCATTTCCAACAGCACTAAGTAGGTGGAGTGACTTACCAAACTGGAGAACCTGCTTAGGAAGGCTGGGATGCAGCGGACCAGATGGGAGGACTGTTGAAGCAGATGTCGCAGTCCCAGTTGCTCTCCTCGGTAATATCATTGCCTGGAAAAGACCTCACTGCTAACACAGACACCCAAAGTCCCAGTTTGTGCATTCAGGGGACCTGTATTTCAGTGCAGTGCAGCAGTTGTTCACAGAAATATCCACAAAGGCTTCTTGCTTATACATTCATGGCAGGAAGACCTGCAGCGGCTTATTTCTGCACAGCACCAGTTGCATGGTTTTGTTATCACAGAGCATGAACTGCAGCACAATTTAGTTTGCTTTTTTGATTTACGACTTAGTCAAAACTTGTAGACAGTGCTAATTCAATTTAACTGTCCTCTCATTTACCGTTATTATTGTTATTTTTACCACAGATGCCAAATCTTAGCTTCTAACTGTAAACAGTGCTAGTGTTATCACTCGTGTGCATCAATGGTTTTAGATAAAGTTGTAGCATAATTGCCATATGCATAAAATTAATGACAATTTATTTATTCACAGTGGCGGTGTTTTAATTAGGGTCATTTGCATAATTATAGCTCTAGATTCCTTTTCAAACGGCTTGGTAACC
>VFFE01007859.1:592944-644114 GCA_008921705.1 Burhinus oedicnemus
GTATTATATTAGGTTTAGTTTAGATTAGTTGCTGTCTTAGTTTCCGAGCACTCAAGTGTAACTTCCTTACACAGGAATATGTGTGTGAACAAAACTGCTGAATAACAGGAAGTCTCTGGTGTAAAACAGCTGTTAAAACGTTCAGAGAAAAGCTTTTTCAATTATTCACAAGTTACAAGTGAGCAAGACTTATTTGGGAAAAATATGCAGGGAATGTGTAGCCGAGACAGGGAATCAGAAAACAATGGAGAAAAAAAAAGGTAACAACAAAAAGAGGAGCAAAATGGTATGAATTCCTGGTCAACAGCTTTGGAGAAAGGCGGAAAAAGAAATACTCAGTACTGCCACAAGAACGTATTACAATAAAATCTTGGTCTACCTTAAAGCAATCACAGCCTGTAATACAGCAATGTTTCACTTCCACAGCATAATTTTATGTTTTCTTCTGATGTAAAATCACTTGGCAGAGGGTTGTCGAAAGATATAGAGAGGCTCTAGAGACAGGACAACGAATGAAAAAGATTTGAGGACTCAGTGAGAGCTTTTTCTTTCATGTTAATTTCTATGACAGTGTGAAGGTTCTTGGCAAGGACAGAAACTGGGCTGTAAAACAAGACAAATTTTAGCGTATAACCAGATGATTATTTGACAAAAGGCAAACATGCCCCTCCTTTCTTCTTTCATTACTGCTGCTAGGAAGAAAAGCAATGGACGTGGCAGATGATAATGAGGTCAGGTGCTCCTCGCCTCATGAGTCGTGTGTTTGCTGACTTGCAAATAAGATATGAACCTGCACTCCTTGTCTACCATCTTCAGCGGCACAGACTGGTTTAATAGTTCAGAATTTTCAATTTAATCTCTACACACACAGAACCAGAATTCATTTATGAGTAGTCTAGTGGTCTGGAAATCATCTCATGTGAACATTCACTGGCCAGTTTTTACACCTCTGATTAAAATAAAAGAAAAATTCAGATATTCACAGAGCACATATTTTCCTTTTCGTTTGCTGTAGTACAAACGTGACAACTTTTATATTAGAATGATCTGGGTAACTCAGAGGTCGTTAGTGACAGAATCATGTTCATACTACTAAAAAATAAAATAAAATAAAATAAAATAAAATAAAATAAAATAAAATAAAATAAAATAAAATAAAATAAAATAAAATAAAATAAAATAAAATAAAATAAAATAAAATAAAATAAGATCCACTGGTCTGAAGACAAAAAAACCACTGGACCATTTTAACAGCTAGATGGTAAGAATAAGTTCTGTTCTGAGGGGTGGCTGATCTATTTAAGGCGTGTAACATACGTTGTCTCTAGGACAAGCCAAGTCCTAGATCCTGGCTAAAAATAGTGCAGCCCTTCAAGTTCAATGGCATTTGAAAGGTGAACAGAGTTCCTGTGACAGCGAACAAGGAAAAGAAACTGGATCAAGAGGGATACGAATGAAAGGAGTGCTCTCACTTTCTGCAGAAGGGGAGAACTGTGCCTCTGCTACATATTTTATCCACCTCCCCAGTCCGAAGCTACTCCTCCTCTAGCCAGCCAGGAGTAAAGTGGCAATTTTGCACTGGTTTGCAGTGTTAACCAAGCAACTACACCAGTTTATGTCACCTTATTGCTGCATGCAGAAATGCAATGTACCTTACACAACTTGAAGAGAGGAGGCTTTCTATGTAGGCACTGTTAATTGCACACAAACTGTTACTACCTTAAATTAGCCTGTATTCAGTGTAAAGTTTTATGATGAAAATCAAAGTCTCCTATCATTGTTTATTAGATTTTAATCATTTACATGTATACTTGGACTGCAACTTATGCAAATACATTATTCAGGGAAAAGCAGCTTATTTCTGTTTCCTCATTTCAGACTTGATTATTTTTCCTTTCTCTTCGGTTCACATTAGTTTGCTATTATATTCATTAACACATTGCCAGAACTCAGGAGTTGAAACATCCATTAATCAAGAATTCTAATAAAACACTAAACTATGCATGCACTGAAGAGAAGACTTTGCAGCTAACTTGTTTATTACAATCTAAATTAAGTGAGATGTTAGCTGGAGCTGTGCTCAGTTTCTTGTGAGAGGAGAGGAAGGGAAGGAGAAGATAAAAAAGGAGCCTCTGGTCCTTTGAGACTAGCGAGTCAGAACTGTTACATCCCTGGAAGCCACTATGTTCTGACACTAACTACAGGAAAATTGAACTTTCTTCCCAAGAACAGACCATTCATAGGTAATCATGCTCCTATGTGTATTACCTCATTTTGGTTGCTATTTTGTGAGGCATCACTTCAGCCCAGTTTCAGGCTTTCTGTACAGCAGATAAAGGAAAAGAGTAAAGCCTTGCACTGACATGGAGATAGTGGCCCTCAACCACACTCTGTGAGATTTCACTCTTCTGACAAGGATTTTTAAAGGACAGTATTAAACAAATAAATTCCTTCTTCCAATGATACACTTCCTTTTCTTTCTGTTTATGAATTCTTCTTCTCCCCTTAACTGAAGCATGCTTGATTCTGTACATGTTGAGGTCAACAGCACTCTGAAGCAGCAAGGTAACAATCTGTTTAACTATCTTATTCTACCGTGCAATAGCTCTTTTAACCTGCTGGTAACACAGACTCCTTCCGAAAGGGATCTGAAGTCTTTATCTGGTGATTTGGGTAGGAGAGCATTTGTATTTGCCAACAACTTGGACCCATTTGGGGAGCGCTATCTACCATTACTGTGTACCCTTCTTCCCTTCCTTCCCTTTTCCTCCAAAATCTTTGTACCATGGACCAGGAAGGGTTTAGGAAAGAGTCTACAATTCAGCACTTAAAACTGCTTAAGCAACTCAGGATAAGCATCCCTGCCAGCTATAATTAGAACTGAAGCTGTGAGCAGTGGCTTGTTCACCAAACACTCCAGCTCAGTGTTAACTCTAGTTTATGACTATGAATTAGAGCCTGCAGAAAGCATAGAGTGACTGGGATAGGAAGATTAGATTGACATGTGGTTATCTCCAAAGTGAAAATCTGTTGTAGGGAACCACCATCCCATTTCCGACAGTATAGCAAGTGATGCTTGAATCAAGAAACGGGAAAAGCATGGTTTTCTCCTGTGTTACTTCACTTCCATTTCTTCTGTTCAGTCTATAAATCCAGCTGAATGCAGACCAGACTCCCTATAGAAGTCTACGGAGCTACTATTTTGCTGTGACATACGCAGTTCTGGGCAGGGGAGGAGGGAGGCAGAACTTACGGCAAAATATTTTAATAATCTTACTTCTGGATGTCTATGACCAGTGACTGCATGAACACAAATCCTTCACAATCCCATTTTCTTGCCTTATGGCAACATCCTGTCTTTTCCTAAAGCACATCTTCCTTACTTGTACTGACACACTGAATGCTGTTTTTCTGGAAACTGAATGCTACTCTTTAAGCTTTCTTTCAATGCTCCATTTTAATGCTGTTTCAACATGAATATTTTAAAATAAAAGATCAAGAGATTTCAAAAAATATTTTATTGCAGGGTCTGCTCTGTCTTGATTTGGAAGAGGAACGTAAATTAAAGACTCAAAAATGCAGACAGATATATCAATCCTTATTTTAGTCTGATCATGGCATAATATTTACCACTTACTGGGAACTATGATCAATGCCATCAGATTTCATTTGATTTTTCTGTTCTTGGATAATGGAAACAGATTGAATTGAGGAGCACAAATGATCTTCCACAACCATTCTTTATCTTTTTGTGACAACCAGAGTTGATCAAAGTAACAGCTTTTTACAGAAACTTTTTCTCATGCTCCACATTCTCCTGCAATTGGAGTGGCTACTTCTGTGCTGTTTTGACCAACCACTTATTTCTCTGCTGGATATAACCATGGTAGTCTGATGTGGTGGCATGCTATGCTGTGCCCAGGTACATAACTGATCAAACAACAGGAGGAAGGGAGCTCAGTTTGAAACAGTCCTGTTAGGCTTGACAGTTCATTGTAATCCGTTTCCCCATAAAAATGCAGATAATTTCTGAAATTCTGCCACAAGCATGTAGCTAAACTGACAGCATAATCACACATTTGCTGATGCAAGGAGATGGATGCATATATACCTAAGCATTTGAGTAGCCAGAAAAATGATGGTTAATTCAGATGATATACACCTAATTACACAGGTTAATAGGAGGACTGGGAATAAAACTCAACTCACTTGACAAAAGGCTGCTTTAAATCATGAAAAAACACTATTCCATTTGAAGAGACAGGAGAAAAAGACAATTTCAAGAGGAGGAATGTGTTCAGCTGTTTCCTTCTCTGAAAATTGTTACAGAGAATATTTTCAGAAAATATTATCATAATGATTTTGCAATACGCCACACTTATGAAGAATATACTTATAAGTAAACAACACTGGCTTTTGAGAAAAAAAAGCAGAACATACAGGCTAAGTATGCTGAACTAGTTATATGTATGAAGATGGATGGGGCAAAGATTGAAAGTTCCAACATATAGTAGTGGTAGAGCAGGGTATTTATATTCTGTACAAAACTGTGTATTCAGTTGTTATCAGAAAACAGATAGCATTAGTTGTATGCATCCTCACCTGTATTTGTGGTCTAGACATACAAAACTTTGCTTTGTTTAAATTGTAAGTCATAGTACCATGTCATAGAATAGTAGAATAACCCAGGTTGGAAGGGACCTTGAAAGATCAAACTAGTCCAAAATTTCAGGGGAAAAGGATCCTATTTGAGATTATCTAGTACTCTGTCCAATCGTATCTTGAAACCTCCAGCGATGGGGACTCTACCACTTCTCTTGGGGAGTTTGTTCCAGTGAATGATTGTTCTTACTGTAAAAAATTTCTTTCTTGTGTTGAGATGAAACCTCTCCCAATGCAACTTGTACCCATTGCCCCTTGTCTTCTCCGTGTGTCTCCTTGTGAACAGAGAGCCTCCATGCTCTTTGTAACCGCCCTTTAAGTACTGGAATACTGTGATGTACTAGAATACTGTGAACTCAAACCACTCTGTTGAAAGACTAAACCAAAGATTGATCTACTTTAAATGTTTTATGTATGCGGAGTATAAATATTTCTTTTAAGAAATGTGTTGTTCACTATTTATTGATCTTTTTACTTCTGATTATTGTTAAGATACCCTTGAAAGGAATATTAGAACCCAATAGTTTTTAAAAAGTAACGGATGAAAACTAAATCAATAAAAAAATTTTTCTTTTGAAAACTCACTGTTGAAACAACTGTGTTAAAAGTATTCAGCAATTGAGACATTTTTTGCTGTCACCAATATAAATTTAAATATTGATGTGGGTTTTATTTAGCCATCAAACCAAGTGGCACATTATAAAAAGTACTGATTGCATCTATCTTGACATACAAATGCTAGTAATCCAGCGTATATAGACAGGCATGATTTAGAGAGGTTGACAAGGGAGAACAACATCGAATGAAATCATAGAAACCCAGTGTTCTTAGATCTAACACAGGAAGAGTATTTTTACTTTTTTATCATTAAAACTTTAAATACCACATAAATTATCTTTAACATCAGCTGCAAGATATCTAAGTTTCAGCAATCTCTGATCTTTTCTAAAAGTGACCTTGATGATTTCTGAGATTTACTACTTTTTCTGGGATGAAAATATAGGAATTATTGCAACAAGTAATAAAGCTTAAAAGTCATTATAATTCTGGTGCCTTTTTTAATGGTGGACCATCAGGTGGAAGTTGCTTTTACTTTCTAAATTTAGTTGGTCAAGAAAACTTTGAGATTTTATGGTCATTTTAGAGATATTTTAATCACTTTCAGTATCTGCAAGAGCCCTGAACTTCGGATATTTTTGTGGGATAATTAAAAACACAGCAGCACTTCAGAGCTGTTTTCTTCTTTCTTATTTTTGTCTTTATTTATGATGTGTAAGGAAAAGACTTCACCATCTGGTTTGATCACCTTTACCTCTGAAAAATAAATGAAAATTAATAGCTTTCTTTACATAAGCTTTCAAGTCTTGAGCCTTGAAATCTCAAGGTTTTTTAGTCTATCAAAATACTATGGCATACACATATATTATGTCATTAACATATGTCATTTAAAATGAAAGATACCACTAAAACAGCTTCCTAATCTTGCGACAGACATAATCTAAAGAAAACCATATAAAAAGTTTCACAAACGCTTTTACTGTCATACTGTAAATTCTTAAGAAGAGTGGTATGATACTGTAATACATGAATATGGCAGGACGACTGTGTATTGGACTAAAACACAATAATCTCAAGGGCTACTTTTCACAGTTAGGCAGATTTGTGAACCTTGATTGCATGTGACAATCCAGTTTGCACGGTTGTTATTCAGTAGATGTTCTTGTGCCTTGTATACCGATATTATACTAATAAAGCAATCATTAGGTCAAGACAGTAAAGCACAGGTACAACCTAGTTATTTTGTAAACAGTCCAGCATACTAACTTTGAGGACTGCTATGTTTTTGGTTTTGTGAACACAAAGCTGTTGCACAGTATAAGCAAGAAGAGAGCTTCTCTGGCATCACTTGAAAGCTTAGGAGGATTAAAAACTCTGAACCGTGTACAAAACCAGTAGGGAAAAAACAAAGCATCAAAAAGAACTTAAGGAAAGGTTATTTCAGGGAGTGGTACTGTTATGATGATGATGATGATGATGAGATGATACGATGATTATTATTATTGTTGTTGTTGTTGGTTGTTGCTGTTGTTGTTATTGTTATTAAAGACTATGCATAAAAAGTGTGGTTGTTTTGGTCGATTTTTTTCTGTTTATCCATATCCAGCTTAATCCAACTAAGTGTTTATTAAGGCTCAGTCTAAACCCTTCACTGAAACTCAGCCTAGCCATCAGTAAAGTTATTCCTCCTTGAAAAAGGCATCACAACAGGAAAAGCTGTGTATAGGTGATCTCTGAGGAGGAAAGGTTGGAGAAATAAAAAGGAAAAGGTAAGAAGCCCCTTAAACAAAAAAGGAAAAAGGGCTAAATTCATTCACATTTTCCCAATTGTTTTGTTTCCTTGAAAGCATAATATAACTACAGTATGAGAGGACTGTCTGTGGTAAGGACATTACACAAAAGTTAACGTCATTGGGATTCAGCTTCAGTTCCGCTACACCTCCCACATGGCTTTGAGAAGGTCTGGTGCACAAATTATTCAAACATAGAGCTGGCAGCTACAGCTTTTCTGTTTTAACTAAAATACTTTAACTGTGCACCTGAGTCCAGCCTTTACTGCCATAAAATCCTACAACAAATGGCAGGGCCAAATAAACTATGATGAAAGAAGGAAATAAGAGATTAAGACAGTGGAGGAAAGGAGATGGTAAACTATGTTGTTGAGAATAGGGTAGATCTAAGCAGCAAGCTGAAATAGTAGTAGAGATCAATAAAAAAGTGTTGAAGCATGAGACTGAAGGAAGGATTTTAGGTATCACTGGACTTTGGATCAGGCCCTTTACCTCTTCCCAGGAAAAACAACCCTACAGGGTCTCTAATTTTTCATTCTTCCAGCTGGACCTTCTTGGTGGGGAATCACAGGCTGATGTGTTTGGCTGAGCAGGTGCCAAAGCAGTGGCACTCTTTCCATCACGGAAAAGGTTGGAAAGTGGGAGACTTGCAGACCCCAAGGTCAAAGATGGTTGCACAATTCTTACTATTTTCATTACGAAGTTCTAAGATGTCATCAGGATACATCCAGTTTGGAGAAAGGGTAGCATTTAATTTGGGTTGAAACTGAAATACAAATTTGGCAGTGGGAAACAGTTTTTCTCTCACACAAGTATATGGACAAAGAAGCACCTAATCACTGTATTAGAAGCTCTTGTTCCTACTGTTCAGTAGCATTATGCCTAAGGCAGAGGGGAAGCTTCTACCTCAAAGTAAAAAGCTTATCTGCACATGAAACAAAAGCTGTTCTACTGTGCTCTGTAACATGTACATTGAAGAGAGGCATGAGTGGCCAGATATTCCAGGCAACAATAACGAATAAAGGTTATGAAAACAACAATATTGGACATGTAAATTTAACAAACAAAAAAACCCCAAAACAAACCAACAACGGTAAAAGTCAAGCCTTTAACCTGCTGCTAAATTTACCAATGGAACATGCTTGAAAAAAATAAAAAGTGTAGCATAGTAAGTTGCATTCAAGCAAATATGTCCCAGATCAGAAGAGAGCAATGCACCTAACATGAAAAAAACAGTGTGAAATTACAAGTCAGTTGCACAAGTGCAACAAATGTCCTGACATGGTACAGGAAGATAAAAGGGAGTCTGGGCGTTTCAGCTGCACACTAATTTCTGTGTGTAGGGCTGTATATAAATGACAGTTTTTCAGTCGAATCCAATATCCAGAACTGGATCTAAGCAGCAAAGGTTTTTATATAACTGCTTCAACTGAAATGAGCACCAAAGAAACAACATGCAGACTTTGGTGTGCATAACAGAACGGGGTAGATAAATTTGCTCAATGTTTTGTGCTTTTCAGAAGCATGAGAGTTGAATCCAAGCACTTCTCTAATGCAGGAAAAAGGCATACAAAAGAACCATGATGACTCTGACAGACGACTGGCTTAAATAGTTTCTATAGGCTAAAGCATGCCTTGAAAATATTTGGCAGAGTAGGAGATGGAAAAATCTACTTATAGCCTAAGCCAATAAGGCTTTGCACTAAGAATAAAAATGATCATAGGGTTGGTTCTTTAGGACCATGATATAAACCATAAATGGCAAGTACCTCTGTGTGGAGTTTTATGAAAATACTTATTTTCGTTTACTACAAATTCAGATAAAATGAGCATATTTGAGATTACAATGTTTAGATTTTAAGTATGGTCTGTGTGTTTGCCTTTCTATCACTGTTGTAATATGTTTGTTTTGTTCATTTATCCCTTACCGATCACTGAATGCATTATTTTGAACTTCACTGAAAAACAGATTAAATGAGTATTGAACTTTATTTCTAAATGCATGTAGTAATAAGAAAGGTTTCAGCGGGGGAGAAGGATTGGAACATGGGTTGTGCTTTCCTTGGAAAGGAAGAACAGAAACATCTAAACACTGAGACATAACATAATATCCACAGTTCCTTCCACTTAAAGTTCTATATGTCAATTACCTGGTCTATTTGACAAAGGTTAGTTTTCAGTTTCCTTAGCATGTGTCTGTGTAAGCTACATGCATAACCATGTGTAGAAATAATTTGTTCACACGCATACCTTTATTTCATATAAATCAAATAAGCAAGCTACATCTGGACTGCTTTTAGGATTTCACTTCGACGTTTCCAATGTACCTTCCATACCTAAAATTAAGAATTTCACAGCTGACAACTGCTAGGCATTTACCATGATTGCATGGTATCTGGTACAGAATATATTGAATGTAGCTGGCAAACCTGTCTAGGTGTGTGTTGATTATTCTGCTTATAACTACCTTCATTCTCAATTAAACTTTTGTTCTGTGACTATAGATTGATTTTAATCACCCTAATCAAACACTGTCGCACACTAATTGTTCATTATGATTGCAGAGTATCTTTACAACATCAGATTTCTAACTTATATAATTTTCAACTTTGTCTTAATTGCCAAAGTTAATTAAATTAATTGTGGATTAAGACACTTTAGCTAAGCTGATGACATACAGATTTACTATTCTTTCAATACGAAAGTCATTAACATTCATTAGATAAGCCTTGTGATTGCTTTGCAGTAAGACATTGATAGATCACTGCATATCACGGGTTGTCTGACTGTAAACAAAATGAAGCATCTAGTGGATACCTAACTACTTTTAAGGTGTGGTACATGATCAGCACACATTGTTTTTAAGACTTAGAGACGGATGAGGCAGTACCGTGGTGACAAGGTTTTTTAATTCCCCTTCATTTTTATTTTATTTGAGATCTGATTTTCTATACTGAGTATTTATCATATTGTTACATTTGAGAGCTTAGTTCTGTCATTTCTTAAGGCAACACACTTGAGAGCTTAATCTTGTTATTTCTTAATGGAACATTATTATTTGCTGCAATGTACAGCTTTGATCAGTTTAGCAATAGCATGTTTCATGACAGTGGGTTGAACCCCATGGACTTGAAGCAACATTGAACATAAACTCTGTTATCTAGAACCTGAGCAATAGCATTGAAATGGCCTTCCCATTTCCCTGGCGGTTACTGTGCATAAAACATCAGAAAGGATCAAGAATGATGTCCAAACCGCAGATGACTCGATCTAATGCAGTTAGATGAGGGCTTGTCATGCATGAGCTATGGCACAGCTGAACCCCCTGGTTTCAACTGGAGCTGAATGTAGAGAGGTTAAAATCGGATTGGTCTTACAGAAATGAGAGATCAATGTTTCTCTCACACAGAGCAATGAGCTCTGTGAAAAGAGACTGGGTTGGGGTGGGGAGGAGATCGAACTCACAGATATTGTGAGGTTATACAGTGACTGTCCTCCCAAGAGGACACAGTGTGTTTTAAGTCTGCTTCAACATTAGGCCAAGGAATCCTCAAAGAATCAGTTTTTTCTGGCTTTCAATGTTATCAGTAAATACACAGCTTACTATTCAAGTGCAGTAAGTTGACTGTTCTGAGATGCTAGAGATATGTATTACTGTCTTTGCAACTGTAAAAGACCCTCCAACCAAATTAAAATCAAATCATTAGTCCATTTTAGATAATGTGAAGCTGTTGTTTAAATGCTGCCCAGACATGAAACCTTGCACAATACTTCCATCTGTAAATCTGATGATCGGGAATCTGTATTTAAGCCTGATGACTTTAGTCCTTATTTACAGTCGCTTGCACTTTGCGGAAACACAGATAGGAGTGTGTGACTCTGCATAACTGTGACTGGTAACTGTAAGAATTTGGTGGATAGTTTCAGATTCCACCAGTTTGAATCTATGAACCATGGCTTAAAAATTATTCTGTTTTGATTCTCCTACTGCTCAAACAGCCTTGTAAAACAATTAAATAATCTCTTGATAGCTGTTGAGCATTTACATTTAATTTCTGGTTCTTGGAGGGGAAAAAATTCATTTGTCTTCTAAAATGAAAAAAGCACAAAAGGCTGACCGGGAGACATATATCCAAACTGCAGGCATGTGTTTGTCAGATGTTGGTAGTGGTTTCTCCTCAAAAGCTCTAAGCTCAGTACTGTTTAATACACCTTTCATCCCTTGAAGATCTGTGCTTTGAGTTTTCAAGTTATGTATATTTTTAGCCATTTTGTGGCTTTCCCTAGTAAACACTTCTACAAATCATCTCCTGGAGCAGAACAAACTACTTGTGATGTATGCTGCAAAGCCCAGTTTTAAGTCATTTGTCAAGGTTCCAGTGGAAGCCCTGTGAGAGAACTGCCACAAGACATTGCTTAGCTGCTTCAGCTGAAGCATCATTTTTTCTCCATGCTTCCCCCACGAGACCGGAGAGGTGATTGCCACACTCACTCATAAACCCTGTGTTATTCAGCAAGTTAACCCAAAGCATATAGACAATATCCTCCTGGAATCAGAAATTCTGTCATATTTTTAAGCAGGGCAGTCTAGTTAAACTAAATGAGAAAAGGGTCCAGTGATATCTGGATTGTACGTTTAAAGACCACATGATAAACTTTACAAGCAAGACCAGTGGTACTGCTTTTCAGCTTTCAAATCATTCCTTTTCAAACCTCTGAGTACTTTGATTTATACCCTTAACTATTAAGTTTGAACATAAAAAAAAAAAAGGAACTTATAAAGAAATGGATCGGGAGTCTTATGTTGCTGTTTTCATATAGATGTGCCTGAAATGTAAAATTTCTCACATCTTACGAGGGACTGTGGTCAAAACTCCAGTAAACTATTGGGAAATTGCTAAATATAAGAGTTCTGCTAGCACTGAAAGTGCTGCAATATGTATTTTGTTGTTTATATATATAAAAATGCACTTTTCCAAAAGCAATTAAACCTCTCCATAATCTTTCTTTAAATATTTATAAGGGTGAATATGCATCATTTCCAATTAACTTCGCTGGGTTACAACATTTACAGGAAAATGTTAAATGTTGCAATATCCACAGCAGTTTCATACACGTATCACATTTTAATTTCAGAGTGCAATTTTCTACCACTATTTATTTGTTGCATATATATTTTTTTACCAGCTGATTTTGAAAATGTTTCAGTGTACGTGGATTTGTTAGCTTCATATATATATTCAGAAATCTATAGGTAGATCTTGAACAAGAGTATCTTAAATAGAAATAAAAATTAGTAGCTTAAAAATTAATCTAAATTAAAAATTAGTTATTAGTAGATAGTGAGGAATGTATGTTTCTAGAGATAAACTTCATTGCCAACTACCTGCCTAAAGAGGCATTTATGCTACTTCCTAGACAAGAATAGGTGTGTTTAGATTAGCTAAGTAGTGAGCTATGTGTGCACAATATAAATATAGATTACACAGCACCTTCAATTCCCAGCAAGGAAGAATTTACCTCTATAAGATGGGGGAAGTATTACTGCATACACAGATAAGTCTGATTATTTCTCTTCATATCTATTTCAGCTGAGGAAGGAATGCATATGAAAATGTGTTAAATTCTGCTATGTTAAAATCCTGCAGAAGAAGTTTAATCACTGAAACAAACACACAAGTTTCCACCTCTTAAAAAAGCTCACCAATCCAATGAGGAGCGGCTCTACTACCGTTGATTTTTGTATTGATTCTTCCATATTGATTCTATTAAAGTCTTATTTAACTGACTCTCAGACTTAGGCAATCTTATTAGAGGACTAAAGAAACAAATTATGCTTGTTTTCAGTGATCATTTTTACTTTCTCAGATGCTCAGATTCCAAGAAGTTATCCAAATCAGACTTAAATAAAGTACAGTACATCCAGTCTGCCAGACCTGAATTGCTACTTAATTTTGAAACGTAAAGTGATAATTTTAAACAGTAAAGTGAGTCATTTGAAGATATAAAAACCAGAGAACTGTATGCTGGAATCATTCTTTTTATACATTTTTAAACATATCCTGGAAAACAGCAGATCTTCCACACCACGTATTTCTCCCTTGAAAACAGAGTGATGGGATGTAGGTAGATAAAAAAATAGAACAGCCCCAATTGGAAGGGACTTCAAAAGATCATTTGGTCCAACTGTTCATGGGAAATGGAGCTTGCATGAGATTACCTAGCACTCTGTCCAACTGCATCTTGAAAATCCCCAGCAATGGAGACTCTACCACATCTTTTGAGGAGGATATTCCAGTGAATGATTGTTCTTACTGTAAAATATTTCTTTCTTATGTTGAGATGAAACCTCTTCCAGTACAACCTGTACCTGTTGCCCCTTGTCTTCTCCATGTGGCTCCTTGCAAAAAGAGAGCCTCCGACCTCTTCGTAGCCACCCTTTGTGCTTTCAGGAGGCTGATCTTGAATAAATCCCAGCACACACACACTCTTTTGCCCTCCATAGTTGCTCTCCTTGGACTCTCTCGCAGCTAGGCTCTGAGTGTATTGAAGTTGGCTCTTCTAAAATCGGGGGTCTTTGTCCTACTATTGGTCATTGGTGTGCTCAGTGTAATTTTAAAATCGATAATGTTGTGATTGTTGTATCCAGGGCTACCATTTGTAGTTATGTTAACATGGAAGTCATCTTGGTTTATGAGCAGTAAATCCATCAATGCACTGATCCTAGTCAGCATGTCCAGCATCCGTAGCAAAAAGCAGTCCTCAACGCATTCCAGGAATCTGATGGACAACTTGTGCAGTGCTGTGTTTTACTAACAAATGTCCAGGTAATTGATGTAAGTCATGAGGACTAGGTTCTGTTGGACCAAGATTTCCTTGAGCAGCCGAAGTAAGCTTTCATTGGCCTCATCATCGTGATTGGGAGGTTGGTAACAGATACCTAGTGTAAAATCCCCATTGGTGACAATCACTTTAATCTTGATCCAGAGCCGTACAATAAAACTTTCATAGCTTACCTTTATACAATCAAATTTCTCTTTTATATAAAGTGCAGCTCTAACTCCTTTTCTTCCCTTCTTGTCTTTCCAAAAGAATTTGTAGACATCCATCATGGTCTTTGAGTCATATGACTTATCTCACCACATTTCTGTGATTCCTATGACATCGTAACTCTCAGACTGGGCACAGAGCTCCAGTTCCTCCTGTCTGTTGCCCAGACTACATGTCTTGGTATACATGCACTTAAGGTAGCTGGACTTAGGGTTCTTGCCTTTGGATAGGGTTGGAGAGCATTCTTCAGTACTCTAGTAGGTGTGCTGATCCACCTCATTGCTTATGAATATGCAGGTGTCACAGCTGTGAACCCTATCCACAAGCTTATTAGTTTAAAGCACAATTCACTAAGCCAATCTGTTAGTGAAGATTCTCCTGCTGCTTCTAGAGAAGCAGATTCCATGTCTCTCTAGTAGGCTATGTTTGCTGAAGAATGTCCCTTGATCATAGAAACCAAAGCCCTGGCAACTCCACCAGCTACAAAGCCAGGTACTGATCTGCACAATAAATCAAATTCCGCCTGCAATCCTATTGCTGACTGACAAGACAGAGCAGAAGATAACTTGGGCGCCTGTCCCTTTCACCTGGGCCCCCAGGGCTCTGAGGTCCTGCTTGACCTGGCCCAGGTTTTGCTTGCATGGGTGCCTACATGGAAAAGAAGTAGAGGATAGTTAGTCTGTGCTTTTAACCAGTTGTGGCAGTCTCTCTGTGGCATCCTGGATCTCCTGGCAAGCCGTACACTTCCCTTGACTGTGTATCAGGCTGACAGATGGGTGCCTCAGTGCATCTCAGCAGAATCACCTATCACGAGCACCCTTCATTTTCTTTTGCAGCTTTTATTATGTGCTGCTGGTGTGGTTTCTCCCTGTGAATCTTGCTCACTGGTTTTGACAACTGTGGAGGTCTCATATCTTTTGCTAGTTGGTACAAACAAGGAAGGAGAGTGAAGTAATGCCCTATTTCCACAAGTCACCAGAGACCATGGTTCTTCCTCCTCCAAGGCATTGTCTGTTCACTGTTGAGACCCTTTGTCTGGTAGTCCTTAGAAGTCAGTGCCTTGGGGCCCTGCTATTTCTTCTTGCAGTTTCAAATAGTTATCTATTTCTGGTTCCCTCTCCTTAATACAGTGTAACCTGATTACTTCCTTCTGCAGCACCTCCACCCAGTGCTTGAGAGATCCTACCAGAGCACACCTTGTGCAGATGGATCTTCCACTCTCCTCCACCCAGGAAGGAGGGGTGCAGTTTTTACAGCCCTCTACCTGGACAGTAGCTTCCCTATGTCCACTTATCCCCGGCTAGCCTGGTTAGGTAGGTAGCTGGTTTCTGTTAGCTGCAGACACCATTGCCTCGTCTCTACCATCATGCTTCCAACAACATCAAAACACTGTCTAACAAGCTCTTTGTTCTCTGGAGATTCCAGGCTGCTGGGTAGGCTTGTACAGCCACCAGTTAGGTGAGTTGACCATTGGCACTGCAGCTTAAGGCTGCAGGTAAGCAGAGCAGGCAGCAACCTGACAACTGGCAGAGTGCACAGCCCTTCTCGCACGCCCGTGCCCACAAACTGCCATGAAGTCTGTCATGCCCCTCCCTCCTTGTTTGCACACCCTGTGTGCTGGTGCTCCCTGTGGGCCAGTTATATGTGGCTTCCCACAGTTTGAACAGGCCACGGGGACGGCTGGCACTGCCCAACTCTCACCCGCCTGTCTTGCGAGACCTCTCGGCTGCCAGTTTGTCCCTACACACACACAGCCTGAGGGATTCAGGGACCTAGAAACCCCCTCAGACTCTCCCTGGGGTCATCAAAAGCCTCACGCTCCTGCCAGCACACGGCAACTGCTGCTGCTGGCATGGGCTTCTTGCAAGAATTATGTTTCAGTAATAAAATAATGCAAGTGCTCAAAAAATTTCTGCAATTTTGTTCTTAAAAAGGGATAAGAATGGGGACATTCAGTAATATATGAAATGACAGGTTGTAGAAAGCCATTTAATGTTCATATCAATAGAAGCAAATTTGATTCACATCCTTGCAGATACGTAAGTAGTGTGAAATCCTGAAGTAATTCTAAGAGTCTGTGTAAGTGGGGACAATAAAGACTCTCATGGGACATTTTCAAGACTAATCTAGAAAAGTCTTATTCAAATTCATCATTTCTGACCCATGGCTTTCCTGCTTATACACAAGTTTTGTGCACTGAGACACTAAGGTGTTGATCAATTATCTACAAAAAAAAAATAACTGAAAGATTTCATAAAATGTGATTAATAGGGTTACTGGAATACCTAAAGTCTATAGAATTGTTTGAACAACAAAATTATCTAGAATTTTCTTTAGAATTTCATTGAAAAAACTGATCAAATATCTTCTGATAAAGGTTTCTTATCTTGTTTTTTGGAAATGTTTCATAATTTCAGTTAATAATATGATAAAACCCAAAAAAATCTCTTAATGAAAAAAAAGGCAAAACAAGACAAAACAAACAAACATACACAAAAGCCAAAAAGGAATATTTAAAATTTATTGAGCCAACAATTTGACACAGATAACGGAAGAAACAAACATTTTTCACCTGGAATTTGGTGATTTCTGTTTAGACAGAAAGTATGATGAAATCATCTTCCAGACCTCAGACCTCTTTGATTGCTCTTAAACTCACTGTGCAGTGATCATGTACTACTAAATCAGCTGCGGGGCTCTGAGTTGCCTACTTATTCCCAAGGGCATGTTTACATGGGCTAGACACCATGAAAAATGTGGCTTTCTAGTGTGGATGCAAATTCCCGTCTTCAGCATAGGGAACCTCACACGGTTCTTAACCACAGCTAGGATAACTTTTCTCACTGTATTTCCAAAGTCCTAGGAAGCTCTATCACCACTGAGGTCTCTACCCTTGTCTCAAGCCCTTCCCTCCTCCTGGCAATTTATTTTTTCTGTTTCTGCAGGGGGTTTAGTCAAGAATTACGTTGACACAGGGTTTCATGTAGGAAGGATAATCTTTCTGGTTTATGGACTATGAACATCACCCTTAACTTACAGCATTCTTCTGGCAGGAACTTACTATTGCTCTGAAGACAGTAACAAGGAGACAGATGGACCTTCTTCAGCCCTATCAAAGACTCAAACATTCTCAGAGTCTCCAAATGTGCACACAGGAGAATAAACCAAAATTAACACAGGGAACAGCAGAGGGATAGGTAACAAGACAATATGACCACAGAGAGCAGATGTATGACAGACAATCAGTCGTACATCTGTGCAAGGGGAAACGCTCCCAAGATCAGGGTGTAAGCACTTTCCAAAAGGTCACCAAACTATTTCAGCCACTCAAATCTCTCCTATTATTGTTGACAAGTAGAACAGTCCTACACTTTTGTAAAGAAGCCAAAGCCGAAATTGGTCATCTGGAGAGTCAGGAAGGAAAGGCACAGTTATCCCGCAGAATAAAGTAACACAGAACTATTTCCATGCTTGTCCCATTTTCAGAGGTGTTTGTCCTCAGAAAGAAACATGCATACTAATACGTCTTCTCAAAAGGTGACTTTTAATACCTCAGAATATTTTAGCGTGATGACATTTTATGATCCTATGATAACTGGCACCAATCAAAGACAAAGAAGATTTTTATGACTTATTGTGCTCTGTTTTTTTGGAAAGAAAAGTAATGGAGTAGTAAAATGGAAACATACTGAATTATTTACACAACATTTATCTATTCAGGGTATACACAAATTGTATAATTTTTCAGATTCCAATCAGCTTAGGTGAAACTACAATCAACTAGGGATGAAAAACCCAGAAGTTCTAAACTTTGGTAGATTTACTGAGTAAGAAAAAAGTAGAAACCTTAATAGTTCTTTGGGACAAAATTACATTTAGGTTTGTATTTTAAATTTAAGTTACTTCAGCAGCTCAGTATGGGAATAGGTTTTACTAATCATACGGTAAGGTTTCTTTTGTCCTTTTTTCTTTTTTTTTTTTCTCTGTACTGGAGTAGACTTCGGTATAATTAGTTTGTACTTGCCCTCTAGAGCCATATGTTTTTTTAACTCCTTAAAAAATTGTTTGTTCCAAGCACAGTATCCTCACAAAATGGCAGATTTGTTACTTTTAGCCTCCTTCTAGAAAACAGACTTTTCTGTGTAGGCAATAAATCATCTCTAACACAGATGATACAGATGTTTAGAAAGAACCTAAAAATTCACAGGGTATACATAGAGGCAATCGCTGTTCTCCCCAGAGTGCCAAGGTTGGGACTAGTGAAATTGCAGTGGCAGCAGATTACTGACTGTTACAGGGGAAAAATAAAAAAAAATGAAAACAAAGAAGAAAAACACAGGCATTTCCTTCACAAGCTTCTTTCCTTTCACTGAGCTGACAGAGAGTTAATGAAGGTAAAAAGCTGTCTTACCTAGCATAGGCTATGGTACCCGCATGAAGCACAGCAATGATTGCTGTGACTTAAGGTGTATGGCCCATGAGTCAGTGGTTTCTGCTACAATATGCTGCCAAAATTTTAACAAGTTTCTGCACGCACATTACACCCTGTGCCTGTATTACACATGACATTTTCTAGCTGAAATACACTGCTGGCCACCGATAAAATCTCATATGCTTTCTCTTTGTTCCTTGGCTTCATTTCCCTTTCCATACCTTCGGTAATACCATGCTCTTCACTTCCCTGTTCTTCAGCCCTCTTAGCTCACTACCTCCACCCTACCATCATGCTGGGTAATCCTATAGGATGGTAGTATCAGAAGGAAAACGAAGAGAGAATGTGATTGCACTGATGAAATGTAACATGATTTCCTAAAATTCATGTGACTTGTTTTCAAAACTGAAAATAAAGTTATGTATTTCTTTTGGTAGTGTTAATTTCTGAACAAAATTCTTAGTATATTGCATAAGTTTTTCCATCTCTGGAAAAAAATGTTTCACAGGTGTATTTTGAAAAGAATTGATGCTGGTTGGCATGCTTATCAGGTAGATTTTTTTTTTTCAGTTTTTAAAGGTACACATTATTATAACATTCAAAATAGGCTGGCATATCTACCTAAATTTTCACAAAAATCTTTGACCAACAAATTTTCTTTTTAAAAACTTGTTACTGATTCCTTGAGATGTATGAAAGGTAACCTTTCCTTTTCCATCCTCTCCTCCCATATGAAAAGAAAATAAATCCAGGATATTTTATTCATGAATTAGAAACCTGGTTCTGTTAATGCACTTTCTGATAAATAGACCAAAATTTGTACCCACTCCCTCAACAATTACCTATTCCTGCTGTAAATCCATGAGATTTTTCACATCCAGAAAAGTAAATGGAAAGTATGGCAAACACAAACGCCTCGCTGGTACTTCATGTACCCAGAAATTTTTAAAGGAGAAATTTGACATATTGTACACTGGTTTCAAATAATTGTATTCAGAAGAATGAGATTCATAGTAATAATAGTAATAACAAGGTTACTGAGGTTTGCTGCACAATCTGAGTAACTATTTTGTAGGCTGATTTACTTAGAGGCATAAAAACTTTCTTTGTACAGATAAAGCCTCATTCAGATTTTTAGACTGCATAGGTATCCAGAGCTCCAAAAAAGACAAAGATTTTTTATGCTTTTGTTACCCAATGCCTTTCACTTTTAAAAATCAGCTATCAGTGAAGAATTACTGCAAATCCATGTTATTTAATAAGGTGAAAAAATGTACTATTTTGTAGATATGGTTCAAAAATCCATAAAGTTAATAAAATTTGACTTCAAACTCCTCCTTAGTTTTACTGGTACTAACACATTGATATTACCATGCCAGCACACAGATAAGCCTGACATAGAAAGAAATGAACTGAATCAAAATAATGTAAAGAATTATTATTCACACATTCTGTCTACTGCCACATCATTTATAACTTATTGAATTTTTACAGAATAAAGGAAAGAATAAATCCAGGCATTGTAGTGATTCGTGGGAGCTGTAACAGTGTTCAGGACAACTGTTCAGCCCACACTATCTGTCTGCTTGACAGAAGGGCAGGAGAGATAGTGGTGTGGTCACTGAACATGTGGACTTCGCCCACTAAGGAATCCAGGGCAGTTTTGTAGCAGTTCGTTATCTTGCTGGTGGCAAGCACTTTCACTGCAGTCTGCTATTATATCAAAGCAGCAACACAGTCTTAGACTGCTGAGCCAGTTGTGCATTTTGATTGACACTTAAGTCAAAAGACACAGTCGTCCAGGGAGGAAGAATTTGCAGAAAACAGACAGTAACTTAAGTACAGATGATCTTTTCTTACTGGATGTTCCTCTACAATCTTACCTAATAACAGGGATGCTTCATGTCCAGTTTACATTATAAAAGGCTCAGATGTACATCTGCAGGTACGCAATTTTTTTTATGATTACAACACTCCATAGACATGCTCTATCAAATCTTGTTTCTTGAGTATTTCCTTTTTGTCTTAGGTTTTGTAGTTTATGCCAAACTTTGTATTGCCATAGGGAAACTAATTCTAAGTTAAATCCTAATGTGACTCATCTATTTTATACTATACTTATGAACAAGTATTCGTTTTCAAAAAATGATTACTGTACCTTAAAAGGTACTCTGTGGAATATGTGATTTCAGTATCTGTCTTGTTCTGTAAAATATTTAGCTGAAAGAGACAAATGTAAGAAATGTTAGTAGAAGTCCAGTATTTCTGGTATAGAAATAATATGAGCATACTGGTCTGAGTGGATGTCCAGTATTCAGAATTATTTTCTTTTGAATCAGTCATCTACAAGAGAAGCCTGCTTCCAAAAGCAAACCACCAGCTTGGTTTCCCTACTCAAAGTCCCCATGACTGTCTACCCTGTGCAAGTTATTTTGCATGATATTTTGCTTCTTCATAACAGCTTTTCCAGATTTCCCACTTCTAATCACTCTGCAACTGAGTGGGTATCCTTTGCAATCCTTGAGAAAATCCTCTACAGCACACAGTTTAGAAGTAACTTTTCAAACAGTCTTGTTGATAAACAGAGACTGATTTTCTTAATTAAAGAGTTTTATAGCTCATTTGCTGGCCTTCATTGGATTAAGGAGTGATTAGTATCTGCAAGTATTTTTTTTTTTCTTGGTTGGACAGCCCAGTTTGCTACAGAACTGATTTTGCTTTCAGTGTAAACCTTTCTAATCTCTGCATATCTAATGTGGGCTGGTATTTTGAGCCAGGGTTACCTTACATGATGGTGAACGATCAAAATCCACATTAACTTACTAACTTCCTTTTATGAAGATTGCCCAAAAAACTATTGAAGTGTTGGTAAGGACATTTCAAAGACAGTGGAGCATTTTAATACAGAAGGTTATTGAGGAGTTTTCAGACAAAGAAACATGGGAAGCTTTTTGCAGTTGTAATACTCATTCACACACAGTGCTAACCTATACATCACTTGAGTCTTTTCAATGGAGGAAAAGTGCTTTATGTAACAACAGGCAACACAGAGCTCACTTTGCTGTAGTTATTTCATTGACAAAAAATACGCAAACATTCAGACAAGCTTTGAGAGGTGGAGCTAGGGAAGTTATTAAGGCTTTCGTCAACTGGTCAGTGCAGTGAGCATGTTAATAATTAATCCTCTTATGTCTAGGCTAAGCAAAAACAGTAATTTGTGCTAAGAATGTGAGAAATCCCAGAAATTTTTTAGACTCTTACAATTAAACACATTTATGCAGTTTGATGGACTGGGTCCATACAGACAACTCTGAAAATACAATGTGTCCTCCTCTGAAAAATGTTATTAAAAGAAGTGTGTATGAATGTCAATAGCTATTGTTGCAGAGATTTTAATAAAAGTATCTGTACAAAGTGTATTATATTCTATAATAAAAAACGTCTGACACAGACTATTATAAAACCCTTTTCTGAGCTTTGGTTGCTGTGTACTAAAAATAAGTAAAGGGACTCATCGCTGCTTGTCAAAAATCCATAATGGAATCCGCATGCATCCAGCCTAACTATACATCAAAGAACGCACTGATGTTGTACAAAGCTACTAAGCAGCCACGCTTCCTAAACTCGCATGGACACACTGCCAAGAAAGATAAATTTTTCTAAGTTTCCAAACAAAACAATAGGAATTTGAAGAGACTTTGTTGTTTTCATTAGTTCCTTATTTATACCACAAGCACACCTCATATCCTGTGCTATAGGATACTCAGAGTGCATTTCTGATTTTTATTACATTTAAGTTCAGAATAACTTGGGCTGCTGAGGCACAGAAAAATATTCTGGTGCAATGGCAATCTAAACATGACCTTTCTTACACTGCACAAAACTACAGCTTGGATACTTAACCTGAAGCACAAAGGCAATGCATTGAAATGTTGCAACAGTTTTAGTAACCGTACACAATTAGAGAGATAAAAATGATGCCCACAAGGAGAACACTGCACAAGAACATCTGCAAAATGTTACATGTTCAGTATTTTCAGCAACATACCAAGTACTAACAAATATCGATCGGAAATGTAAAAAGAAAGACAGTAAAAGACAGTTAACATCTGTACAAAAACGTTTTAATACAACACATGATTTTGGTTACTCTTTGTCGCAAAGATTTTTTTATCTATTCTTTATAGACATGTTCTTAAATTTCTGCTTATGTTCATGTTCTTGTTTGTACTGCCAACACAAGCTTCAGTCATGGAACTTTGAAAAAAATGAAAAGTTCAGGTAAGAAACTACTGTAAGTATTCACATAACAGAGTCCTCAGGATGAGGACTGTTTACAACATAAAGAAAGTAGTTGTAAACAGCAACATTAGGTTTTTGTGTTTGAAATTCTGTTTTGACTTTTGAAATTACACAAAACTATCTGATCTCACCTATGTGATCTAACACTATGGAATGCCATTTACCATATCTCATTCCTATCAAAATCAACAAAATTATGAGACTTCAAGAAATTTGTCAGTCGTCCAGGATTTTGAAAGATTTTTGCCAAAAAACCCAGCTTCCCAGGGAGCTGTCATTTACCCAGCTAAATATAACCTTACATATCTATGTACCTAAATACATGTAGGTACTTAAATGGATACATCATTAAGAAAGGTATTTGGAGTTAATGAAATGCTAGAGGTGCTTGACAAAAAGACAATTTTTCAGCAAGATACTGCACTTACAGACCTGAACAATTTAACAAAGATTTATGTGGAAAAGAGGCAAAACCAGGACTTTTATTTTGTCTGCTTTGACACTATTTGGGATGAAAGATCATTTTTATACAAAATGAAATGGAATTTGAAGCTGGGACTATTCCTATGCTGGCTGACACAACAGCCAGCAGGATGTGGAATGACTAAAAAATAACCTTTGTTCCTGTGCGTGATCGAAGAGTCCTTGACAGAATGAGAAAATACGGGATTGTCACTGTCAATGTACATATGTAAGGTTTACCATTCTTTACTGATGAAGTAACTGAGTAATGTCTCTGCTTGCATCATCTGAGGTAACAAATTTTGTTTACAGCTAACCAGAATGTAGTATTTTCAGTTTCAGTTATATATTCAAAATTCTTCTATAGTGCATCCCCACTTCATTAGTAGAAGTAGAACCATAGTATTTGCAAATTCAATTCTCATTTCAAAGCCTGTGCTTAAAACAGTGATTTATTTTCTTCCCTTAATGTTTTTTTTAAACAGGGAATTACATTTCCAGATTTACAACATTTGTCTCTGTGTTTAGCTTGTGATGCAGAGTGAAAGGTTTTCTAAGAGTGAGGAGATCACACATTTTGATTTGTAATCCTAGTAGTAACAAACTACACAGATATGGATATCAACATTTGAGCCATGTGTTATGGAAGATGTCCCTTCCATTTTGTGACAGGTAACTCACTGATTTTCACAATTTAAAATTGTTGTTGGTCCAGCATTTAAATCTTCCCTTCATAATGTGTTTTCATAGGAGAACCAGTACTATAGATTTGAAGACAAAGGAAAGTTTCATATACTATTATATAAAGTTATCAGAAACAGGGGACACATTCTGGCAAGATCTTACAGCAGCCTTCCAGTACTTAATGGGGGCCTACAAGAAAGATGGAGAGGGACTCTTTATCAGGGAGTGTAGCAATAGGATGAGGAATAACAGCTTTAAACTGAAAGAGGGTAGATTTATATTAGATATTAGGAAGAAATTCTTTACTGTGAGGGTGGTGAGACACTGGAACAGGTTGTCCAGGGAAGCTGTGGATGTCCCATCCCTGGAAGTGTTCAAGGCCAGGTTGGATGGGGCTTTGAGTAACTTTGTCTAGTGGATGGTGTCCCTGTTCGTGGCAGGGAGGTTGGAACTAGGTAATCTTTAAGGTCCTTTCCAACTCTAACCATTCTATGGTTCTATGATTCTATGATTCAACTTCCCATAACCATGAAATCCTCCTTAAAACATACTCATTAACTATTATATCTGCTATTTTTTATCAACCCACCTAATATTTGTAGGAGCTCAAAACACATTTAATGATAATGGTTTTTTGCCTAGAGACACTTTATCTTATCCAAGACTGGAATCATTTAGGCCAAGAAAAAAAATGTATACTATACAGTCATTTAAGGATTTAAAGACTCACTTTAACCTTTAAATTTTTTTATTATTTATGCGTTACTGCATCTTTCTAAAGGTTATAAACATGATAAACTCATACAGATTACCAAAGGGCTGTCCCACTGTGATGCTCTTTACCTCCTTTCTATCAACTGTGCAATTTACATGAATTTAATTATAGATTTCAAATAGCCTATTTTTTTTCATTACAATAAGAAGTTCAGAAGTCAATCTCTGGTTTTCTATTTTCTGCTGTTTGCATTTATAATAAGGAAATAACTTACTGAATACGGAAAAAACATAAGATCATTAATGAAAAGCCCCTGCACCTTCTTTTTAAACCTTAGTCTCATTAATGTTTTCCACATGTTGAAATGTATGTGTTCTTACTTTACAGGAATTCTTCTTAAGAGTTACACTAGGATTAAAGTAAACAGTAGCTGATAGACTAGAAGATAAAACAACCACTGCAGCATATATAAATTTTATGATGCAATTTGCTGTTGCATTGTGTATGACTCTGCTGTGTTTTTACTTTGCAACTGGTTTATTGTGATATAAAACTTAATGGTTTGATCACTGATTAGTATAGATAGGTAAAGGCATCTGAGAATACATTAAACCTTGGAACTGAAGGTTGCTTTTGAGGTATGGGCAAATTTCCAGATAGCTTTTTTCAATCATGGGCTTTGATGAAGTACCTTGAAACTGATTTCTTCTACCTTCAGTTTCAAGACATAGGAAAGATTCTGGGAGACAAATGGTAGGAAGGTTCTTTCTTGCTATGGGAAAGAAGCTTGGGTCAATAGCAGCAGGGACAGCAAGACACATCAATCTGTTCTACAGGCATCCATTAGATAATTCTGGCTTTTGTTTAGCCCCAGCTTTCTCTCATTTTATCTTAGATTTTCTATGGGATTGTTCATTTGTCTGTTAAAGAACCACAGCCTTCACAGTGCTACTGTCCTAAAGGTCATACAGATGATGGGTTTCTATGAAGAAAATACTAATTTGTGTTCACGTGTTACTGCAGTGGCCAATTATCCTGTTGTTATCCCCTGATATTGTTTAACACTCTCATAATCCCTCCAAGAGACACTTTTAGATCAGATAAAGGAGCAGAGCTGGCCTGAGTAGTATGTTTCCTAACCTTCCCATATTCCTTGGAAAAAGTGCAAAGTCAGATTATTCGCAGTTTCTAAGCACCATAGACTGCCATAGCCTAAGCAAAAAGTCACCGTTGACTGTCTCTGTGAATGTTGTCTGTTTTTGCAGATGAAGAAATTACTTGTTCCCACAGTTTTGGGTCTTGATGTTCTTTGCCCGCAAAACAGCGTACACAGTTTCCACTCACCAGCCCACTACTTTGCTGATCCAAAGTAAGGCAGGAGGGGCTACTAATACTGTAAAGAAAGTAAGTACTGTTTCGGTTCTTTTTCTCTGTTAGAGTATCGACTTTTTGCCTGTTACCAGTCCATGCACTTGAGTTCATCTGCTTTGTTGCTCTGACCTAGAAATATTATGTTCATATCCTGAAGTCAGATATGTAGAAGAACTTAATATTATTGTCAAAGATTTCTGAAGACCTTGCTTCTGATCTTTCTTTTGCCCTCAAAATAATTCCCTGACCTTTATAGTCTGTCCTTGTTACAGTTATTTGATAACTTCAAATTATTTGGGGAACAATTCAGATCAAAACTCAGAGGTGTTAGAAAGAAAAAGAAGCCCACCGTGTTTGTGTGCTATAGATAAAACTTCTCTTTAAAGCTGTTAACTAGTGAGCACCCTCTCCAATGAGCATTGTGTGTTTAGGAAGCACATTCTCCTTCTCCTTTAATGCTTGTGGGGTTTTTTGCACATTTTCAGCCACAGCACTAACTAATAAACCCTTTCTTCTGAGATGGTCACTGAAGGACTCAGCACTTTTTTATCCCATAAAAAATTTATAAGTCAAGTTCTTCCTTACCAAATGAAGAGAAAGCAGAGATGTATCTATCAGTATTAGTAACATTTCTGAACTCGAATATCTGTGTATTCCAGTAAACAGAAATATACAGATTTATAGAAAAAATCTTATGCAAATGATTCTTCAGTGCTACAAAACATTTTGTCAGTGAAAATCTTTTAGGAAGCAACTAGTTACTTTTGCTGAAGTGGAAACTGAGGAAAAATCTGTTTCTAAGCAAAGTGAGACTTCCTGGGACATTGAAAATAGTTAAGTTTTCAGAATCTGAGTCTGTAACTGTGAAATACTTTAATTACCAGGAAGTAAGCAATAGGTAACTCAGATTGTCTAAGCTGCAATGAGATATACAGACATACTAATGCAGTTTAAGCTATCGTGATTTATAAAAACACCTGAGGTGGCTGGATTCAACTCAAGTAACTTTGAACACAGGCAGAATTAGATGTTCTATCTCAGTTAGGCTTGCCCACACTAAAAGTCAATGCATTTACTTCTGATCCTTTCTTGCTCTGTTCTCTCCGCACTAACCATAGTCTGCAAAAACGATCTGAATTTAGTTTATCCTGCCTTAAAGCCATAGGGCACACAATATATCAGCAAGAATATTCACACAGTGTAGACACAGTAGACAATCCAGGAGACTCCTGAAGTGCATTGAGGATAAATTCTTAAGCCAGGCTATAGACAGCCCTACCAGAAGGGACCTTTCAGTCATGAATGCAAGTGAGCTAGTCGGAGAAATTGAAATTGCAGGCAGCCTGGGCTGCAGTGATCATGCACTGGTGGAGTTCGCAGTCCCGAGGGATATGGGTCAAACGAAGAGTAAAGTCAGGATCCTGAATTTTAGGAAAGCAAAATCCCAACTGTTCAAGCAGTTAGTCAATAGGACCCCCTGGGAAACTGCCCTCGGGGACAAGGGAGCAAAACAGAGCTGGCAGATCTTTAAGGACACTTTCCATAGAGCTCAAGAGCTCTTGAACCCCAGGTGTAGGAAATCAGGAAAGGAAAGCAAGAGACCATCATGGCTGAGTCAAGACCTGCTGGTCAAAGTAAAGGGCAAGAAGAAAATGCACAGTCAGTGGAAACAGGGACAGGTATCCTGGGAAGTGTATAGGGACGCTGCCTGGTTGTGTAGGAATGTAGTCAGGAAAGCAAAAGTGCAACAGCAGCTGAACTTGGCAAGGGGCACAAAGAAAGACTTCTATAGGCATGCCAACCAGAAAAGGAAGGTCAAAGAAAGTGTACTCTCCCTGATGAACAGGACTGGAAAACTGGTAACAATGGATGAGGAGAAGGCTGATGTACTCAATATTATTGCCTCATTTTTCACTGACAACCTCTCTTCCCACACCTTTCAAGTGGATGGACTGCAAGGCAGGGACTGGAGAAACAAAGTCCCTCCCACTGTAAGAGAAGATCGTGTTCAAGACCACCTGAGGAACCTGAACATACAGAAGTCTATGGGACCTGATGAGATGCATCCCAGAGTCCTGAGGGAACTGGCTGATGTAGTTGCCAAGCCACTCTCCATGATATTTGAAAAGTTCTCGCAGTTAGACGAAGTGTCTGGAGACTGGAAAAATAGAAACATTGCACCCATTTTTAAAAAGGGTAGAAAGGAGGACATTGGGAACTACTGACCTGTCAGCCTCACCTCTGTGCCTGGGAAGACAGAATTATAGAATCGTTTAGGTTGGAATAGACCTTTAAGATCATCTAGTCCAATCATTGACCTTACTCTAGCCGGTCCGCGATTAAACCATGTCTCTAAGCACCACATCTACACAACTTTTAAACACATCTAGGGATGGTGACTCAACCACCTCCCTGGGCAGCCTCTTCCAATGCTTGATAGCTCTTTCCGTGAAAAATTTTTTCCTAATGTCGAGCGTAAACCTCCCCTGGTGCAACTTGAACCTATTTCCTCTTTTCCTATCACTAGTTATTTTGGAGAAGAGACCAGTGCCCATCTCACTACAACCTCCTTTCAGGTAGTTGTAGAGAGCAAGAAGGTCTCCCCTCAGCCTTCTCTTCTCCAAACTAAACAATACCAATTCCTTCAGCTGCTCCTCATATGTTCTCCAGACCCCTCACCAGCTTTGTTGCCCTTCTCTGGACACGCTCCAGCACCTCAATGTCCCTCCTATACTGTGGCGCCCAAAACTGAACACAGTACTCAAGCTGCGGCCTCACCAGCACTGAGAACAGGGGCACGATCACTTCCCTAGTCCTGCTGGCCACACTCTTCTTGATACAGGCCAAGATGCCGTTGGCCCTCTTGGCTACCTGGGCGCAATGCTGGCTCATGTTCAGCCAGCTGTGCGCCAGGACATCCAGATCCTTTTCTGCCAGGCAGCTTTCCAGCCACTCCTCCCCAAGCCTGTAGCGTTGCCTGGGGTTGTTGTGACCCAAGTGCAGGACCTGGCACTTGGCCTTGTTAAACCTCACGCAGTTGGCTTCAGCCCATTGATCCAGTCTGTCCAGATCTCTCTGCAGAGCCTTCCTACCCTCAAGCAGATCAACACTCCCGCTTAATTTGGTGTCATCTGCAAACTTACTGAGGGTGCACTCAATCCCCTTGTCCAGATCATCAATAAAGATATTAAACAAGGCTGACCCCAAAACTGAGCCCTGAGGAACACCACTTGAGACCTGCTGCCAACTGGATTTAACGCCATTCACCACAACTCTCTGGGCTCGGCCATCCAGCCAGTTTTTAATCCAGTGGAGAGTAGACCTGTCTAAGCCATGGGCTGCCAGCTTCTCTAGCAGAATGCTGTGGAGACTGTGTTGAAGGCCTTACTAAAGTCCAAGCAGACAACATCCACAGCCCTTCCTTCATCCACCAGGTGGGTCACCTGGTTGTAAAAGGAGATCAGGTTGGTCAAGCAGGACCTGTCTTTCATGAACCCATGCTGGCTGGGCCTGATCCCCTGGTTGTCCTTCACATGCTCCGTGAGTGTACTCAAGATGAACCATTCCATGATCTTTCCTGGCCTGAGGTCAGGCTGACAGGCCTATAATTGCCTAGATACTCCTTCTGGCCCTTCTTGTAGATGGGTGTCACACTGGCAAGCCTCCAGTCATCTGGGACCTCCCCTGTTGACCAAGACCTCTGATAAACGATGGAGATTGACTTGGCAAGCTCCTCCGCCAGCTCCCTCAGCACTTTCGGGTGCCACACTCATAGACTTGTGGCTGTCCAGTTGGTGTAGCAGGTCACTACCGCTTCCACTTGGATTATGGGAGGTTTATTCTGCTCTTCATGCCTGTCTTCCAGCTCAGGGGGCTGAATACCCTGAGGATGACTGGTCTTAATCTGATCATGAAACAGATCCTCCTAGAAGCTATGCTAAGGCACATGGAGGACAGGGAGGTGATTTGAGATAGCCAGCATGGCTTCACCAGGGGTAAGTGCTGCCTGACCAACCTTGTGCCTTTCTATGTCCACTACGTCAGTGGACAAGGAAAAAGCTATGGATGTCACCTACCTGGACTTCTGTAAGGCCTTTGACACAGTTGCTCACAACATCCTTCTTTCTAAATTGGAGAGATATGGATTCGATGGATGGACTGTTTGGTGGACAAGGAATTGGTTGGATGATTGTATTCAGAGAGTAGTGGACAGTGGCTCGATGTCTGGATAGAGATCAGTGATGAGTGTTGTCTGTCAGGGCTCCGTATTGGGACCACTACTGTTCAATATCTTCATCAATAACATAAATGTTAGGATTGAGTGCACCCTCAGCAAGTTTGCAGATGACACCAAGCTGAGTGGTGCAGTTGACAGGCTGGAAGGATGGGATGCCATCCAGAGGGATCTGGACAAGCTTGAGAAGTGAGTCCATTTAAACCTCATAAGGTTCAACAAAACCAAGTGCAGGGTCCTACACATGGGTCAGGGCAACCTCTGGTATCAATACAGTCTGGGGGTTGAAGGGATTGAGAGCAACCCTGCTGAGAAGGACTTGGAGGTACCAGTAGATGAAACGCTGGACATGAGACAACAGTGTGTGCTCACAGCCCAGAAAGTCAACTACATTCTGGGCTGCATCAAAAGCAGTGCAGCCAGCAGGTCAAGGGAGGTCATTCTGTTCCTCTACTCAGCTCCAGTGAAAACTCCAGGGAAAACATGGACCTGTTGGAGTGGGTCCAGAGGAGGGCCACAAAAATTATCAAAGGGATGGAATACCTCTCCTATGAGGACAGGCTGAGAGAGTTGGGGTTGTTCAGCCTGGAGAAGAGAAGACTCCAGGGAGACCTTATTGTGGCCTTCTAATACTTAAAGGTGGCTTATAAGAAAGATGGGGAAAGAGATTGTAGTAGGGCCTGTAACAATAGGACAAGGGATAATGGTTTTAAACTAAAAAAGGGTAGATTTAGACTAGATAGAAGGAAGAAATTTTTTACAATGAGGGTGGTGAAACACTGGAACAGGTTGCCCAGTGAGGTGATAGATGTGCTATTCAGGGGAATATTCAAGGTCAGGTTGGATGGGGCTCTAAGCAACCTGATCTATTTGAAAGTGTCCCTGTTAATTGCAGGGGGGTTGGACTACATGACCCTAAAAGGTTCCTTCCAATCCAAACTATTTTATGATTCACTGATTCTATGATCAGACTTGGCCGATTCTCAGTTCCCAATCATGCTCCAAGCACTAGGGACATAATAAAAATTTCATACATGGTATCAGGGAAACCAAATGGGGAAGATGTAACCTTAAAACCACCTCCCTCAGCATCGTGAAAGCAATAAATGAAACAACTAAAATGCAATTTCCAATGGAGTAGAAAAGCAAAGAGATGGAACCTATGCAGGTAAGCAGTTTTTTGCAAAAGAAAACAGTCCTTAAACACAAGACGTATAAAGCTTAGTGCTACACTTCAGCTGTTAGACCTAATCAAAACAGATAAACATGCAGGAATCTGAAAAGCAATGAAGTAGTATGATCATCTTCTATTATGCAGGAAGCTTCAATCAATCATATCTAAGGTGACACTTCCATTTTTAGTTAAGGAAAAAAATGTTTTAAAAGAGACTTCTGTTGGTTTTACTTTTGATTTTTTTACAGTTCATCTACAGTTTTATAATTGATGCAAATATTTTTCTCTGGAAACCCTAGGAATTCCCAAGGAAATTCCTCTGGGAATTCTGGAATCCACAAGAAGAAACGCAAACATAAAACTAAATTTTGAACCTTGAATAATTTCAATTGAACTTCAATGTAGCCACACATTTTTGGGATATTGCCAGGCATGTGCTCCAGTACTTGAGTAAAGACAACTGTCTATCTGCAGAAAACACCAAATTGTAGGCAGGACTCACTTTGCAGGCAAGATCTGCACTGAATGAAAAGAAGATAAACCTCAAGGAATATATCCCCTCTGCTCCCATCAGGCTGCCACTCTGGGACATATCTTTTGCCACTGCAGACCCTGTCATAATGACAGGTCCTTCCCTGAGCTGGTTACCCCCAGTTCAAAACTAGTCAGGCCCCTGTATAACATATGTTATGTTATGTTATGTTATGTTATGTTATGTTATGTTATGTTATGGGATGTTATGTTATGGGATGTTATGTTATGGGATGTTATGTTATATGTACAGGAATACACAGTTATACACAAAAATCTAGAAACCCATCAAGGCGGGGACGAACAGCATCACAGAGTAGGAGCTGACAAGGAGTTGGGTTATATCTCTTCATCCATTGAGAACTGCAGAGTTACCATGGTGCCACCTTCAGGGAGACAACATATAGTTTTCTTGACTTCTTTTTGTCAGTGAGAGATATGGCAGTATGGCACTAGGCTTTTTTTTTTTTTTTTCTTTTCCCACAGCATTCTGCTTAGAATAAAACTGTCATCAGAATTTGCAAAGCAACCCAGAGCAGCAGTTTAAACTTTATTCCCAGCCAGCCTATTTATACTGCAAAATTGTGTCTGCTTGTATTTATAACTCATACAATAACAAAAATAAACAAATTAAAAATATAACCACTATTATACTTTGATTCCATGTTTTTATAAATACTTGAATCCAGTCTTAGATGTTTATATAGGAAGCAAAAAAGGCAGTAAGCATCCTCAATTTAAATAAAAAACCCAGCACCAACATATAATAGTTGAAATAAGATTACTAGAGCTTAAGATATCCATGAAGCAGTAAAATTAGTGGTTTACATTGGGCTGAATATCTTAAATATCTTAAGTAAATATCTTAAGTATCTTAAATATAAAAGAAAAAAGTAAAAGTAAAAAAGCTGTGTTTCTCTAATAACACAGGGCTGTTTTTCCATCTTTTGCTGCCTAACTGTTCCAAATGACACCTCTTTGGTATGCATGAAGCATTCTAGAATATATAGAATATAGAGACGCTGTATGGCCTTCATGCCATCTATATGATCTGTTGTCTGTTCTGCTGCTCACTATTTTAAAATAAAGTTTGAAAGAAGATTAATTCTATTGAAACAACGCACAAAGGTTCCAACCTTGGACAAGATCTCAGTGTCACCTAACGTTAGTGGCCTGTCAGTAGATTTATTCTAAGGTTACACTACAGCCATGGAAATTTACAAATGGTTTTAAGCCAATCTGTGTCAAACACACATAGCAAGCAAGAATGAGGTGAAAGTCAGTAAGATTTTGTGACTAGTCATTTTCAGAACTTAATGCCTCTAGAGGTATTTGGTTTTCAGGTATAAACTTATTAGTAAGAAAGAAGTGCTAGGTGCTGTAGTTTTGCTTCCATGGTGAAAGAATACTCTAAGTATAAGGAATTTCTTAATTTTTTGAGGAGAGAATTCATCTGCAGGTGAGATTAGAAAGCCAACTAACACATGAAATGCAGGGGTTTCAGTTTACAGGAACGGACCCTGGCAGCAATAACAGTATCCTTCCATGAGTTTAGAAACAGATTTATTTAATTCAAAAGTGATAGAACCAGAGATGCTTTCTGAACTCTTCTTTTGTCAAAAATTTAAAAAATGACAAAAAAATTAAAAAAAAGAGTGAATCCTCAGCCGTTCTGTTAGTCTGAAAAGTCTAAATTCCTGCAAAGGCTGAGCCAAATGCCTGTTGATCAGGACTTACTGACTGACTCCTAGCCCTGGCACTACCACCAAATTGTCATCTGGCTGTAGTCAAACTGTCTCACCTCAGCCTGTGCAAAAAAGCCTGTTTTGTCCTTCTAGGCACTAAGCTTTCCCAGGTGGGGATTACCCTGTACAAAGAGTTAGTATAAGGGTTTCACTCCATTTGAGGTGAAGCTGTAGATACTTCTCTAATGCAGTGTTTATCATTACAAATAATGGAGAACATTTTTCCAGACAGCTAATTCTCTGCCGGTACCAAAGATGCAGAAGCGTGCTTCTCGGGGAAAAGGGCAGGTAGAGTGAGGAGGCATATCCACAGACTGCAAGGGTCCATGAGCAGCAGCCTGTCTTGATATTTTATCAGCTTCTTTGTTACAGTCACAGAACTGTTCTCAGTAGCTTAATGAGAAGTTTTCTGCTTGTTAAAGCTAGCTATCACTATTGGTGATTTTGCAATTATTCAAGCACCATATATCTTGAAACAACAGATGTCACTGGGTTCATTATAATGGGAAATATACTTCCAGTCTATTAAGTTTCATGTTATTGAAAGGATATTTCAGTGCAGTCGTATCAAACTTACTGAATCTGCTCAACACAACCACCTGTCAGCATTTTTTAGTTATATATAGTACATAGATTTTAATTCAAACACAGCTCCTATTTTACCAGTCTCCATTTCCATCCATGTCTTATAGGTGTCACATAGCGCTGTGCTTCCGTACTTTTCAGTTTGATCAGCAGGGCTATTAATGCAAAAAAAGAGGAGAATTAATTTTGAGTGAGTAACAGTTTGCTTCCATGCTTGCCTCTGCCTTTCCTGAATTAAAACACTTTATACAACTAACACACTTAATTTCCCAAACCATTCTTTGTTGGCACTTGGATTGTGCTTTCTGTCAAAAGATTTTTTTGAGAATGCATGTAATCATCAACCTATACAATGTATATCGTCTGTTTCACATCCTGATTTTGATGTCCAAACTAGACAGGCTTTTGTAAAGAATAAGAAAAAAACCCACTCCATAACATTTTCATATAGGGGAAAACTGAATAAAACCATTATTCTTATACAAGCCTGGGAAAAAAAGAATGTAAAATATTTCTTATCATTATATGGTTTAACTTCAAAGAATCTCCTTTATTCCCTACAGTTACCATGTCAAGCTTCTTCCAAAAATATTTCACAGAGATCTCCAGAGTTGGATTCTTGACAGCTTCATCAGGCCTTCTCCAAGGTGATGTGGTGAGAAATACCACATTTTTCTACTAGGGTTTCTTCTGAGTGTAAATTAACTCTTGGGTCTTCTTGTGTTGCTGTACTGGGTTATGTGACAAGGTTTTGGTAGCAGAGGTAGGACTGGGGGAGGTGGCTTCAAGGGTGGCTTCTATGAGAACACACCAGAAGCTGCCCCTGTGTCTGATAGAGCCAATGCCAGCTGGCTCCAAGACAGACTTGCTGCTGGCTAGAGCTGAACCAATCAGTGACAATAGTAGCGTGACGTCTGTGATAATGTATTTAAGAAAGGGTTAAAAAGCTCTGTTCAGCAGCTGGGAGAGAGGAATGAGAATATGAGAGAGAATATGCAGACACCAAAGTTGTTGAAAAAGGAGGAGGAGGAGGTGCTCCAGGTGCCAGAGCAGAGATTCCCCTGAAGCCCATGGTGAAGACCATGGTGAGGCAGGCTGTTCCCTTGCTGCCCATGGAGGTCCACGGTGGAGCAGATATCCACCCTGTAGCCATGGAGAACCCCATGCTGGAGCAGGTACCCTGAAAGAAGGTACAGCCCATCAAGAGTCCATGCTGGAGCAGACTCCTGGCAGGAACTGTGGCCCCCTGGAGTGGAGCCCATGCAGGACCAGGTTTTCTGGCAGGACCTGTGACCCCGTAGAGGACCCACACTGGAGCAGTTCATGAAGTACTGCAGTCTGTGGGAAGGACCCACAGTGGAGAAGTTAGTGAAGGACTGTCTCCCATGGGTGGGACCACACGCTGGAGCAGGGGAAGAACATGAGGACGAAGGAGCAGCAGAGACAACACACAATGAACTGACCACAGCCTACAGTCCCTGTCCCCCTGTGCTACTCAGGGGGAGGAGGTAGAGAAATCAGGAGTGAAATTGTGCCTGCGAAGAAGGAAGGGGTGGAGGGAAGATGTTTTTAGATTTGTTCTTATTTCTCATTATCCTGCTCTGATTTTCTTGGCAGTAAATTAAATTAATTTCCCAAGTCAAGTCTGTTTTGCTCATGACTGTAATTGCTGAGTGATCTCCCTGTCCTTATCTTGACTCACGAGCTTTTTGTTGTATTTTCTCTCCCTGTCCTGTTGGTGAGCGAGACTGATAGAGCAGCTTGGTGCACACCTGGCTGTGTGCACATCAGCCAAAGTCAATACACCAACAGTTGCACAGTCCAGTATTTAGGTCACTGAACTCTTGTCTTAATGTCTATTGGTTGGCTGCTAAAACTTCACTGCAGTGTAAAGGAACCTCAAAGTTCCTGTTCTGGCTGGATGGATTTTGTCTGAACTTAACACAAGTTGACTGTAAATGATAAATGTTTGTGTTTGGCTTGGGGTTTTTTTTGACCTACTAGGCAGCTGCAGAAATTCTAAGTACACAGGAAACTCAATACAAAATGGTTTTATATTATATAACTTCAGAACCACCAATATGTAGACCAAATAAAAGGAAAAAATGAAAAATTTCCATTAATAGGCTGAAATCTGATGCATTGTCAAAACAAATGTCTTTGGCAATGGCAGAATATGTTGGAAGTGGGAAATTAGTGATAGTCACCAAATCAATTTGATGTGTCAGGCACATCTGGAACTTCAAGCATTATGGAATGATTTGATGGAGGAGACATTTGTCATAGCTCCACTTGCTTAGAAGGTGGCTTGGGCCTTCAGATGTGGCTTGGGCCATTCACATCTGAATGGGTCCTACCACGAGCAGGCAAATCTCTTATGAATGTCTATGCAAGTGAAAAAGTCTAACTGATAAACAGCTCTGGGAGAAAAGTGCCATCCAAGATATAAAAAAATACATAGCAAAGCCGTCTATTTATTTTCATTACCTGTGTGAATTAGAAACTCAACAATCCATGGACCTTATCTTACAAAACTTTTTAGTAGGTGTTTGCTTATTGTTGCCTTTGTGCATACTGTAAAAAGCCTTTGATTAAAATTACTTCTATGTATATTTTTGCAATTTACAACGGCCTGCCTCTGACAAGTACTGACTGTGAGAAACTCAGGTATCGTCTATTAACTTTTCCCCTCAGATGGAGCTCTGTATTGAATGTGCTGTAGTACTTCCACTATTATTGCTATGATGAAAAGAAAAAAAACCAAACCAACAAACAATAGCAACAACAAAGAGAAAAAAAGAAAAGGAAAATAATGAAGATTAATCATATAATACATTACAGAAGATCAAGCCTACCTCCCACCCTCTGAGATAATTTTAGGGTTGGAAATGTGCTTATGTTATTTCATAGATCATTTGATAGCAAGCACACAGATCTGCTTCAGCTCCTTCCATGTTAAATGTGGTTGTATTTCATGCCCAGTGATTCCTGTGCAAAAGAGAAGCCAAATGGCTTTACTCATTTGGTTTCCATTGCTCCACACAGGAGAACATCTGCTTCTCCTCCTTTTAAGGGAAGGTTCATTTAACATGGAATTATGTGCAACAATTTGGTTAAAGACTGCACCCAGAGGCTGAACCTCACTAAAACAGATAAATCAAAAGCTGCCTTCTTTGCAGTACAAAGGTAGGAGTAGGGCAAACTATACAAAGGTTCTCTACTAGACAAGAAGAAGGCAAAAGGGAGGAGAAGGTAATTATTACCCTAAAGGGAAAGAGAGAGTTTGATTAGCACAAGTTTTAAGTAACTTTTTAAAAACATAGGCTAAAATGAGTTCTGCTAAGTGGTAATTTTATTGTGTTAAGATTTTTTTTCTGTTCTGTCAAATTCAGTTTATTTATCTTAAGGAAGGGAGATAGAAACCACCTGTTTTGTAAAGATTTTATTTCTTTTTGGTACACCAACTGTATTTTTTCTAAAAGAGGAATAATGACCATTTTGGGGATGTTATCTTGAAAGTTATACATTATTGTTTATGCAAGTCCTGCTAAACTGGAAATAAAGGATCATGCCTTGTTTCTCCATCATTGTGTCAACAGAAGAATAATGAAATCATGTTACATTTGAGACAGATACATCAGAGCAACAAATATTACATGGTTAGTCTCAGACTTAGAGAGTTGGTCTCAATAATTAAGCAACAATGTTACACACTATACAACTCCAAGGTCAGTTTTTTGTTTTGGTTTGGTTTGGGTTTTTTTACAGTTTTAAAATTTTATCTTAGTATGTCAAGATGGAATTTCTTTCATATTCTGTGCTGGCTATCGCTTTATTCTGGCTTGTAAAGTTGTGTTTTTTAGCAGCTTTATATTGCATACTGTGCTGGAGCCAGCAAATTGGTGGGTTACCTTAACTGCTGATCTTACCCATGTAAATGACAGTGTGTTGCAAAGAGGGTTGCAGGGTGGGAAAGTCTACCGGGGTAAATTACAATTAATATACTGAGTTAGTCAAAGGAAACAAGAAAATACCAAAACTGTGGAAAAATACTAAATGTATCAATTGCAAAGGTGGATCTGAAAACCTCTAAAACAGAGAATGTGAGAAGATGAGGATGAAAAAGAGAGGAAAAGATTAAGCATTGAACAAAAAAAGCGACAACAGTAACGCCTATACATAGTTGGGTAAAGTCCTTTGCATGTGAGACATTTTTGGTATGTCATACACAAATGTTTCAGCATTCTGATTTTACACTAACCAGATCCTGCAAACTCTGAGTTTCTGACAGAAGTTCAGATTACCTTCAAAACTGTTCGCACATGGACAGGGATTCTGGAGGAGGGGGTCAAACTTGCTATATGCGGAAGAGAGTGGGAAGGTAAAAAGCAGTCTTCTGATGGACACTTTGTAAGATAAATAAACCTCTTGTGTACATTTGATATTATTCTACCTGGTTCTGGCAGGTGAGATTTTTTGAAGACATTGTACTGTTCTCGTCTGGGATAGAATTAATTTTCTTCATAGTAGCTTGTGTAGTGCTGTGTTTTAGATTTGTGTTGAAAACAGTCTTGATAACCTACCGATGTTTTTAGCTGTTGCTGAGCAGTGTTTACATAGCGTCAAGGCCTTTTCTGCTTCTCACACTGTCCCGCCAGTGAGTAGTCTGGGGAAGAAGTTGGGAGAGGACTCATTTGGGACCAAAGGGATACCCCATACCATATGACACCATGCCCAGCCATAAAAAATCGGGGAGGAGGAAGCATGCCAGGGCTGCCATTGCTCTGGCTTGGAATCAGTTGGCTGGTGGTGAGCAATTGGTGTTAAGCACCATTTGTTTTTCTTGGTTTTGTTTTTCTTTGGTTTTGCGGTTTTGCTTGTTGTGGTTTTTTAGCTATTAAACTGTGTTTGTCTCAACCCAAGAGTTTTCTAACTTTACTTTTCCAGTACCCTCTACCAGAGTTGAACTACAACAGACACAAAGTTTCAGTGTCCATCCACTACTGAGAGATTTAGTTGAGGTAGAGGTAAAGACCTCATAAAAAGACTTGGTGAAACAAACAACGAATGCTGAAATTTCTTCTGCACTCACATATAAGTGGGAGGCGGAAGTTTTATCATGAAACAGCAATAAGACATTTCTGTTCTGTCACATATCACAAAATAGATGGTTGAGAAATCCTTTTTCCTACATGAAGTACAAGTTGCTTTCTTCTCTCCTTACTTGGATCAAGGAAAAAGTACCATTTATGAATTAAGACTGTTCAGTGAAAGAAATTATTGGCTTCCCAGGGAGACTGGACCTATAGTTATATTTTGAATGGATTAACAGCCACAGCATTTTTAGTTGGTGCTTGATTTAAATATCATTGTTTTCTTTTGGCTTTACAACTAAGTAAAACATTCTTGCTTATAGGTACATCAAATCAGCTCTGAAGGGCTCAGTTTCAACTGCTTTGTTCCCTTGTGTGAGGCTTTTTTGTTGATCATTTCTTTTATGAATAGCCTACGATTATGTGTAAAATATATAGAGCAATATATTTTATGGGAAAGACTGCTGCTATAGCTGCAATACCTTTGGTTTTGAATAGCCCTTCACTTGCAGGGTGGGTGTGTGCCCGCGTATGTAACTGCATGCAGTGTAACAGACCAAGTGATTGCATCACTCTTCGGGTGAGAAAATCCAAGACTTTTGATGTTGGTCTTCATTCACCTTTAAAAACTTACTCCCCTGGGTCCTTATGCTAAGATATTTATACCCAGTAGGTAACTGTCCATTTGTCATTTTTCCATTAAGTAAGTAATCACTTCTTTTTGTAGATCTCAGGTCACGAAAATTTGAAGTCCATTTTTTAGTGAGATCTGACAATGAACTCGAATTTATTAAATACTCATATTCTCCCAGAATATTTCGTTTTTAGCACTCTGGAGGCTTGTCAAAAGATCTCAGTGACAGTGGTCTACTGAAAAAACATTATTCATAACTGAATGTTGTTAATTCAAAATGAAGTAGAAAGTGCTTTAGTTTGAGGCAATTGTGGAATCTGGGCTGAAAGTAAATTATTTAGAACATGAGTATAAAGTACTCTTGGGATTTCTGGAAGGTAAGGGTCAGGCTGTATAATAGCCGTATTACATGAAACTTGTACGTGGTACTTTTCAAATAAATGTTATGTTAGCTGAAATCTTCCATCTCTAGTTTTATTTTGGGATAAGGTGAAGACGAGGGTCAAGAAAGACGGTACAATGCTGCCAAATCTAATTTAAGATGTCAGAGAATCTAATTATTTGGATAACTGCCTTACGGTCATGGATAGAAAGTGGGTGAATGCAACAATGAGATAACTAGTGATCTGTACCTGTAGAACTAAGATAAGGCCAAATGGCATATCAGGGTACTGAACAAGGTGCCAGGGTCGATCCTAAATAAACATAGGTGAAAAGGGGACAAAGTTTGTTAGAAGTCTTTAGCAGCCTGTTGCTAAGATTGCTATATTACTTGGAGGACTAATGCAAACTTACATTTTAACTGTGAAAAAAACCACATTCTTTTTTACCCACAGGTTATGATTTTCAGCTTAACCTATATATCTATTTAATCTGGACACTATTAATCTTCTGTCTTTTAAAATACTACTGTTCAAAACCCTGGCTGCTTTGTGTAGAGCTATGATTTTTCTCCAATAGAAAAAATGTTCACTACTCAAATCTTCCCTTGACATGAATCTTGAATAAGCATATGGAGATGTTTGTCTTTGTACTGGATGAGATATCTTTCCTTTGCAATGAAATTTTCCACTGAAATAACATTTTAATAATAATAAAAACAGTGTACTTTTTAACTATGCAAAGAGTTTGAAAATAACATCCATAAGAATTTTATTAAATCAGTTTTAAAAACAGTTTAAGTACTGTAAACCTTACTGCATTTGACATATTATTCTAAAGCATGGAACTTTGCAATGTTTCATTTCCAAATAATTTGTTATCTAAAGAAAAAATTTAATAATGGGTCTGGAATTGTATGTTTCGCTTGTGTTTTGAGTCATCCAGGTTGTCTCCACTCCTTGCTCTGAAGCTTCCTAGTTCAGCAAATCAGAGAAAAAGAAAAAAATAAGATTGTTTATCAGGAATAGAAAAAATATTTTAAAACATCATATTTCTCAAGAAACGTGCTTTGCAACTACTTCTGTTCTTGTGATCTAGATAGCTTTCTTCTCTCTTGCAGGTTCTTTTTCAGTATCTAAAACTTGGTTTTACTGTCCAAACATTATCCAACATGGCACAGTAAATGTGTGAGCTGCAGGAAAATTTTTGATCAAAGCTCGTCTATTATTACGTCTTTAACATAGGAAGATCTGTTTTGAAGAAGTCAAGGGATTCGTTACTTGTTCTTTCCATACGGACACACTTGCTTTTTTTTCATTACATTCCAAGTGACTTTTTAGGTTTTCCTCCGTTACAGGAGATGATATTGTTCAGAACCTGGACAGAACTATGTGTGTTAGACTTTAAAATCTCTCAAGGGACAAGAGATAAAAAAACCTCTATGAATGAAGTAGAGAAAGAAACTGCAAAGCTAATACTCTTCTCAGTATTTTAATAAAGTTCCCTGCTCATTATTAGAAGAAACAACAATTTCCATGGCACATTGGATGCATATCCAAAGCTGTCTCCTTCTGAACAGTGTCAGTAAGACAAAAACCCAAATGGCAAGAGTGATGTCTCCACAGCCCTTCAGTTTGATGAGCCTGGGGGAAGTCACAAGCAGAAGAAGGCTTTGAATGGCAACAAAATTTCAGATACGTGTGCAAAATATTTCATTCAGAAAAGGAATATAATAGTTGATTAAAACCAATGTTGCCTGGGAACACAGAGGAAATCTATCCAAAACTACACTCCAGGAACATAATAGTATGCAAAAAAACTTTAATTCTTGTTCTTTAGAACTCTGGTTTTTTAAAATATCTGTGTTGCTAAATTCCAGATGATGAGACTGAGATAACTTTCCACAGGTGAAGAAGGAAAAAGTTTTCAAAAATACAATCTCTTTACTGTGAGTTCCTTGGAGTGATAAATCTGTCCATAATATCACTAACTTCACAGAGCAATTAAAGTGTTAAAAAGAAAAATAAACAAACAAAGATCCAGCTTTAAAAGTGTATATTCTTTATAATGTCTTTCAGATGTCCTGGTCTGACCCATCCCACCTGGCAACCCTGTGTGCCTACATTATGAATGTTTCCTGGCACCCCCCTGAAAAGGAGTCTTACACTAATGAGGAGGTAGGACAAGGACTCTTCATCGTCTGAAGAATTTTTCTGTCACCGTGAAATTCATCCTTATGACTCACAAGCTGATTTATTTAGAGGTTATCTGGACCACAACCAACTGAGAAAGGTTGCTTTTAGCAATTAAAATATACTTTGTAAAAATAGATAAATAAACCAGTTTTCTCTAATTGTTGATCCCAGAGGGATTTGAAAATGTGTGTCAGCTCCCTCCACTAGCTGCATGTCACCTGTTTCTGAGATCTCAGTTCTCTTCCTCTCTCCCAGATGTTTTTTTATTGCATAAGCTTGGAAAACAATGGCCATAAAACAGTGTAAAATATCTTCCAGTTACCACATGTTTCAGAACCTTCAGAAAGTTTTCAAGGGAAAGTTCAGAGTTTTACCCTTGTAAGGCATATGAGTTAACACATAAAATTATATTTCTGATTGTCTGACATGCTCATAATCTCTCTACTCTGATCCCCTGCCCAGAGCAGGCTCAGCCACAGGGCCAGACCAGGTTGATCAGGAATTTATCTGGAACAGACTGGAAGTCTTCCAAGGAAGGAGATAACACCAGCTCCTTGGACCCTGCCTCTATTGTCTGTCCATCCTCATATTTCCAGTCTCCCTGGCCTTGCTCAGCAGGCTTCCCTCCACAGCCCAGAGCCTTCTCCACAAAGCTGCCCCGGGCCGCCTGCCCATTGCTCTTGACCCAAGTGCATGGGGGGCCTGTTGGCCCCTTCCTCCCACCAGTACCAGTCCCTCCAGATGGCAACCCTGTCCTCATGGACATCATCTCATCTCTGCCCTTGGCATCACCTGCAATCCTGACAGAGGGTAATTTGTGACCTCTCCAGTTCATGGATAGAGATGTTAAACAGGGCAGGCCCCAGGAGTTACCCTGTGGGACCACAGGAGGCACCAGCCTCCAGGCAGATACAACCTAGTGCCTACTACCTCTGAGCTCAACCGCTTAACCAGGTATTCAACCACCTAGTAGGGTACCCCACCCAGACACCTGAACTTCCAGCTTGGCTACAGTGACATATGGGACAGTGTTGGAAGCTTTGCTGATATCCCCTGTTCTCTACTTATCCACAAATCCAGCCATTTTATTACTGAAAGCAACAAGGTTGGTGTGGTGGTGCAACCCCACCACCACCACCACCCTTGGCCACTCGGTACTTAGTGCAATTCCCCATCCCTGGGCCACATACCAACCTAGGAGATGTCAGGCATGAATTGCGAAAGACGAAGGACCAGAGCGTTAAAGGCATTCCCTTAATGCGCCTGGCTCTTGCTTCCCCTGTCACTTGGGAATATCACTCCCTGACAGCCTAGTATATCTGTACCTGGCTCATGGCCCAAATGGAGCTGGTACCAGAACTTGCAGATGTAACAAGTTTTGGGCTTGCACAACTTATGGAAAGTACCAGAACATTCCACTGTCTGAGTTGGGCCAGAGTGGAAAATTACCTGACGAATGTCAATTATCTCAGATCCTATAAGTAGCAATTCTAGTGAAGACCCTTTGAGCTCTTCTGGATCGCAGCAGGCTGTGGCAAGAACCTCCCATGAGTCGGGACGCTGTCTCAGGCAAACTTCGCGAAGACTAAAGACCGGGGTGAGACAATCCTTCTCAAGCCTCAACTACCGCCCGTTCAGGAATGCCGATGCGTTGTGAGTATTTACTCTAACTCGGAAGGGAAATCTTAACTATAGGCTAACATCTCTTTCATCCACCTCTCCATTTATATGTTTGTATGCATTAGCTTTATGGATGTGGATGTTCTTCCATTTTCCATGCACCTGTAGGAGTTAAAAGGGGTACCCACCAACTCAATAAAGTCATGTGATATTAAGAGATCATCAATCTCAGCAGTTATAAATTGCAGTGTGTGCATGTTTGTGTAAGTGTGTGTGTGTGTGTGTGTGTGCATGCTCATATGCTTTGTTTATATATATATCCATTAATCTGAGATTGGTGCTTTGCTCTCATATGTTTATGTATTGGTTTGGGATATCTTATAGTAAGTGTGAATCTTGTCATCTTCGAATCTGTAATTGTCACTGTTCATATATTTAGTTAAATCACTTTGTAAATCTTCAAATCAGTTAATGATTAAGCGCTGCTAAAACTCAATCTCTTGATCTGCCTCAAATCACAAATAAAACTGAACTGTTGCTAAATCATAACTGTGTCTGATACTTCCATCCCGTGACAGTTGGTCAGGCACTAACTCCTGCTCCAACCACACTGACTGTTCCCATCACCTTCTTCTCCCTCATGTGCCCAGAGATGTTCCCCAAGGGGATCCACTTCATTATTTTTTCAGGGATCAGAGTCAAACTGACTGTCTGGCTGTTCCCCACACCACGTCTCTTGTCCTTTTTGAAGATGGGTGTGATGTTTGCCTTTCTCAAATTGTTGACAATCTCCCCTGATCTCCACAGCCATTCAAAGATATTTGACGGTGACCTTACAAGAACACCAGTCAGCTCACCCAGGTGCAGTGCCCACCAGGTCCTACAGAACTGTATGGATTGAGTTTATGTAGGTAATCTCTGTCCGAATACATTCTCACCTACTGCTGGTCCTTCCTTTACTTAAACCCATTTTTCGAAGTACAGAGTCCTTGGAGATGTTCATGAAGATTGATTTTTTGATTTTTTTATTTTTTTTTATTAGATGCTTATTTGCAAGAGGACAGCAGCATGGCGCTTTTCTCACGTAAAAAAATTCTGTCAAATAATGTCTGTACTACAAGAACTCTGTGTTTTATCTAGAGACATAGCACACATACATAATATATATGCACATATAACCCAACACCCCACACACATTTACACAAGTGTTAGGATTTCACACTGGGAAACATACTTATTTTCTGACAAAAATGTTGATAAGAGAGTCCCCTTAAGCTTCATAAAAATATAAATATTTCTGTTCTCACTTATCATCATATGGACATCCATCCTTTTCATACTAAAACTTCCTTTTCTTATATTTGACATGCTGTGGGTAGTTTGTTTTATAGAAATCGACCCAATCTTGAGAGACTTTGAAAAAAAATGTGAATGCCATATAGGGGATATTCTGAAGACAAAACAAGCACAGTTTTTAATTTAAATTTATGCAGTTACAATATGATTTAACTAAATGTATATGCATCAGTAAAAGCCACAAAAAAATATCACAGCGAATCACATGAAGAATTACCATGGGCAAACGATATTGTACGGCAGCATGATTGCTATATATACATTTAATTGATATGTATGTGCCTAGCCTGAACAATAGGAGGGGAAGAAAACTGTATTCTATGCTAAACTAAAATTAACGTATTGTAAACCATTTACAGCCACATGTGCTGAAGGTTGAAAAGCTGGTAGACTGTATTATGCATTTAGTGAGAAATGTTACTAATGGTTGGCATGGTGACTCAGTAAGAAAGCCAGAGGGCTTACTTGTAAATCACGGTGAACTCCAGAGACAGTGCTTTGATTCCTGGAGCTATCAGTCAAACTGAGAATCACAGCCATGGCAATTAGCAGCATGTTTCCAAAGCTCATCACAGAAAGCAGACTCATTGCTTCTTGGAGTGTTTGCCTTCCTGAAACCATGCCGTAGTGGAGGGAGGGAGTATTCAACATGATCAACAGATTGACAATCAACAAGAGTCTGCTACAGGGAATTTCAAACAGGGTTGCAATCTCATTATAAGGCCTTGGCAAGTCACTCAATCCAATTTCTCTATCAGGGGTTGGAGAAAGACAAAGAAAAGCAGGAAAACTGTAGGGGGGTTATTGTGATGATGCTGGTGCAGGAAACGACAACAGAAGTGTGGAGATTTGTTTTTCTGTCCTTTCTGCTCTAATGCACAGCATTACTTGATGCATCATTCCAGTATATGCAGTACTTTTGCAGTGCTCCTGGGACTCAGTCTGTGAAAAAAATCAAGGAATGTGCTAGTAGAAATTGGCATCTGCTTGTCTCCAAGAAAGAAAAGTTGGTTCAACAGCTGAGCTGGGAGGAAAGAGGAGAGTGACACCTTTCAGCACAGGAAAAAATTTTGCTTACAAAGAGAACTAAGTGAGGAAGAGTGATGTGGTGTAGGGAAGGGAAGGGAAGGGAAGGGAAGGGAAGGGAAGGGTAGGGAAGGGAAGGGAAGGGAAGGGAAGGGAAGGGAAGGGAAGGGAACTGATCACAAGGTTTAGCTGTTTTAGTCCCCTTCAAGTGGTTGTCACAGTGTGAAATGAGGGGTTAAACAATTTGGCTGAGAGCAGGAGAAGATGATTTCCCTGTGTGGATTAGCACCAGAGGAAGGATTGTTAATGCTTACACATCCTTGCCATAAAAAAACCTTTCTGATATGCCAAATCATATTTGTGTGAATTATCAGAGTTCCAGCTGAAAAGTCATTAAGAGCACAGAGCTCTTGTCTTTGTCAGTATCAGTCCTAGATTTCTTTGTACTTTGTCAAAACAGTTCAGCATCACGATTTGGTAAGGGATTGATACATGGAGATGCCTCCAGATCTGACATACAGTGAGGGTCTTCCTGCCAGGTGCAGGTTATGGGATGAATGAGCACCTCAACTAGTTTCTGAGGTGAAACAAATGGAGTGGGCATGAAAAGATGTAAGTTGGGTCTGAATCCTGCACGAGACCTATGCACGTGCTCATCTTCAGGTACTGATTGTGTGAAAGGCTATGCCCATTGACAGGGTAAACAAATGCAAATAAAAACATAAGGACTGCAAAGTCCAGTGACAGTCTGGTGAGGAATGCACAAGCAATTAAATCTAGCATTCCTTTTATTGTAGCTCCCATGACAGAGACAGGATTAAGCAGTTATCATTTATATGCATCATTTGCAGCCAATAAATGTTAGGAATATTTATTATTTCACATACCAATAGCTCTGTGTTTTCTCACAGCCAGCATGTCACCATTCTGCTTTTACTAGAGCTTTTCCTTAAAGTCCACAAACAGTTGAAGTCTATTAACCCTAAAACACATAAAAAGCGTTTAGTTTCAACTAAAGGAAACACCAAGGAAGGAAGTCATAGAGCTCAGATGGTAATATTTCCCTGATCCACCCAACTACCCAAACACCCACACACTGAGCAAGAAATGGGAATACCTCTCTAACCATCAGAATAACTTAGCTTCAAGGGCTTCCCTTCAGCTGCGTCACTGATGGGTCAAACTTCAATATATTTAAAAAAGAGATGAATAGGAGAAAAAGAAACATAAAAAAGAAAAAAATAAAAAAAATAGACCTCATTCCATCCAAGTACTGAAACCTCAGCTTAATTCTAAATGTGTAAAGCAATACTTTGCATATAAATGGGACTTTTTCAAACCTGAATTTAAGTATAGCCAGAACTGCTCGGTGGGTTTAGGATCATAAACCGCAAACATCTAAGTACAAAACTATTTGTTTCTCTGTGGATTTAAATAAGGGGATACATACTTATGTTTCATATCATCTTTTGTTTGATCTCAGATAACTGCTGGTTACCTGCACGGACATCAAACAACTGGACTCAGACACTTCATTTAGGGAATCCAATTTTTCCAGGAAAGAACATGCACAGAAATTTTGGTTTTAGCTACAATGTTTAGCTCAAACTGAGAAAGACAGTTCTCTTCATTTGGGCGTAAGGTGATTCCACCTCAGAAATTTCATTTCTCAGACACAGAAATAAACTGCTAAGTGTAGAAAGATCTGGCTCATTCAATGGCATTTACCATGTCCTTTACTACAAAAGTCTCCATTTGTTATAACAGTGCCTGTAGTAAAGTGGGTGAAATCTGTCTTCCTGTGCTTGGCCATTAAGTCAACTCCATAGAACCATAGAATCATGGAATGGTTTAGGTTAGAAGGGACCTTAAAGATCATCTAGTTCCAACCACCCTGCCGTGGGCAAGGACACCTCCTGCTAGACCAGATTGCTCAAAGCCTCATCCAACCACCTGGCCTTGAAGACTTCCAGGGATGGGGCCTCCACAACTTCCCTGGGCAACCTGTTCCGGTGCATCACTGCCCTCATAGTAAAGAATTTCTTCCTGAGATCTAATCTAAATCTACCCTCTTCCAGTTTGAAGCCGTTACGCCTTGTCCTATCACTACATGCCCTTGTAAAAAGTCCCTCTCCATCTGTCCTGTACGCCCCCTGTCGGATACTGGAAGGTTGCCATAAGGTCTCCCTGGAGCCTTCTTTTCTCCAGGCTGAACAACCCCAACCCTCTCAGCCTGTCCTCATAGGAGATACACTAATCCTCTGGTCATCTTTGTGGCCCTCCTCTGGACCCACTCCAACAGGTCCACGTCCTTCTTATGCTGGGGACTCCAGAGCTGGACACAGTATTCCAGGTGGGGTCTCACGAGAGCGGAGTAGAGAGGCAGAATCACCTCCCTTGACCTGCTGGCCATGCTTCTTTTGAGGCAGCCCAGGATGTGGTTGGCTTTCTGGGCTGCAAGTGCACATTGACAGCTCATGTTGAGCCTCTCATCTACCAACACCCCCAAGTCCCTCTCCTCAGGGCTGCTGTCAATCCACGCTCTGCCCAGCCTATATTTGTGCATGGGATTGCCTCAACCCACATGCCGGACCTTGCACTTGGCCTTATTGAACTTCATGAGATTGGCACATGCTCACCTCTCAAGTCTGTCCAGGTCCCTCTGGATGGCATCCCTTCCCTCCAGCGTGCCAAATGCTCCACACAGCTTGGTGTCGTCAACAAACTTGCTGAGGGTGCACTCAGTCCCTACGTCCATGTCGCCCACAAAGATGTTAAATAGTACCGGTCCCACCTCTTCATTGTCTCTTTTCAGGTGGACCATAAAAGTCTGTTACCACATCTCGAGTCAGGGAAAAATGACTGTTGTAGTGCTGCTTTTGTTTTATTTTTGCAGTTTGCAACACAAATAATTACACCCCCACCCCGCCCCAACATAAACACACAACATAAAAGTTTATTCATGAATGTTTCACTTCATGATATTAGCCATTCCTATTTAATTTCAATAATATTTATTAAATAAAAATAATATTGAATAAAAAAATTATTGAACAAAAATAATTAAGGTTGATAATTTTGAGTTTTCAACAGAGAAACAGAGACAGACAAATATTCTTCATATTCTTTATTGGGTCTGTATTTTTTACTTTTCATATTTTTCTTTCAGTGAGTATTTATGTTCTTGATGGTTTACACTTAGTATTTTGGTTTTATTGCAACACTGTGCTATTAAATTGGTCAGCGGGGAACAGCACAGCGTCAGTCCAGATGGAACATGATGGAATGACAATCAAAAATATGGTGTTAGTTTGTAAGGATGGGTCATTAAAGCAAGAAATGTTGAAAAGGACTGAACAGGCTATAAAAAGGTTGGAACAAAAATGTGAAGGAAAAAGGCAAGGGTGAGAATGTTAAGATTTCAAGGTACAAATATTGTTGCACTGAACTAGATCGTAAAGCAAACTGAATTTCAGAGCACTTGAAATCTGAGTTGCATCAAATCAGTGCTCTGTAGGAAAAAAAATCATAAACCACACTGGAAACAAGTTTAGGCCACGTGTTTGTAAAAGTAAAGCTTGCAGCCAGTTTCCCATGTTATTTAGCACATACTGTGTGCCTAAAGAACACCCTGTTTATCCATCTACAAGTCACCTACTTCCTTACCTAGCACATGTGCACATTTATCACTGAAAATATCCTCTGGTGGCAAGGCAGTCCAACTGAGTCTTCAAAAACTGTTGGTAATTTTGTTTTGTTTGTCATGCAGAGAAAGCACCTGGAGGGAAGCTCTTCTAGTTTTGTTTCTATGCAATAAAAAGGAACTGGTTGCAAATTTTACAGATCAGGGAGAGACTGAAGTATTTAATTAATACCTTTATTGCATATGCTTCCTGAAAGATCAGATATGGGCAGCTGCCTACAACTATATCAGCACCAAGAGTTAAGATCTTTGGTATGGAAAGACCTCAGAGAGAATGTGATGATAAATTTCATTCCAAGACAGAAGTCTACTTCTATACAAGAAAACTAGGAAGTGCAAGATCTTATTTGCTGGGTTATCTCATGTCTTTTGACCACAAGTATAACATTAAACTCTCATATCATCCAGAATAAGGCAGCCACCTGGAAGCTGCTGGTTGGCTTGAGCTAACTCTGCAAGCATGGCTGGAAATGTTTTGGGAGCTAGTCCAGTCTAAAAATATGGAGGGAACTGCTCACACAGTTAAACTATACAGATAACATTGTTCCACCACTTAGGTATAACCTCTGGTACTGTTCAGCCTGGTAGCATAAACATTTGGTTGAAGCAATCTCAGACTCTTAAACTGTATATATCTGAAGTGCTTGGTCCATAGTGCCTTACAGGTTCTTTAGACCACCTCACTCACGGTGCAAGAGCGTTGTAGTCTGCATTCCTTGGTTTCTTCTCCATCAAAACAAGGGCAAAATGATTGGAAGTTGAACATACAAATCTCATCTCAAAATATTGTGAGGAGGGGAATGAGAACTTATTTGGATGCGGGGCCCAGAAGATTTAACTCCAATCTCAAAAAAAAAAAAAAAAGGA
>VFFE01007859.1:647941-715886 GCA_008921705.1 Burhinus oedicnemus
GAAGGGAAGGGAAGGGAAGGGAAGGGAAGGGAAGGGAAGGGAAGGGAAGGGAACAAGGGAAAAAATTCTCAAAGTTATTTCCTGTGGTGTGTCCTTCCTTACAGCCACTGCAATGGCCTGAGCCACTACTTGGGCCAAGTAAGTTTCAAACTGGAATTTAAGCCAGAGGTACAGCTAAACTGGGAGATCTTGCATTCCCCATTTTGCCACAAGGAAACCCCTTGGGCTCAGCTAGGGGTGACTATTCATTCAGGTGTTCTAGAAACCTGAATTATCTGTTCTGTGGTAATCTTGCAGCAGCTGAACTGAGGGTGAATGAATCTTCTTCAGAATATCCCCTGGACATTTCAACTTCATCAGGCCTGAGAAAGCAGATGCAAAGGACTGCTTCTGATAGACACATCTGTGGACTTTAATCATCTTTATGGGGGAGAGAGAAGGGGATAAATGGAAAAGTGAGGGACACTTTTGCATATCTTTCACAAAAAAATTCTGAGAATCCCATGCTGTCATTTACAGGACAACCCTCAATGCAACTGCCATGCAATTAGAAAAAGTTTTAATTTCTTGGTTGCTTCATATGAGCTCACACATGGAAATGAATTAATTAGTAGCAGCATCAGAGAGTTTTCATGCAACTCCTGGACATATTAAACTGAGTTAAAATCCTTTTACTTCTATAAAAATCTAAAGATAGGTAAACAGATCACATTGTCTCAGTTGAAAACCTGAAAGAGGAAGCACAGGAAAAGTAAATCATTTCTTGGATCTCCTCCTAGTATTAGAATTCAGTCTTGTGTTCCTGTGGAGTAAGAGTGGATTTGGCATTTCCTGACAGCTGTTCACCTTGGAGATAAAGAGAAAACTTTTCCTCATTCTCTCCCACTATATTTTGTCTACATTCAATAGTTTCTAATTGTAACACACCTTAAAACTTTTTCTTAGAAAATGGAAAAAAAGGCAGCCCATAATTTTTTTATTCAAACTAAATATTTCTTACACTGTTCCACAGAAAGAACAAAGAGTGAACCTACACTGCCTGCTGACCCCATGCAGATCACGCTAAGATAGGGTAGGGGTATTGGGTCTGACTGGACGATGGACCTCACCACTATATAGGTTTAGAATTAAATTTCCAGATGTGTGAGCAATTTTTTACATGGAGCAGTATGACACAAGTAGGACTCTAAATAGTGACTTAAAGAAAACAAACTATACATCTAAACCATTGGATGTGTTTCTTTTAGAAGACTGGGTGTTTATTGTCAGGAGAATAAATGGGTAACTATTTGCATTTCCACAATAAGTATGATCCATGGTTTTATGAGATACCAGCAGGACCATAGTAATGGGGAAAGTAATAGTATTTTGACTGATAAGAGAGAGAAATATTAACAGAATAAGAACTGACAGAGAAGATTAAAAGAAAAGAATGTATATGGGAGATATCCTGATGAACAAACTGTGCAAAAATGCTCTCAGCGAGACACTGAATCAAGTAACCTTGAAAGCATGAAACTAAAATTATCATTATACAAGCTGAAGGGAAAAAAAACCCCAAATATTATGAAGGAAGAGATAAAGCAGGACTTCTAGTAAAAACAGAAGTAAAGGAAGAAAAAATCAATAATTCAATAATAATGTAAAAAATAGCTTGAAAATTTATTAAACTAAATAATATTTTGACAAGACAAAATTAACAAGATACTCCCTGAATTCTAAAGGAAGCTGCACAAAATATGTTAAGAAATAATGAATATAGGATTTATTCCACATGCAATAAAACTAACATGCCCAGAAGTTACACCAAGAGCAAAATGATTGACTTTAAAATGTAAAGGAATGAAATTATTGAAACTCTACAGAAAGTCTCAGTTATATGATCAACATGTTCACCTACTTTATACACATGAAGAATATCTTGTTCAGTTTCATTTTCACAGGTACAAGTGGATAAAGAGAAGAAATGAAATGGAGGCAGAGAGCACATAATTTCAAAATCAACAGCACTGATTGAGCCAATGAGGAGAGGTGCTATGCCGGACCTTATTCTCAGGAGGGGCTGGTGGGGAATGTAAAGCTCAAAGGCAGTCTTGGCTGCAGTGACCATGAAATGGTGGAGGTCAAGTTCCTTATGGCAGCAAGGAGTGTGCTCAGCAAGCTCACTACCCTGGACTTCAGGAGAGCAGACTTTGCCCTCTTCAGGGATCTGCTTGGTAGAGTGCCATGTGATAAAGCCCTGGAGGGAAGAGGTGCCCAAGAAAGCTTGTTAATATTCAAGGATCACCTTCTCTGAGCTCAGGAGCGATGCATTCCAACAAAGAGGAAGTCAGGAAAAAACACCAGAAGACTTGCATAGATGAACAAGGAGCTCCTGAACAAACTCAAACAGAAAAAGGAAGTCTACAGAGGGTGGAAACAAGGACAGGCAGCCTGGGAAGAATGCAGAGAAATTGTCCAAGCAGCCAGGGATCAGGTTAGGAAAGCTAAAGCCCAGAAAGACTTATATCGCCTAGGGATGCCAAGGGCAGCAAAAAACACTTCTAGAGGTATATCAGTGATAAAAGAAAGATGAGGAAAAATGTGGGGCCTATCCAGAAGGAAATGGGATATCTGGTTACTGGGGCGTGGGGAAGGCTGCAGTACTTGATGATTTTTTGCCTCAGTCTTCACTGGCAAGTGCTCTAGCCACACGTCCCAAGTTACAGAATGCACAGGCAAGGAACTGGGAGAATGAGGTACTGCCCACTGTAAGAGAAGATCAGGTTCGAGACCATCTGAGGAACCTGAAGGCGCACAAGTCCATGGGACCTGATAAAATGCATCCGTGGGTCCTGAAGGAACTGGTGGATAAAGTTGCTAAGCCACTCTCCATCATATTTCAGAAGCTGTGGCAGTCCGGTGAAGCTCCCACTGACCGGAAAAGGGGAGACATAACCCACATTTTTAAGAAGGGCAAAAAGGAAGACACAGGGAACTACAGGGTGGCCAGTCTCATCTCTGTGCCCAGCAAGACCATGGAGCAGATCCTCTTAGAAACTATATTAAGGCACATGGAAAATAAGGAAGTGATCGGTGACAGCCGACATGGGTTCACTAAAAGCAAATCATGTCTGGCACATTCAGTGGCCTTCTACAATGACCTTACAGCGTTGGTGGATAAGGGAAGAGCAACTTACATCATCTACCTGGACTTGTGCAAGACATTTGACACTCTCCCACTTGACATCCTGGTCTCTAAATTGAAGAGGCACAAATTTGATGGATGGACCACTTGGTGGATAAGGAATTGGCTGGACGGTCACACTCAAAGAGTGGCGGTCAACGGGTCGCTGTCCAAGTGGTGAGCAGTGATGAGTGGTGTTCCTCGGGGGTTGGTACTGGGACTGGTACTATTTAATATCTTTGTGGGTGACATGGATGTTGGGATTGAGTGCACCCTCAACAAGTTTGCCAGTGACACCAAGCTGTGTGGTGTGGTCAACATGCTGGATGGAATGGATGCCATCCAGGGAGACCTGGACAGGTTTGAGAAGTGGGCTCAGGCAAACCTGATGAATTTCAAGGCCAAGTGCAAGGTCCTGAACATGAGTCAGGGCAATCCCAAACACCAATACAGGCTGGGCAGAGAATGGATTGAGAGCAGCCATGAGGAAACTTGGGGGTGTTAGCTGATGAGAAGCTCACAATGAGTTGGTAATGTACGCTCACAGCCCAGAAAGCCAACTGTATCCTGGGCTGCATCAAAATAAGCATAACCAGCAGGCTGAGGGAGGTGATTCTCCCTCTCTACTGCTCTCTGGTGAGACCCCACCAGGAGTATTGTCTTCAGGTCTGGGGCCCATAACATAAGAAGGACATGGACCTGTTGGAGCGAGTCCAGAGGAGGGCCACAAAGATGATCAGAGGGCTGGAGCACCTCTGCTATGAGGACAGGCTGAGAGAGTTGGGTTTGTTCAGCCTGGAGAAGGGAAGGCTCCAGGGAGACCTTATAACAGCCTTCCAGTACTTAAAGGGACCCTACAGGAAAGACGGGGAGGGACTCTTTTTCAGAGATTGTAGTCATAGGACGAGCGATAACAGCTTTAAACTGGAAGAGGGTAGATTTAGATTCGATATTAGGAAGAAATTCTTTACTGTGGGAGTGGTGAGACACTGGAACAGGTTTTCCAGGGAAGCTGTGGATGTCCCATCCCTGGAAGTGTTCAAGGCCAGGTTGGATGGGGCTTTGAGTAACCTTGTCTAGTGGATGGTGTCCCTGTCAGGGGGGTTGGAACTAGATGATCTTTAAGGTCACTTCCAACCCAAAGCATGCTATGGTTCTATGATTTTCCAAGGTTACATAAGCAGAGCCAGATCTGCCAAATAGTTATGGTAGTTTTAGGTAAAATTAGGGCCTTAACGGTTTTATAAGTGTGTAAAATCAGGCTGTGTGCCTCATTTGCTCTAATAGTCAACTCTTGTCCATGCAATCTGGCTGTAAGTGTTGGGAAGCTAGAGCAAAATCTGCGTACCCATACTGTGGTGTGATTTCTCCCCTCCAAATCCCTTTGCTGTCCAGGAGACAAATACACTGTTGTTACAGGCTAATAGCAAAAGTTTCATAACAAGAGTTTATGATTTTGTTAGAGAAGGCCTTTGGTTCAAAACCTGCTACAAGTGCAGGTGATGTCCAAGTCTTCTCATTATTTGCAATTATTTAGAGTATAGAAGGATTTCTGCCTGGTGGACTGGATACCTTACCATTTCTACTAGCCTTATAATCACTTCAAAATTAGAAAGATTAGTGTTTAAGTGTTGTTTTACAAACAATCTTTTGACAGCAGTCATGGCATAAACTGTCATTGCTTCTCCCTGATAGCTCATTCGACCACTGCGGTAACTCACACTTTGTGCCCACACGAGAGTTTTGGCAGTGGTATGACAAGTTTATTCAATATGACTCTGGGGAAGTAACAGGGAGGGAAGGGCTGTGACTTCTTAAACTTGCTTACATCATGCATAGAAACCTGCTGCAGACTCAGGGAGCAACCCTGATTTCTCTCTTTGCTTCCCATTCTTTACATCCCACCTATCGTTGCACCATGACATGCTATTTGTATAGCTGTAGTGGGAACTTAGACAAGTAAAAGTTCTGTCTGAAGATGGACCAAACCAAACCAAAAAACTGCCCCACCCCCAAGCAGCATCTTTCTTTTTTCTTTTTTTTTTTCTTTTTTTTTTCTTTTTTTTTTTTTTTTTTTTTTTTTTTCTTCTTCTTTTACTTACAGGATTGCTTGACTATGTATTCCTAGCAATGCAGGTATATGCTGCTCTGTCCCCACCATTGTTGAAGTCAATGAACACCTGCATTCATACAGTCATGGGCTCATACACACAATACACTTTTTCCCATTTCAGACCTCTTTCTGACTTACAGCAGAAAGTGACTTGCTTTCTTTTGCTGGCCATTTTTCAATATTTTTGATGCTTTTTACATGTTTCATGTCTGTTTATTTTCTTTGTCATTCATATTTTCTCTGTGTTTGTCTAAATGTTCCCCTGTAGGACCTATCATTTTTTCTGTACAGGTTATGTACTCTTCTCCTAAGTGGCATGTTAAATTGTTTAAAAAAGAAGGATTTTTATTTGTGGACAATTATAGCAGGAATGTAAATGGACAGCTCGTTATGTTTTAAAAAGAAGTGAATGGATTAAGAATGAATCACTAGCTCTTTTTTAAAAAAAACAGAATTTTAGCAGTTCTCAAATAGAAAGTTCGTTTTTCTATAAGCCTCTGCACTCTATAATTCTGTAGGACTTGAGGTGCCAAGCATCTATTTTTCTTAGAAGTGCCAAAAATCTTCTTTGAGAGGTAAGAATATTTTTGAAAGCAATAAAGGATGAGATTTCCTCTCCCCCAAAACTTTCTGCTTGTCTCCTCCCTTCTCCCATCCCTCCATTAATTTGCTAGTGGTAAACATTCTATGTACTTTTTCCCGCTCTGCAGGGAGATAAAACATAAGCATCTGTTTTCACACAGACAAATACAGACACCTCAAATATAAATAGCATGTAAGTTGCATGTGGCAGCATAACGTAAAATGTGAAATTGTAAATAATTATCTTCTTTTTTTTTTTTCTAATGAGGGAGGGGAAGGGGGCAAGAGAGAGGTCCTGAAACACTATAGAGAAAAGGGAGAAATATCTGACTTCTTTCACGAGAAGATGACATGGAGTGCTTAGCCATTATCATTTTAGGAATAGGACTGTTGCTTAGCAACCAGTCTCACATAATCTTGCTCGGCTTTTGTATCTGAAGAAAATAGAGGCAAAGAAAAGTTTGCAAAGCTAATGAGGAAAAAATAGCTTCAGTGCAGAATAATCAATAATGCACCTGACCAGAAAATAAACTATTAATGGGGACAGGGAAACTAAAGCTATTTATAGATACTTAAAAACAAATTTATTATTATCAGGTATGTTTAATTGGTTGCATACTAGTTTTCCTTTATCTCTGTGTCCTTTAGGGAAGGGAGTATTGCTTAAGGAGTACTGCTTCCTTGGATATGATTGCAATAACATGCACAAACCTTCCTGCTCAGTAAGTTTTAACAGCAGAGTTGCTCTAATGTAGAGCAGATGTCATTCTTTAATGACATTTAAGCATTCAATTAACTGTACATAGCCTACAAAAGCACCAAGAGAATGAGTGGCATAACTTTTCAATTTTGCATAGATGTCTAATATAAAAGCTTACAGCAGTGAATAATTCCCAAACACCTTTTTAAGCCAATTGACTTAAATGCATACTGCTGGTATTAGAAGGCACTGTGCCTGCCAAAGTATGTGAAGTCACCAATGTTATTTTCATCTTCTTGAATTAGCTATACTAGTATTAAGCCTGATTTATCAGGGTACTATTCTTAGTCAGGTGTAATCGTCTGGAGAATCCAGCCTATGGCATCCAGTGCAAAAGCATGAACTGTGCTTTCTATTGGTAACCTGTAAAACATCATAGGACAGATGATTAACTTCAGTTACTGGAACTATCAATTGTAATTAGCTTTTGTTGTTTTTTATTGTTGCTATGGTGAGAATAGTGTTGTAGATGCAACTTAGCTGACTACATTCTTTCTGTTGACTTGCATTTGTCCACTCTATTACTAAAACAAAGTAAATGTAACATCAGCATGATATATGCAACTTGACAGTCTGACAGGCAAGTCTTTTTATTTTAAATGGCCAAACGTAATTTGTAATATAAAGGAAGGCAAAAATTGGGTGCCAAGTTTTACTGATCCAGGGAAAGACTTCTGCTACTTAAGCAGAAGCTAAAGCAAAATCTCTTACCGTGCTTTAGCAGACAGTGTGACTAAGAGAAAAAACATAGGAAAATAAACACAAGTGGTCATTAATCATGACTATATGTTTATTAAAGGAGAAAAAAATAAGAAAAAAGAAGATGGGCACATAAAAATTGCATGAGTTACAATCTTTCCTATGTCTTCCTGTGTGGAAGTCTTCAGTAGAGCTTACACTTTTTTGATGCAGACCTACTTTTGGAAAAAGTTTAAGAACCTTATTCTCAAAACTAATAGAGGCTCCCACTTAGCAGTATAATTTTTAAGTCTTTAAGACTGAGGGACATGATCCACCCTACTTTCTCAGAAAGAATAATTCAAGGAAAAGTCTTGGGTCATAAATGATCACTAAGAATGCTGAATTCTAATCAATGTTGTCATTTCTCTGTATTTGTCAAGTTTATTGTAAGCCTCCCTGTCCACACAACTAAGTCCAAAACAGTTTACTAACAGGTTAAGCCATCAGTATACTATAAGCAATTCAGTATCAAACTAAAGTGATTATAATGAAAACATTAACCTCATTTGCTATCAGCAGTATGGCAAAATTCATGTCTCTGGTGCTGAAGTGGAAGGCTGCTTTTTCTTGATGTTCTCTGCTTCTGTTTGTTCGGTCTGATTGCTGTTGTTAGTGGCTTGCTGGCAGGGATGAACAGGAAAGAGCTGGGCTGTAAAGTTGAGTGATCGAATCGGAGCATGCTGCTGCTTGTTCATTGCTGAACATTTTATATTCTTTTCTCTGGAAAGAGGAAAGCATATTTCTGCCATGGCTTACCAAATTTAAAATATCTGTGGCTATCATCGTTTCATTTTCTCAGCACCTTCATAAGATTGCTTGGCTAGTTTTAACTTTTGAATAGGTGCTATGCTTCTATGTGTGTAAGCATAAGATTTTTTCTCAACTTGAAGGTTTTCTACTTCTGACTTCATGGCTAGGAATTCCAGAATGCAATCAAAGGTATCTTATCTCCAGATTAAACTCAGATTTCCTCTTAGGTTTATCAACATTTAGTAGGAGTTGAAATCTTAGATTTATCTCTTTGTTCTTGTTTTGTATGCAAAGCTATTCTGACCTCATAAATCCTTTGTAGTATAATCCTTAGATAGAATCTTTAGGCTTTGTTAGTCTTAAAAGAAGACATCATCTCTTCTTAATTCCTTTTATAGAGGAGGTTGTTATCTGCTTTTGATAGAGGAATTGTTAAACCACTGATAGATGACTAATTCATTTCCTTATTTAACTTCTGCACTTTATGATGAAACTGGTTACTTAAGGAAGGAGTTGTTTAATTCACCCTAATATACTTGTGTATCTCATAGCTACAAAGACAGTAGATGTTCATGAGGTCCACAAATTATTTTACTAGGGATTTTCTTTGAGGTAGGCTGATCCTTGCTACACAGCTCCGCCTGCAGAATGTAAATTCAGTTTCCTCAGCCAGCAAGCACAGTCTGACCACCTGTCTAAGAAAATACTCTGTCAGAATAAGAAAATACTCCTGTCAGGCTAAGAAAATAGGATTCAAAACCATGCTTATGCTGAACTACTCATTCTGAAATGTGAACTGTTAATTGCAACAATTAGCAGTGTTTATCCAAGGGGCAGGTGAGGAGTCTCAAAAAACTTGATTTTGGGAACAGAATGGTTTGTAGCATGTGTACACCACTGGTGATAAACCTCATTTTACTTCAAAAAACACAGAAGAATATTGTTCAGTACAATAACACAAGCCTGACAAGGAATATGGGCAGTTAGTAAGTGTTAAATCCATGTCACCATGCCTTCACTGTATCTGCACCAGACCTGGTCAAATAAAAGCTATCCTGATTGTTTCTCCTGTCTTATACTAGCTTCTGTCTTGGTTTAATGACTAGCTTTAAATATTAAGCAAATGCACAGGAGAGTACCAGTCTTAAGAGACATATGACATAGATATGAAAAGACAGTTCTGTTACTGAGATCTTCACTTCCCAGTATGACCCAGTCTCCTGTGCACAAAAAGAGGACTTAAAAAAACCAACCAAACAAACAAAAAAACCCAACCAACCAACAAACAAACAAACAAAAACCAAAAAACAAAAAAACCCCAACCTATTGGTTATTTGACATACTGGACAGCTATTGGTCAACTGAATCGGTTTCAGTCTTCAGCTCAACTACACTACGTGACTTTGGGTACTCACTTGCAGTGCATCCATCTCATACAGTTCATCTAATTCCAAAGTAGCTGGTTTGAGTGCTGATTTTATGTTACTCTAGTTTTGTCTGCAATAATATTAACAATATACATGCAATAATATTAACAACATAGTAATCTCCTTTACCCTGCAATTCAGTCTCTTTTTCTCCCCAGTATCATCAATTTATTAAACTGAATGTAGTTCTGGTTTGTTAAGAGAGGGAATATTCAAGACAGTTAAAAGCATTACAATAATTATGATCATTAGCTTCTCTGCAGAGATAAAAACTTTGTTGAATCAATTAAAGTCCCAGGCCAGAGAAGTTCTCTATATATCACTTTAGAGATGCCACACTGTACATATTTTCATATCATAATATGCATCTCCTTGCTTCTTGTCTTGATCCTTAAGTTATTTATGTTTAGAAATATTTTGTTAGGAATATGCACACTTCTGTATTTTCACAAGAAAGAGTACTTAATTCTGTAAATATATTTCAGTCTATTTCTGTAATTATATTTCAACAAAATCTGCTTTTTATCAGCTGACCCCCTCAGATGTTGAACCATTAAAGATTCTGCCTTCTAATAAACAAACGGGTGCTTAGTAATTCCTCCTCAATCATCCAATGATAATTACGTCATAAGTACTATTCCATGATCTGCAGTTTGCCCTAGCAATACATACATTCACACATCGATCTTTTGGTTGAAGGCAAGAAATTACTTAAGCAGATGCTAGCTCACCCTTGGACCAAGTGACATGTCTCTCATAGGATGAAAAGACAACAAAAGCTTTTCTTCACATTCAGTGTCGTATCTAATGTTAGAATGTAAAAGCCAAAATGTTTTTCAGTAGAGGTTTGCTGCAAGGAAATTTTATGATGAGGCAGATTACTATTGGATCTTTAAAAATAGTTATAATTTTTTATACCATAATTTGTGGTCTGAAGAATCCAATGCGAAAGACGCTTAACATATTCTATTTGCACTGCAGTGGAAATTCGTACTGCCACCCAGTGACTAAGGCCGTAGGGGTCAGTCAAAGCCACCCAGGGCCACCATCACACAGGAACCATCATCAGGAAGTCCCTGTCTTTTTGACTTCAAGGTGGTGTCATGGCAGTCTCACCTAGGGTGAGCAGTCACAGTAATTCAACACAGCAGCTGTTGCACCACAGCCAAGCAACCAGACTCCCTGGCCACCATCCCCACTGGCTGCCAGCCATCCCCAGCAGGAGCCATCACAGCAGCTCTTCTGTCAACACGCAAGAGCTTTCCTGTTGCGGTGATGAGGGTTTTGTAGTACACATCTGTGTACTGGATGTATGACTCCAAAAAGTGAGAAACTAATGGCACTAATTAGGGCTCAACACACCACAGACAGTTGCACTGTGCATCTCCCCACATGGCCCTGCCAATATTCCTCAGTTTTGGCCTGTTGTAGTCCTCCTGTTCTGGTTCTGTGCTACTGTTAGCCCTCTGCTTCCTGTCAGTCACGTCAAGTAATTATGCCAAATTTTTTTGATTGTTTAATAGCGCAAATGTTAGCTAAATGGTGAAGTCAGAAACCGCCATTTTTAACTTATTATGTGCTTTCAGTTCAGGCCTGCAGTGGTAGAAGGTTATTGTTGATTCATCCCAGGAAGGAAGGTGTCCCAGTGGCCATCTACTTCCTTTCAGCTATAAATCTTCATCTCTGCTTATTCTACATTCATTTACAGTGGTGTGAATTCTCAGAAACACCTTTCCTTATTTGTTTCCTAGGTTTTTTTCCTGGGTTTAAAACTACTGCATGGGTAACTAAGGAACTTTCTATTTGTGTGTATGTTCAATAATTTAATACACAATGTAAACTAGCCTTACTATTAATAATTCATAATTTGATATCTTTTTTTGGGGAGGAGGGAATGTCTCAATGCAATCAACAAGCTGTGTTACTGTGTCACGGCTAATAACTTAAATTCCAGGGGCCTTTAAAACCTTACACGTATTTAAAAATCTTTTGATATAAAATAGATTCTTCTGAGCTTTTGGTGAACTTGTACTTCATATGCTCAACTTCTAAACTACAGTTTTAAATTTTTGCACCAAAACCTCCACAGTTTCACCAGATCTTTTTCTGCTGTGCTTGCAAATACTCTCCCTCTGCTGGGCAAACCAGCTACACAGAGATCAAATAAATAAACTTTTTCCAAACGGGGCTTTCACCTCCAGGATCATTATCTGTAATGCATGATTCCTACTAATGCTCTGTTTTGAAGTTTACTAAGTCATTGGCGGATAGTATTTTATTCAACAGTGTCCTGTAAGTTGTTCATCTGTTTGTTTCAGCTTCTAGCAGCATTGTTGACATGTTTGATAAGCATTGCAGTAACAAGCACTTTAAATGAATGCTTTACAATCCCAGTTCAGATAGCATGCTCCAGGCTGGAATGGGACACTGGGGCTCTGGAAATTAAGGGCAAAGTAATTAGTAAGGTGGAAGCCACTGGGAATGTGAGGCAGCTGAAAAAAAGGTTATCAGGGAATTAAACACGTTTCAGATAAATATCCAGATAACAATGAAATGAGGCATTCATTGATCTTAGGCTTTGTGTTGCTTTTACAGCCTTCTCTATGCAATTCCAATAGACCTCTTAGTCTAGCTGAAAAGAAAGAAATCTTTACCTTATTTTACCTTTGCAGCAATCATCTTTCTGATTATTTTTCCCAATGATCCTGCTTTACCCCTTCTTGGATAGGATGCTGGATCCATTCTAACTTTGTATGTCCCCTACAAGATTTTGATCACAACAGTACTTTTTGAAAACTTGGAGATGGGTTTGCTGGCTCGGAGAAAATAAGAGTGTCTTGCCTTATTGCCCCAGCAAACACAACGTCCTGAATTGACCTGAACTATTTACACTCTGCTTGCCACTTTACTGAATATTTGGCTTAGCTGGAATTCTGAGCTGGGAGTAGAAAATTGAGAATACAAAAAAATACTGGAATCTCAGAAGCTTATTCTGGTGAGATTTCAAGAGCAAGCTTGCAGTCTGTGGAAGTTTGTAATTAATCTAATTAGTACTTTAGTATGCTTACTAGGAATACCTAGATCCACAGCACAAAAAGTAGCTCTCTTAAAAGTGCTGTTTACTGAGTCATTGTCTTGTTTCTCCCTCTCTTTGCATAGGGCTATAATGAAGTAGGGCCCTCAGACAGAAAAGTGGAAGCAAGTTTTTTTCCTTTATGGGGCTAAATACACTCTTTGGACAGAATATTTCTAATTTCATCTAAAACACTATACTTTTCAACCTCACATGTAAATCCTTAAAAATGAACAAAATCTTAAACTTTGTACTATAAGACTGACTACACTTGTATTCTCAGCATAGGCATGGACGTAGTTCTGATTAGTGAAAATAAAGGCTCCAGTGCTCTGACAGTATATGGCTGCAATGCATCCTCAGGGCACTCTGTTGCTATGGTAAGATACAATATTAGTATAATGTACTGCCAATAGTGTTATCACGCCAGGAATGTTTTAATGTAATAGATCATTATTAAACAAAATGCTACCCTTCAACCAGGTACTAGTTAATGTCATCCTGTTGCCAGTTGTCAGAAAAGTAATTCCTCAAATACATAGGTTGTCAATATAGTTTAAATTGCCATTGCAGAGAAAGAAACTGATTGACAATCAAACCCAGCAGAAAGATCTTTTACGTATTCCTTCTCCTGTGAAACTAAAATTTTCAAAATAAGAGATTTGAGATAAATGGGGATTTTGGCAGGTATGTTGCTGGTGATTGTAAGAAAACAAGGATTGTCACTGGTAGCATCCAAATGAAATAATGTGCTGCATTTCTTTGGGAGCTCTTCCATACGGTTTCCCAGCCCCTGTGTACCAGGAATCAGTAGGGAAATACTCAGATTGTGGTTGAAGATCTGAACTAATATTTTACTGAGGTGAAAAAGGGATCATTGTGTCAAGCTGTCTGCCTACTCAGGTAGGCATCAATACTTTGGTGCTGTTTTGTAATTCTAAGAGGAGATTCTAAAGAAAATTGGCCATTCACAATTAAAAAGCATGGGACTCTGGTATATGGGCAACAGGGCAACCAAAGCTGCAGATGACAGATTTTCAAATTAGATATTGTGTATCTTGTCTGCTTTCTTAACCTCCTGTGGAAAGTTTTCTGAATATAACATTAACAATAGAATTTTCTTAGTTTTCATGAAAAAGATGCAAGAATATACTTCATTTACATGTGTAGCTGAAAGCCAGAGACGGAGAAACAGTGTAAGTTCTAATGAGAAATCCTACAGCAGAACAAAAATTGTAATAGGCTTGAAAAATGCATTTTCTAAAAATCATTATTGTCTTTAATGCCACAGGAAGGTGGTTTTTTGCATTTACTGACAATTGCAACATTAGCTCAGATACAACAGTTTGTATGACCGAAATGAGAGGGATTGCTTGTACTGTACCGCTTCTACTAAGGTATGTGTTGCAAACCTTATTCAAATGCTTAACTTAAAATTAGTAACTTACACTGACTGACTTCACTGACATGTTTGAGGCTGAACACATGTTGAGCCTGCATGTGGTCAAAGCTCACAGATCTCAGTATGGAGTCAAACGTCAAGATAAAAACTTTTTTTATTCTTGTCTAATTTAAAAAAAAATAAAAATGTATGGAAAGCAAGTTAACACCCATTCATCAAGCTTGTTTCTAAGTACAGCAGTTCACTATTTAAACAGTCACTGTTTTGGGAGTGTGGAAGGTCCCACTAATGTCAAATGCAATACACTGCATTAGTAGCCTAATTGAAATCTTAGTGTGGAAGAAGACTGTATTTATAAGGACAAACTAGATTAGTATTACTTTTTTTTCTGTAAACAATTGCTATAGGTATATAAATTAAATTACCACACAGGTTTGAAAAATGTCAGTGGTGCCTCCAGGGAAATGTATATAATAAAGTTCTGTTTGGCTAAATTATGTGTAAACCTGGGACTCATTGAAGTCAATAGCACAATCCCTGCCAAGTATAAAAGGACCAGCACTTCCTCTAGGGGGATCTTTCAAGCAAGGAGAGATATTAACTGCATTTGTTAACTAAATTTTTTCTTTAGTGTTGCACACCCTTTGCATGGAAAATGAGACTCAGGAGGTAAAATGAAATATTCCTGGAGCTGGGTTAGTGTATTCACTTCATTATTGAGTTTATTTTTAGTCATGCAATACGATAATGGAGGGTCAACTGGCCTTGTTTAAAAAGTCGTATATGTGTCAATAGGCCAACATCTAGCTGCCATATAAGCCAGCAGTTTGGTTTGATCTCCATTAATTTTCTCTTTTGTCTCAATGGCTCAGTTAAAATCAGCTGCATCAGCTTCCTCCACTAATCATGCAAAAACCTCACTCAGAGGGCTAAGGACCACTTTAGGCAAGCGCTGAGGACAAATCTGGTTTGAGACAATAGAAAGTTTTCATTGTCAGTGCCTGAATCTGTAAAACTACAGCTGTGGAGAAATAACGGTTACTCATTCACAGGGACATGTGCAGGGGCAAAGGTTGTTTGGTATGCAGAGATTTCTAATCTAGTATTTCTTTTGATATATACCTAATAAAAGAGCTATGCTTGTGTGTAGTTTGTAGGATGAGAAACATATAACCTGTACAGAATACATCTTTTAAAGTGTATCCTAAATAAATAAGCAAAAGCTCCCTCCCCTAATAGTCCAAGGAAAGTAGTTTAATCTTCTGAAAGTAATTTATAGACAGCATCCTCAGCTAAAATTAATAGGTATAGTATCACTGATATAGACAAAGACATTTTAACTGTCATGACCTAACTATCCTCATACACCTTTTTATCTAAAGGTTTACGAGTTTATTTAGACTGATAGGATTTCTGTATTCACTTTTTTTTCTCTCGTCTCTCCACTTTCTATTAGATTGCAAATTCTAGCTTTTATATGGAGGACATGGATAATAAGATTATTTTTTAAATGTGAAAAATGAAGAAATAGAGAAACTGATACTGAAGTTTTCCTATGTTTATTTGAAAAGTGAAGCCTGTTGCCAGGTGCTAAAGAGTACAAATACAAATATGCACATGAACATAAGTGAGACTTATTACTGGGCATACTGTCTGCATATATGTTCCTTGCAAATTTTTTTTCTAAAATCTAAGCCAACTCTATTTTTTTCCATACATTCATCTGACTCCACTCTATGTGGACTACTGTAGCATTATAGACTAGTGTAGGATTTGGCAACTTAGGCATAGCAAGATGTAGTGAAACTATGCAGGGGGAAAATTAGAAGGGCCAAAGCCCAAGAAGAACTCAGCTTGGCCACTGCAGTTAAAAATAAGAAAAAAAGGTTCTTTCAGTATATCAATAGAAAAAGGAAGACTAGGGAAAATGTAGGCCCACTGATGAATGAGATGGGCACCCTAGTGGTGGAAGACACAGAGAAAGTGGAGTTACTGAATGCCTTCTTTTCTTTGGTCTTCACTGCTAAAGCTGTCCCTCATGAATCCCAGACCCTGGAGGCAAGGGGGAAGGTCTGGAGAGAGGAAGATTTTCCCTCAGTTGAGGAGGACCAGGTTAGAGACCACTTGGCCAAGCTGGACACCCATAAGTCCATGGGCCCTGATGGGATGCACCCGCGAGTGCTGAGAGAGTTGGCAGATGTTATTGCTAGACCACACTCCATCATCTTTGGAAGGTCATGGGGAAGAGGAGAGGTGCCTGAGGACTGGAAGAAGGCTGACATCACTCCAATCTTCAAGATTCTTCCTAGTGTAACTAGTTTAGAAAGCTTTTGTATAACTAACAAGTGAGGTTTTTAGTTCTCTGGTTCTTTAACTAGTTGGTGGCTTCACCAAATGGCGATGCATAGAGTGTTGCGGCGCATATACAGTGACAAATCAGGTGAAGTGCAATGCCGTCATGGAGGTTCACAAAATCAAATTTAAACAGGTGATAAACTTTATTCTAACCAAAAATTTTTTAACAGAGAATCAATTGGATATGAGGTAAATCAAAACTAAAAGGTTAGTAGGCAACAGGTGCAGAATGTACAAGATAATTAATACTGCATGACTTAAGAATTCTTAAGCTTTAGAAATGATGATTCAAAATGTGCACAATCACTCACTTATAAGATAAGTTCTCAATCTGTACAGGAAATGTATCGTGGAATGGCGTTCCAGCCCACGGGGAGAGTCCCCAACCACAGATTAGCTGTTCTGAGGAGGACCATCTCAAAATGGCTGTCTCACAGGACCCCATTTATACCCTATTCGAATCTGAACTGCGGTCATATATGGTAATGTGCCCCCCCATTGGCTGAAGACCCCAACTCTTCAACCAAAGTGCATACATGCACTGACCATCACCATGTGGGCATAACAAGAACTGTGGGTTTTTGTTGGGTCTTTGTTAGGCCTTTGTCATGTCTTTATCTGATCTTTGTCAGGGCTTCGTCTGGGCAGATGCATCTGTCACAAATGCCAAAATGTTACAGAATAGAAGAATCAACATCCAGTCATGGTGAAAACTCTATGAATATATTAAAGAGGAAAGCTCACATGGAAGTGTTGTAAAATACTCAGTTCTCTAGAGATTGCTGGTTAGAGGTTTACAAAAGTTTGAAGAAAAAATGAGCAGTTCTGGTACAAGTCTTTTTTCTCAACGCTTATCTGACACACAGTATGATCAAATTTGGTGAGCATAAGCTGTCAGTTTGGAAAATAGGCCTACACAACTTTCTGATGGCAAAACACTTTTCATATGCATGATGCTGTCACAGTCTTCTATGAATCTTCTCACACAGAGCTGGTTCTACTTTTTCCCTGTACCTCACTGTTGGTGAGATAAACAATAACAAATATTTAACAATTACAGCAGAAGATCCCTGCTGTTAATAATATTAGAGCTTTATTAGCTAGACAAGAGGTTGTGACAGATTTTGGAAGTATAGCACACCTGAAGTTTCTTTAGACTGTTCTGATGCAAGGCTATTCTTGTTTAGAATGATACGAGAAATTTTGTAACAGTATTTTCACAGATAGGTAATGAAAATCTTCGCACCCAGATGCAAGGCACCTGTGGTCCCTTCAAGCTACTTGGACCTTTTGCCAGCCCAAAGACATGGTTGTCAGTTTAAGACATGGAAGTTCTTATATTGAAAACAACCAAAAAAATGCTGAGATCTTAAAAAAAAACTTCTATCTACAATTTCAACAAGTTTTTCAAATTTAAAAAAAAAAAATTATGTGAAATATTTATGTTTTAGTCCAAACATAACTTCTGAGTAATAAAAGGGAAGTAGTATTATCTTTCCTAGAGAACAAATAATTTCCTAACTGTTCATCACTGAATTGTCACACTTTCCTCTGCAATACCTACTACAGACTAATGTTGAAGAAAAGATATACAAATAAAAATGTCTGCTATAACAATTCCTGTATTTCCTCATGCATATTGAGTGACAGACCACAGCTAGACACAATTATATATGAGAATGTCTTTGATAGTCATTCACTCTTAGGTTGTGTAGAATCTTTAAGGCCACTTTCATTCATCATTTCCTTTCGTACACTATTTAGAGGTAGGTAAACTGGAGTTCAGGGAGTGACAACTGTTATCTACTAGAAAGACTCAGCCACGAATGTTCACATAAAGGCATCTATCCACTGTAACAGCTAAAGAAAGAAATAAAAAGATGTTAAAAAAGTATTTTTTTCCATAGTATGTTAAGTTGAAGTAGCTTTCAATAATACTTTCACAGCTATGTGTTTATAAATTAACCCCTTATAGAGGAATTAACCAGATAAATAGCTATACAGTGCAGAGTGAGATGTGGTGAGAGACAATTTCTAAAACTACAAGTGCAAAAGAGTTGCTTATTATCTTTCATTTTGTGCTATATAGTAAAGGCTCCTGTCCCTGTGTGTTTTATGACTTGGGGTCTGAACATAAACATAAAGCTATGTGTTACCTTATTTAATTCCAGGATTAGCACTTTCCAGAAGAAAATACTTGTCTTTATAATGTAAAATGCATCAGGAAACACAGGAATAACATAGCTAACAAAAACATAAATTTGAGTAAACTTTTATGAAAACACTGCTTTCAAATGAAAAATGGCTTTTTACTAAATGCATTTTCATGGACCCCTCAAATAATGTTAAAGCAGAAGAGAAAATTAGACTCGACAGGGTACAGAGTTTTCTGCATTGAAAGACACCTGGAAACACACATATTTTTTCACTGTATTCACTCTCTAATAACCTTGGGCCCTTAAGGACCTGAGAATGTAAAGTCTATCCAGAACCAGCTGCAACTTACCTTGACTGTCATTTTTCTTCATTTCGTAGTATCAGTCTTTGCTTGCTGTTATGTCCAAGTGTAAGAGCCTGATACAGAGCATGAAGAAGTCAATACCCTTAAAGACTATGGGTCTTAAGATTCTTCAGCAAAGAGATGGAATATGACTGGCTTGTTTTCTGCTAGAGGATTTTGTTCTTTAGAACAGACTAAAAGTGTTCATACATTTTAGCACAGAAGATCCTATTAATCAAAGCTGACCTGCAGCCCAATACAGTCAATTAAATTTATATGACTGTTTCATGCTCCAGCTTTTCCTTCTCTGCTATTTTCTTGCCATTTGTCATCAGGGGGAAAAACAAAACTGGAGTGCTCATTTTTATGCCTTACTTTGAAAACTATAAGTTTTTTCAGCCCATGAGCTCCACACTATTAGTTCTATTGCCAGGAAGGTCTACACTTGAAGCTGACAATTTCATATACCCAAAGAATACAATCTGATGCCTCAAAAAGCTGTATCAAAACAATGAGGTGAATACTGACAAAGAGGCAGGAAGGCAGCCAAGGGCAAAAGCATCTCAGTAAGGTTTCCACATTGTTGAAAACAGTCATGAGCTGCAACTGCAAAAATCCATTTGAAAACTTACAAGTTACATAGGTCTGTAATGAAACAGGTAAACCAACAAACACTAGATGAAAGAGTTTCTGAGAGACTTCTTTTCTTGCCCACTTCTCCTTTACAAGTTGAATAACTGAAGGGTGCCAACCACAGTGCTTGAGGCAAACAGTATTTTAGCTTATACATATAAACCCATAAAATCTGTCATTCCTTATCCACGGCTGGATTTATTCTTGCTGCTATCCTTAAGCATCCAGACAACACTTAAAGAATTGATAAAATGTGAATTTCTTATAAAGCAATGAAATTTTCATTTTAATTTTCTCTACAGTTTCAGGACAGTCATGTAGAAAAGCTATTTTCTGTTTTGTTTGGGGTTTATTTATTTTGTTGTATACAGGAAATTGCTATTACATTTAGAGTTTTTGTTTTTCATGTGTTTATTTTTATACAAAGAATAAATCAGAAGTAATCAAGATCTCTTAGCTCCAAAGCTAATATTGTGTGACATAACAGAATCAGAGCCCACACATATGACTCTACATTCTGACTGTATCTGTTGTTTCTTGCACAGCGTGTCTTTTGGCAATCTGATTCTTATTTTTTTTTAAAGTAATAATACTTCTTCTGCATCTGTTCCATCCACTCGCTGCAATATAGTAAAGCTGGACCTTCAATCTTTGGTACACAAGCACCTAAATCCAGTGGGGCTTCCACTAGGTATTACGGAAAGCAAAGGCTACACTTTGCATATCCTGAAATCTTCCTTAAACAACCTCACAATGGAATAATCATGAGACTCAAGACACATTTGATTTGAGTGTTAACACAGAGCCAGAACTTCCATTGTTTAAATATATAAAGGAAAAAACAAAGTCCAAAAGAAAATTAAAAAACACTTGCCCACACAGATTTTTTTATGCATCTAACACTTTAGACCAAGTCAAGTGAAAACTTTTCTGAGTTTTTAGTTCTGTGATGGTAACAATACTTTAGAAATATACTATTGCCATTACAATGTCATTTGCTTAAGCAGGCAGATGCAAGAAAATATGTTATTAATGATTTTTCCTTCTTATAATTACATAATACATAAGTTATACTTCTTTATAGTAAGATTTTTAGGAAAGGTTATTTCAGCTTTTATTTTACATTAATTTTTGAATGCTGCTTAGCTGTAAAAGCATAACACCAAGTGAAAGATTTTCCTGCTCACTCAGATGCTGCTTCATCACTGTTCTGTAATAAAGCATGTCAGACTCATTTTAACATGGCTGTAAACATCAAGAGCATAGCGACATTCAGAGCAGCTTGTCCTATTATAGATTCCCTCTCCTATTCACGTTTCCTTGTCGATATATTGAAAAGAGTGAGTAGTACTCGTTCCTTGCATGCCAGGTGTATTTATGAAAACCAAAAAAGTTTTGTTGGTTGTCTGCATATTTAAACCAACATGTATGTCATTTCAAAACCTTCACATTCAGACACAAGGACACTTCTGTTGCAAATTCAGACTGCTTTTGTCAGCTTTTTCATGAAAGGAGTCAAAATACCATGATGAATCTGAGCTTCTTCCTAGGAAATATAAGTATTGGGTTCATTTCCACTTCTACCACTTACCGCAGTGGACTTGGCAATTTCTAGCTACCAGTGTGAATATTGTCTCTATACATAATATATTACATATAATGCAGTATATACAATGTAAATGAGTATTACCTGAACAAAGACATGGTACAAAGACATCCATCTGGTCTTTATCCTCCCTCCTCCTCGTTTTCAACAGTGGCATTTGGAGCTCTCACCAAAGGAGAGACATAGTGAGACATAGACACTACATGATCTAACTAGCTACCTCTCCTACAGGTGTCGTCCCAAAGCATCTGTACAAAACAACCTGGCTCCCGGCTACAGCCTCTTCTGTGGCTACACAGGACTCCAGTGACAGGACTATACTTCAAACAGATGTATGAAAAATTAGTGAAGTTCCTTTAAAAGTGGTGCTAAAACCCATCAACAGCACACAAATAAAGCATACCCTTAAAACTTCTGTTTTATGACTATTACAGGATATTATAATAACATCTTCCTCTCCATACTTTACAAAATGAATCTCAACTACTGTTAACATAATTTCTTCCTTGCCCCAGGTTTCATGCTAAGAACATTATCTTTTGATTTTCATGCCATTTTTACCCTTCAAAAGGCTACTGTGATAAAGCTGGTTTCATGAAAGCATGTCTGTTGTAAACACCTCTTAGAAAGAAAGCTTTTGCATTCATGTTTCTAAAGAAAAGGAAAAAAAAGATTAGCAATTTTTAATATTACACAAATATTTGAAAAGTAACCACAGAAGAGGCTTTTATTTCACTTATGTTAGTCAAAATGGGTTTAATTTGGAAGAGATGGCATTTTGACAAGGTATTAGTCATAAAAGAAGAGAATTATGAGAGAGGATGAATGCATCTGAAATACTTGAAGTGATAGATGAGCACTTTCCATATCTATAGGGGACCATCTTATGCCTCTGTGACTTGTTCTCTTGGCACCTTGAGATTAGATCAAAGAAAGTGAGTCCCTGGTCAAAAGCTTAGACATGAAATTTTTCTTACAAATATTTCCTGAAGAAATCAAACCATCAATCATACATGGAAAAGGTGAAGGACAGAAAATAGATGAGGTACAGTAAAAAAAAAAATAAAAAATGATAAAATAAAGCCATTAACAAGTATAAAGATAAGTAGTTCTGAATGTATTTAACACATCAGTAAATTAAAATAATAAATATCCTTGTTAGTACTAACAGATGAGGCACTGGCAGCTAGAAAACTTTTAATACATATTAAGACAATAAGAAAACAGCATGTCTGTATCACATATGTAAAGAACCTCATATTCTAACAATGAAGGGTCAAAACTTTTTTTTTCGTCAAGATGTTTCACAATGCAATTTGAACTTTATAACAAGAACTGTTTCCCTGAACACTTACAGATAAAACCTTATACATTCATTTTACAACCTCTTTTCTTCTCCCAGCCACCTCTGTCATTACCTTTTGCTCCTAAATGTTTCCCCTCAATAGCTTTCCTATTATGTCAATAAGTTACAGTTATCCTCTTCCTGAAGGACCCTCTCCTTCGGCCTTTTGCTCCTCTTCCATCCTAAGGTTTGCTTTTTGCTCTCCTCCAGGAACCTCTCTCCATGTTTCATGCTCTTGATATCCTTATTCACAGCTGCTCTCTTCTGAGTTAGAAGCAGTGCTTGCAGAGATAGCATAAGCTATCTACAAACAGACAAGGCAGCTCTTTAACAAATTATCGCATGATTTTGTAAAAAGGACTCTGGTTTCCAGTTCATATATGGCAACCACAAGTCTGCTGTCCTGGGAAGTAAACTATCACATTAGTAACTCAACTATTATATGTGTCATACTTTTGTTCTAATAATAAATAACAGAATGCCTCCTCATGGCTGGATTTCAACATTTGACCACAAAATGAGAAAGAAGAAAGTGACAGAGGCTCTTTTCCTTATCCTTTCAGTTCACACACAGTGTTAATACAATTACAGAGTTAAGATTTTGATCACTCTAAGGTTCTGTTCTATGAGTACCCTGAATCTTAACTAGGGTTTGTAATTCAATTTTTAATTCTGTGAATGAAAAGTGTGATAAAAATGCTGAAGGTTATTAGTTGCTATTAAATAAATGCAATTAGGGGCGACAAATGAGCTGAGGATTCCCAGCTCTCTTATACTTATTTACACAACAATTACCTGTACTGTTTCTACTGAATAAATTCTCAGTAAACTTGAGACAACACAAATAGATGTGTGAATATCCTTTAACCAAAGAATGAATGTCCCTTAAAATTTTTAACTCTTAACTTTGTTTTAATGGCCAGGCATTGCAGATCATCTACCTCGTTCCCAAGCTATACTGTATTAAAAAGAGGTGGGCCCCATTCTCAGCAGAGGCATCCAGGATTTGAAAAATTACTTACTGCTCTGGGCATGTTACACCTCTGGGATTCTCACAGAGAAATGGGCAGAGATAAGATGTACAGCGAAATCAGGAATATTGCCATTCTGCAATGCACTTTCCACTTGTATTACAACCTTCCTCATTCTGCCAGCATGTACCAGGACAACCCCAGGTTTACTCTTTCTTGCAGACAGTCTGTCACTTCTGGAATAAAATTCTGGTATAAATCCTGTGTCTCCTCAGGATAGTCATGCTGCTTGTGAAAGAAGCCAGGAATGAAGGCTGGAGCTGCAGGACCCATGATCCCAGCACAGGATCCTCCTGTGTGACAGTAGAGCCTCCAGTATTCACTGAACTGGCAGCAAGTGCCAAAGCCTTCCCTGCAAGACAGGCATACCCTTCTACTTGTTATCAGGTAGTCAGAAGTCTCCATGGGGCATCCTTTCCTAGGTATTACCTCCACAGGAAGGAAAATGTGATGGCAAATGGAACAGAAAATGGAAAAAGGAAAAAAGAAAAGGAAAAGAGGAAAGAGAGAAAAAGGGGACAGGAGAAGAAATGTAGGAGAGTAGATAAGGGGAGAAGGAGAGAGTGAAATCCTCCTGTTGTGGCTGTGACGAGATGTCTCATGATGTTATGAGGCCTTTTGCAAGACCTTTCTTTAAATGTGGTTTATGTAAAAGAAGTGAAAAAAAAATAAAGAAAAAAAAAAGAGAGATGTGTTTGTAATTTGAATCACAGAATCATAGAAGGTTTGGTTTGGAAGGGACTTTAAAGATCATCTAGTTCCAGCCCCCCTGCCATGGGCAGGGGCACCTCCCACTAGATAACGTTATTCAAAGCCCCATCCAGCCTCGCCCTGAACACTTGCAGGGATGGAGTTTCTCTGGGCAACCTGTTCCAGTGTCTCACCACCCCCACAGTAAAGAATTTCTTCCTAATATCTAATCTAAATCTACCCTCTTCCAGTTTAAAGCTGTTATCACTTGTCCTATGACTACAATCCCTGAGAAAGAGTCCCTCCCCATCTTTCCTGTAAGGTCCCTTTAAGTACTGGAAGGATGCTATAAGATCTTCCCCGAGCCTTCTCTTCTCCAGGCTGAACAACCCCAATTCTCCCAGCCTGTCTTCATAGGAGAGGTGTTATAACCGTCTGATCATCTTCGTGGCCCTCCTCTGGACCCACTGCAACAGGTCCATGGCCTTCTTATGTTGGTGGCCCCAGAGCTAGACACAGTACCCCAGGCGAGGTCTCACGAGAGCAGAGTAGAAGGGCAGAATCACCTCCCCCAACATGCTGGCCACGCTTCTTTTGATGTAGCCAAGGATAGAGTTGACCTTCTGGGCTGCGAGCGCGCATTGCTGGGTCATGTTGAGGTTCTCGTCAACCAACACCCTCAAGTCCTTCTCCTCAGGGTTGGTCTTAATCCATTCTCTGCTGAGCCTGTATTTGTGCTTGGGATTGCCCTGACCCATGTGCAGGACTGTGAGAGACTGGAAGGTCAAGTAACTGTCTCAAAGCTTGCTTGTATGCATCTGTCTGCAGCTTGCAAAGGACCTTGTGCAACAACAGACCATTCAATGTGCTGATCAGGAAGGAAACTTGTGCAGACTTTCTATAGCAGCAGACCATTCTTGTCACTCATCAGGCACCTCCAAGACCCAACCCAATCCATGCTGGGCTGGCAGCTTTCAAGGACCATGTCCTGGTTACTATAGTCATGCGAAAGCCGCATGATAAGCGAGACCTGAGGTGTGTGAACTGTTTGTAAGACGTATGCGCCTGTGCCTGACTGAGGATAAAATGACCATAGAAACAAGTCATGTTGTGCACCCACAGCCAAGGAATTGACAACCGAGGACGAACGGGACACCACTGGATCCATGGTGGTGACTATGCTTTGCTTATCTTTCTGAATGTTTGCTTAGTTTCTTTCTAAAATTTCCTGCCTTTACTATTGCTTCTTTCCTTTGTACTCATTCAATAAAAATGGCCTGACTGGCAGCATTTGACCTCATTTGTGTCTTAATCACACTCTTGGGATCACTACAAACCTTACCCGAGCCCGAAGTCAGACGGGGACTTTACAAGGACGTAGCACTTGGCCTTGCTGCATTTCATGAGGTTTGCACAGGCCCACCTTTCAAGACTGTCCAGGTGGTTGGCAAACTTTATGAAGGTGCACTCAATCCCACTGTCCATGTCACCAACAAAGATGTTAAACAGCACCGGTCAAAGGGTAACTATTGCTAGATTTCCTATATACACTGAATTTAGTTCAGGCCATGTATAGTAAAACACATGCATGGTCTCTACATTCATTCTGGCATTAGTTTTTCATCATACCAGTGGGATGTTCTGGGCCAGACCAAGCCTATGTACAAGATCAAAGCTAGATTACAAAAAAATTTTCCCTCTATATTGGTTATTGTCTTGAGAATACCAGCAGCAGCTCACACAGGAGGGTGCTCTTCATCTTTTCTTTGACATTGAACACAACCTTTTCTTCTGCTAAGATAGAGGTAGAACTCAAACATGTTAGCTGTTCATAGCAGCAGATATTTTAATTTTAATGTATTCAGAAAGGGGATCTGGAAGACCAGATCTGGAAAGTGAAGAGTGGCACTTGGGAACTAGATTCTGTCACGGAATGAAAATGCCAATCCCATGTCAAGTTGAAGGCTTTTTTATCCTTCATGAATCCTTTGCAGAGAAATTACTGTATCCTTCTTGTCATCATTAAGAATATTGCTTTTTTATCTGAGCAGTTTTGCCATCCTATGGATTATAGCTTCTTTTGGATTTCCCTCCTTCTTTTCTGCCACTCCCCTGCCACGTCTACTCATCTTTCTGAGGTATTTGGATTTATAGAAGAAAGGAAAGATAAAGGCATGATGAATTAAAGGAAAAAAAAAAAAAAAAAAGAACAAGAGAAGAACGATCACCCAGGAGCCAGCAGGATGATTGCATTCCACTTTCAGTTTTGGCAGATAGCTCGCTTAATAACAAAGGCTAGTTGTATAACCTTTCCTCTAAATCAGCTTAACTGTGTCTAAAATAGGGGCATATGAAAGTATTGTGTTATTGTAATTTACTGACATGTGCAAAGCACTTTGAAGTGAATAATTAGGAGTATTCTAAAAAAAATGAACTAATGTCAAATACTTCATACCCATTCCATACATGGATGTCTCCTTGAAATACTTTGTCTGAAACAATCACTGAACAGACAGCTGAAGTGCAGATAAGGTATAGGAAAAATGAAGATCTGTATAATATGTACAAAGAAAGTATATGAGAATGTGTTTTTGATGGAATTAAGAAGAAGGGCAAAAAATCTTGTTGGCTGTAAACTAATCCAGTTCTGCTTACCAAAAGAAATTTTTTGTGGTTTACATCTACAAAGGACTTTGTCTGTTTAAAGTCAGTGTACAGTACTCCAAAAAGAAGCTGAGAGCAAATGGATATTTTTGGCGAGACAACATTTTCCATATGAATAAGACATTTTCTATTGCTGCTGATCTTTGTACAAAATAAATGTTAATACTTTCTTGTGACAAATAGAATTTTTTCAACACAATTTTAGGTTCATTAAACAAGACAGTTAAAGATAACATGACATATCTGACCTTTTTTTCTTACTGTTTCTATGTTAATGTAAACCTTTAGGCAAACAACACAAGCTCTGCAATCAAGCCTGTATTGTTTTATTCTGCTTTTTAAATATAATCCTTTGTGGCAAGAATCTTGGCCATAGGCTTAAGAGTTGCAGAGGTCAGGAAAAATTGTTCTTTTAAATGAAGGTTTATACTTTTACCGCATTTCTTCAGCAGTGTTTGACAGAAACATCTTCAGGGGCACCCTCACATGACCCATCTCAACCCCTAAGACAGTCAGCTAATTTTTCCAATGTGAGTGCTGACAGAGCGCTGCACCTGGCATTTTGCAGGGATGCAGGCGTCATCTGCCATATCTCAGAGAAGTTCTTAATATGAAAGAGAAAGAGTGCTAAGTAAGAAATTAAAAGCGTTGCTTTTTTTTTTTCTTATCTTCCCTTTGACCCCCTGTGCCTTACACAGGCCAGAGCACTTCCTAGAAAAAATTCAGTTAATAGTGCAAAAAAGGAGGTCCAACATCTTGTGTCTTTCTTTGGTACTGTCTGCCTTCAGCTTCCTTCAGTTCCAGACTATCCAAAGACTATTTCCAAATCTTTATCTTCCCATTCCTTTATGAAGTATAAGTTTATCGTCATATTGTTGAAAAAGAAGAGAAAGAAAAATGTACATCTATCTAGACAAAAAGTCTCTGTTCTGATTTCATCCAGGTTTAGAATCAGAGGGCTCCCATCCAATCCCAGGAAAGGGAAAGACAGTAAAGGATAGACATACAGCAAATTTTCCATACAGTGATCTAACTGCTCCTCTCAAGTACCAGATATTGTTTTGTGACATAAAATTCTAGTTCTATGACAAAATTCTCTATTGTATTGTATTGTATTGTATTGTATTGTATTGTATTGTATTGCATTGCATTGTATTGTATTATGGTATGGTGTGTTAATGATAATAATAAAATAACAATACGTACAATAATAACTATAATAATTACTATAAAAATAACTATAATAATACAGTTCTGTAACAGAAAGTTATATAAAGAAGTTCTTTTTTCCAAGGGTTGTGAGAAATCTTCCTAAGCTTTACCTTGCATCTTACTTTCTTAAGCATTATCTTGCCTTCTCAAATATGGCTGTGGAAAGAGCAATCAGATGACATTTAGGGACAAACGTCAAGGAAAGTGAAGTTTTTTTTGCTATCTTTAATTTACTGCTATGCTAAATTTATGGCTTTTCAGGAGAATTGACTACAGCTCATTTAAAAAAAATAGTAGAAATTCTCTTCCTGTGATAGAAATAACGTGGGTTCAGAACATCATCTCTCTGGTTTACCCATTGGGGACCAGTAGTTTTATACAAAACATAGTTAGAATTAAAAAAGATTAAAATCCTGAACTGAGTTAACACATTCTGAGGTATAAAAATATGCAAATATTTCTCCACTTGCAAAGGAATAATTCCAAAGATACAGTAAATTCCCTGAACTCTGGGGACATTTCCATTTGCTTAAATTTGTTTGTTTGGGTTTTTTTTTAAAGAGTTTTGAGGTGAGTTTGAACTATTGTGACTAAACCAGCAAAGGAGGAAATAGAGAAGGGAGAGTGTATTTTTCTCCATAGAAGTGCCTTTTGTTTTTCATTTGTTTCCTAAAGCTACTGCACTAGCTCTTTCTTTTCAAAAGAATTTCAAAGTTCTCTGTACCTCATCACAGCAGATAAGACGAATGCACATTTGTTTCAATTATATGGAGATTAGAGTTCAGTGAAATAGAAAGACAAAAAAAAAAAAAATGATATGAAAATGGGACCTGAAAAATTGTATTTTAACCATGAAATAAATTGAGCAGCAATGCAGGTAATGTAAGGTCCTCAGTGAAAAGCTTCAAACCATACGTACTTTCAAATCCAGGTGATATATTAAAAAAAAAAGAAAGAAAGAAAATGGAAAGATGAATTTGATAGGAAAATCAATTTTAAAAGTAAGATGGGAGGGCAGGCCCTCAGCTTGATTTTCCAATACTTCTTTACAGATGTTTAGTAGCTACACTCAGCATGACCAACTGCCCTGTGCAAATAGCACAGAAATGAATGCATTCCAGAACCTACATTTTCAAGGGTTTTGTTGTTGTTTCAGGGTTTCATGGTTTTGGTTTTGGGGTTGGGATTTTTTTGTGAAAACATGAAAACACTAACATGTTTTTTGGTTTTTGCTTGGATTTTTTTACCCCCTAAAAATTACAATATAATGCCAAGGTTCCAGAATGTATTGCTTTAAGAAAACATTATCAACTTTTCTCTAAAATCCTGAGTATAAACAGTACCACACTGACCATAGCTCTAATTCTGCTATCCTGCTTTTTTGTCTGTGATTGTGTTATGTTCCTGCTAATGTGTAAGGATTTCTGACAGCATGATTATGCTATGCTTCCCAATTCCTGTTCTTAAAATTCATTTGTACCCCTGCTGCCCCCATTTTTTGATGTTTCTTAAGCAGTCAGCAAGTAGGTTCTAGCTCAGGGAACAGACCATAATCATACAATTATAGAATCATAAAACAGTCCAGGTTGAAAGGGATCTTGAAAGGTATCTGGTCAAACATTTTGTGGGAAAGGAAGTTTGGACAAAATTATCTGTCCAATCACATATTGAAAACCCCCAGTGACGGGGACTCTACCACATCCCTGGGGAGGTTGTTCCAGTGAAAGATTCTTCTTACTGTAAAAATCTTCTTTCTTGTGTTCAGCTGAAACCTTTACCACCGCAACTTCTGAGTGTTACCCTTTGTCTTCTGCACGTGGCCCCTTGTGAAGAAAGAGCTTCTGTCCTCTTTGTAGCTGCCCCCTAAATTCTGGAATACTGCGTTGACGTCCCTCCTGAGCCTCCTCTTCTCCAGGAAGATAAGATATAACTCCTTCAGCCTTTCCTTAGGTTTTCCAGCCTTTTGATGATCTTTGTGGCCCTTCCTTGGACGCACAGTCTGTCTGTGTCTTTCTTGAATTATGGGGACCAGAATTGGACATAGTTCTCCAGGTGCAACCTGACAAGCACTGAGTACAGTGGGATGAATACATCTTTGTCTCTGCTAGTAACGTTCCTGAAGATGTAGCCCAGGATCCACCTTGCCTTTGTTGCTGCAGTGGTGCACTGCTGACCCATGTTCAGCTGGTTGTCCACCAGGACCCCCAGGTCCCTTTCAGCAAGGTTGCTCCCCAGCCACACGGCTCCTAGTCTGTACTGGGCTTTTTGGTTTTTAGGTCCCAGATTTTGGATTTTACACCTGTTTTTGTTAAACTTCATATAGCTCTTATTAGCCCACTCTTCCAGCTTGTTCAGGTCTATCCATAAGACAACGTATCCTTCTGGCGTATCTACCCCACCACTCACTTTAGTGTCACCAACAAACTTGGTGAGGGTGCTGTCAATTTCATTCTCAAGATCATTTATGAATTTCCTCCCCATCTCGCAGACCACCAATCCAATCTGTAACTTGCTCGTTTGTCCAGAGAAGGCTGTTGGAAACAGCATCAAATGCTTCACTGGAGTTCAGGTAAACAACACCCACTGCTCTTCCCATGTCAACAGAAGATGTTATTTTGTTGTAGAAGGTGACTTACAACACTGCTTGGTAAATCCGTGCTGGCTTTTCCCAGTCACTTGCTTCATTTGGTTTGTAGTAATTTCTAGGAAGACCCATTCCATACTTTCCCAGGGATCAAAGTAAGATTGAAGTAAGGGCCTGCAGTTTCCTGGGTCCTCTTTTGGGCCCTTCTTGTAGGTGGGCATGACATTCACCCTCTTCTAGTCATCAGGAACATCCCCTGATCTCCATAGTTTTTCAGCTATTATAGATGGTGACCTTGCAGCAATGTCAACCTCTTCTCTTAACACCCTGGGATGGACTCTGTCCAGGCCCATGGTTTTATACGGGTTGAGCCCTTGCAAGAGGCTGCAGACCAGCCCTTCCTCCACTACTGGTGGGTTGACATTGTTGTAGCTACTTGATCCTGTGATCTGGACTCCAGGTATGTCAATAAAAACAGAGGTAAAGAAGGTTTGGAAAACCCCTGTCTTGTCAGCATTGTTAGTTACTAGTCATGAGCCTTAGGACTTTCCACACTGTATAAATCAGGCTCATTTGTGCAGCAAGATTTTTCCTGGGAGGCTTGATGCAAAGTTGGGCAGGAGATGTAGGCTATCTGGGCATCCCAGCCCACAAGGGAATAAGTGAAGTGAATTCAATTAAAAATTCACCATTTGACTGGTATTGAAACAGAAGAAATTGGATTAGTAAATTCAAAATAAATGTTGACAAGTAGTTCTTTCTAAACTACTGGGAGAGTGACAATCATGAATTTAAAAAAGAAAAAAAAAAGGCCTAGGTTTAGGAAGTTACAGACACAGAACTGAATGAAATAGGATTAGGAGACAGGTGAGGAAAGGAGGTAATTAACATCTTATTTGGGGAGAGGAAGGAAAGGAACATGGAAAAACACAGAAAACTACATGTAGTAAAATTGAAAATCTTTTAACATCTAAGAGCAGAATAATATTATGTCAGCTGAAGAAAGTTGTAAGGTGAACACATTCACAAATACAAAGTGTGAGCCACTTGGGTAAACAATTCTTATAAGAGAATAAATGTGGTGAAAGACCCAATGAATGAGCAGATTATTTTGGAAGTTGTTGTTTCTTTAGTAGGGAGCAAAGCCTTTTTTTCGTTCCATGGTGAAATAACTGCAGGAGCATCCAGAACTAACAGAGCCGTCACCTATATCACACCATTTATGCTGAATAGAAACATTGGTGGATTGATCTTGAAGAATTTCATAGCCAAATTATATTTATATCAATTTTTTGCCTCTGATTGCAAATGAAGAATTAGATCCCGTAACACTCGACTGTCATGTATAAAAGAAGATTGGAGTTACATTAATCTGAAATGTGAAATATTTTTGTGGCTAATTTTTGTCTTGACTTTACTGAAGCTGCCTTAAACAAGCTTCTTCCTGATAGAAACTAGTAACAGTGACAGAACACCAATACTGACTGTTGCCCTTGCTGACTTTATACTGTAACTAAAACATCAATTTTAATGCACTTAAATGGAGTTCTCTTGAATCATCTCAGAACAAAAAATTAAGAGCTGCACTTCCCTTACCAGAGACAATTTTGCCAGTTTGTCTATCATAAATGCAGCAATTTTAACGTGATGTGAATACCACCTCTTCAGATTACAAATATAATATCAGTGGATCTGAACATGCTAGAGCTTAAAACTTCTTAAAAAATCCTAATACCATCTGTCTGTGTTTCATAAAAAGCAAGCTGACAGACAAATATTGAGTGCAACTTGGCAAAAGACCTGCACATTTTGCTGAAATTAAAAAAATTGGCTTTATCCAATGAGTTAGACCACCATTGTCTTCATGTGTTTCAACGCAGCTTCTGTCAGGTATACACCTGAAGCAAAAAGCCATTGTTAAGTCTGCCAACATTGCAACATTTTTACTGTTTTATGCAAGTGAAGTCATACTATAAGGCATCTAATCCTTGGTACAGATCCTGGATTTTACCACTCGCCCTGGATGAATGTAGATGAATCTCTAGTCTCTTCACTGTCACAGTTTCCCCTACCATACAATAGGGTGATGGTACTAGTCTCTTTTTCAAATGTGATGAGCTCTATTCATGAACACATCATGTAAAAGTTGAATATGTACTATTCATCTGCACAAAAGCCACCACAGTAAGTGTGAAACCTTATCTAATAACATCCTCCATAGTGATTCCTGTAATTCCCTTGTTCTTCCCATTTTCAAAACTTTCTTTTTACTGTTAGAGAAAGTTATATGCACATTGTGTGATAAAAATGATCTCAATTCTCTAGGGCAGCATACATGGTACCTCCTCTCTGTAAAGCTGGACCTTTTGCAGTAACTTACTAAAAATACCAACACCAACATATCCATTTCTCACACTGCCAAGAATTCAGTTTCAAAGTTGTTGGCTATGGTATAGTTGATTAAGGCTATTACTAAAACCAGGCAATCCTCAGCCCTGAGTGACAATATAATTGTTCCAAAAATACCCAACAAAATATTATTCAACAAAATATAAAAACCTGGTTGGCGGAAACAGTTTCATGGATTCTCTCCACATTAGTCTTAATTAAAAATGGAGATACAATATACCAAAACATTAGATAAACCCCTAAACGTTGTTCTCAACTGTTTTACACTGAGCGTAGTTAACTTGAGTTGCACAGGACCCATTTCACAGCAAAAAAAATGCATGCACTTGTTCATTGTTACCTGCTGAAGGATGAGGCAGTTAAGGCAAAACATAACCCATTCTGTTCTGGTGCGAGTAGAAGTACACAACGATTTATGAATGGAAGACAAGGTAAAAATGCAAGTGGACTGGGAATTCAAGCTGTGTTTACAACTACCTTGATGATAAACTTACTTCTTTCTAATTTCTCCTAGCACAGTAGGGTGCAGGGAGGGTGATGAAAGGAAACAGTAAGGTAATAGTGTATCAAAACCAGGAAAATCAAATAACATTTGTAGTATTTCTGATTCCCCAAGAACGCTGCCTTTCAGTAGTAGCTTTCTTATGGGATTTTGTTTCTCACATTTTTAGTACAAAATTTCATTGATGCAACTTTTAAATGTTAATGGCTCAATTTTTCCTGCATCAATATGTTTATATATCAACTGTAATAGTATTATTAGTGTAGCTCTGACTCACAGTGGTTCCCAGAGCTTGGCACCACACAAAGGGATAGATATTATAAATTAAACTTATGAATACATTTCTTTTCCTAAAGATAGAGAGAGACACCTTGGGTGGGGTTTCAAAACTTTTAATGACGGTGTCTCAGCTGTGTAATGGAGCATGATAAAGGCTCTCACAGTTATTGTCATCCCAAGCTGCCTTGCTAGGCATGCTAAAAATTATTCCAAGGTTTAGAAATGTTTAGAATATATGGAGGAAACTAATGAAAACTGCTGTAAGTTATTTTGAAACTGAAAGTCATGCAGGCCCAAACAAAAAGCTGCCAATGTACTGTTCCCCCAAGAGATACAGACTGGACAAGAGCTCTCCGTCCTGTATCGGGCTCTGTTGCTGGACTGTTGTGATGCAACCACGAATGCAGCTCTGCTGTGAAGGTGAAAAAAATTAAACAGTGAGAGGTACAGATATTTTATTGATGTTATTAACATGAAAAAGTGACCACACAGACTTAGGTCACAATTCAATGGCAGTCAGGACTCATCTGGTGGCAAGTCACAGATGTCTGGTTTGAGAAATCAGCTTGAGTTTTTGAACCTGTTTTGCTGTTACAAACTTGGACATCATCTGTCTGACTGGGTTGAGTCCCCTTTTTATGTGAAAGACTTGTTTAAATTCATCCTGTTTCTGAGAGATATTGTATTAATATTAAGTAGTATATCATTCTGTGAACACCTGTCTTCATTGTAGAGTTGTTTTCCTTCACAAGCTTTTCTTGTCCTGAAGTGAGTGATCCTTGAGGGTAAAAAAGAGTTAACCTATAATAATAAAAAACCCCAGATATTGATCATAGTGTACAAAAACCATAACAATATTCATGTTAACGTTCCAGACCATATTTGTGTAACTCCCAGTTTAACTGGAGCACAATTAAAGTAGAGAACAATAACATCCTTGCAGAGAAAGGAATGGATGAAATCTACAACTCCTTGTATGTCAGGCATTCAACTGAGCTCTCTTCTATGAAACTACCATCAAAAAAAAAAAAAAAAGAGTAAAAGCCTTTGGATTAAATGACAGAAATTATGAAAGACAAAGATGAGAGTGATTCCAATGTCTGGAGTATAATACACTAATTTGGGACTTTGGTTGTAACAACAGAAGGACTGATGGGAAAATTGCTCAGTAGCTGCAAAAGAACGCTTGCAGCAAAACCCTGTCAAATGAAAAGGCAATAATGGGAAAGCAAGGAAGGAAGAGGAAAGAAAAGGTGTCAGCTGAAAATCACTTTCTTTTTTAACACTTGGAAGTCATTACTTTGTATATGTAGGCTCTGGTACTGCAGTAAGGAATATTGCCATTGGTATCAACACCACAACATCAGGCCTGTTGAGAAAAGCTTCATTAGACAGCTCAGAAATTCTCCATGGTTACGGTACTGTGAAATCTGACACAGAGCTGTGGGGTGAGATTGCAAATTTAGTCCTTCAAAGGTAATTTAAAGTCCAAATACTGTTCCACCAGGTGATTTAGAGAAAGAGGAAAATGACAAGGACTCAGGAATATTCAAATACATTTGCTAAGAATGTTTGAAAAACACATAAAACTTAAGAATATTCGTCAAAAGAATGTGTGTTACACTGGAAACTGTAATTAACTTTATGTGGGATGAGGAAAGAAGTATCTGACTTCCAGTATGCCTTTGCAGGCTCTACATCTGACTGAAAACATGCTCATGCTGCAAAATACAAATTGCATTTTCAGTCTAGAATTGGAATGTCCCTGAAAGAGTTAACTGGAATGGTGAAATTCACAAAATGTTTCCCAGTTATAATGACTACACTATGAAAAGGCATCTTTGGAAAGCATGTGAAATATCTCCATTAGACTTGTTTGTTGAATTTTTTTTTCCCCTGCTTTTGAAAGGTTTTGATTATCTTTGCTTTTAGGATTTTGCTTTTCAAAATGCTGCTGCAGCCACTTATTTAGGAACTTCTTAAGGCTTTTTCCTGCACCAAGTTCTTTTTCAGATACATGGATAACAATACCATGATACTTACTTCACTGACATGACGTTAATCATCCAGTGCAGTGACAGACAGTAAAGCAAGCCTTTTGCACACTAGGAAGGGCAGGTAGGTATCATGGGGGAAATCAGCAAGGACTGGTGGTGGCCAAATCTGTGTTTCTATAGGAGTTGATACCCTACCTGATTGATTTTCATCAGTGATTTAGAAGATAATACAAAATTGCAGAAGAAAAAAAAATAGTATGGCACAAAGATTTTTCAGAATTATCAACAAGAAAGATCTGACATTGAAAGAGAAGGTGAAGGCTTGCTCAACAGGCAATGTTAGTGAAAAAAAAAGATATTCACATACATGCAAATTTTTTATTGTTTGAGTGTGCAGTGTGCTATATTTATAGAAGTGGAGGTGATATACAGAAAATAGTCCAAAGTTCTCCTTAATATGCAGCACAGCAGGTTCTCCCAATGAACTGCTGTGATAAAAAGGACCACAAAGCAAAAGAATACTGACTAGTGTTAAGGAATGGACCTTGCCTCCAAGTAAGGCATTCTGTCTAATGAGATATTATTCAGGTAGCTACATGTTAATAGAAACTGAGGAAGAGGAGGGATGCAAAAGACCTGAAGGCTCTCAGTATCTTCAAGGACTGAAGATATTGTGAGACATTTGTATGTTAAGAATATTAAAATGAAACTTGTTGGTAATTGATGACAAGGAGTGACATTCTCATAAGAAGATTATACATGGCTTGCAAGTGCCCTTTGATCAAGCAGAGAAGCAAGAGTTTAAAGTTAACATTGAACATGTTCGAATTATAAGTGAGGAATAGCTTTTTAAATGCAAGGGTGATTAACTCTGGAAACAAAATATCAAAGGAAAGGTTGAATTTTTTCTATTTCTGGTAACTTCAGACTAAGCTGGCACTTTACAGAAATTACACTTTGGTCAAAAACATGATGGAGTCAATGCAGGGGTAATTGAGGGAAACAAAGTGTCTGAAATGCAGGGTGGAAGATTGGATGGGCTATAGTTCTTTCTTGATCCTCAGCTTAGTAAATTTCTGATAACACACATCTTGTTTGGGAGAACCCAAAGGAGATTGCTTTATCTTTCTAGCATATTGTCACAGAAAAATATAGAGACATTATATTAGGTTTCAGAAGTTCAGTTCTTCAAAGGCTCATTTTCTCCCAGTTTGGCAATATCTTTCCTTGTTTCATTGCTTTTTAACAAGTTGAAAATGTCACAGCCATTTCCTGCAAATATCACCAAATGTTTTTTTGTGTGGCACTATTTCCATGATAATTTAGATAGGATGATCTCCACCCTTCTGACTGAGTGTGTGTGTGAGAGGGAGAGAAGCAGAATATCAAACTTTAAAATTTTTAAAATCTTATCATGTTTTTGAAGGCTGATATGTATCTCCGTGAGCAGTCAGCAGACATGAAGAATACTTCTGGCCTGGTTCTACAGCTTGATCCTCGTAACTCTTCTTTCTGTCTGAAAGGTTTGTGTCACTACAAAATGTTATTTATTGATTATACTCACTGTGTCAGTGAATCCAAACCCACTTCACATTTCAGAATAAGAATAAGCCTCCTGTAAAAACACATTGTTATATTTCCCATTTTGATAATTGTCTTTCAGTCCCTAGGTAGGGAGTTGTTTATTTCTCAATTTACTTGTATCATTCTTTTATTTCTTGCCAGAAGGAAAGAATGGGAGCTGCACCAAAGGAAAAGCTCATGAGCAAACAATAAAATGGACTAAATACATTTAATTACTGTCATCTAGGTTATCTCCATGTTTGAACCCATGACAAATCCTTGAGAAACCTCAAACTTGAACTCAAGCGTCTAACCAGCAACGGCCATAGAATCACTTCCTGCACTGGCTGAACGGGTCACTCCTCCAGTTATTTCTCTCTGCAAGATTGCACAGCTATTGCTCCTGTGCTTCTGTGCATCTGGACGTAAAGAACCACATCTTACTTATTTTGCATTGCAGCAATCCATTCTCCCCTTTCCATTTTGTCATCTTCTCTCTGTAAAATAATGTTTCTAATCTTCTTTGTTTGTCCTTTTTTGTATTTGGTCTTTAATTATGTGTTTTCAAGACTACTGGAGATTTCTCTAAACCACCTGACTGCACTCCTCTACTCCCTAAGAACAAAGTTCAGTTCATCCAGTATTTCAAAGGCAATTTGAGGCAAAACAGAGACTTGAACTCCTAATTATTTTCTTAACTACTGCCGTTGTTTGTAACCATTTGGAGCAGAGCAGTCCCACTTTTCAACATACAATACCACATGCCACAAGACTTAGTCTTAAGTGCTGGTGAGGCCACAGCTTGAGTACTGTGTTCAGTTTTGGGCGCCACAGTATAGGAGGGACCTTGAGGTCCTGGACCATGTCCAGAGAAGGGCAACAAAGCTGGTGAGGGGGTCTGGAAAATATGTCTTACGAGGAACAGCTGAAGGAATTAGGATTGTTTAGTCTGGAGAAGAGAAGGCTGAGGGGAGACCTTCTTGCTCTCTACAACTACCTGAAAGGAGGTTGTAGTGAGATTGGAGCTGATCTCTTCTCCCAAGTAACGAGTGATAGGACAAGAGGAAATGGGTTCAAGTTGCCCCAGGGGAGGTTTAGGCTGGACATTAGGAAAAAAATTTCACGGAAAGAGCTATCAAACATTGGAACAGGGTGCCCAGGGAGGTGGTTGAGTCACCACCCCTAGATGTGTTTAAAAGTCGTGTAGATGTGGTGCTTAGAGACATGGTTTAATGGCGGACCTGGTAGAGTAAGGTCAATGGTTGGACTAGATGATCTTAAAGGTCTTTTCCAACCTAACTGATTCTATGATTCTATAAGATGAACATGAAGTTCAGTTTCATTTTGTACAGTAGCTCCATTCAAAACATCAGAAAACAGTCTGCAAATACATATAAAGTAGAGAAGGAACCCATAAAGTACAGAAGGAACACTTTGCAATGTCCATTTCATGAGTTACAAATGCACAGATAAAAATTAATAAAAGAGTGATACTAGAAGACAAAAGCAAGCAGTGGTCTAAGGGGATGTGTTAGTTTCTCCAGTGATAGGTAAGAGATGATGACTTGGGAATCAAACATTTACTCTGATGGTAACACTCATTGCTGATGCTGACCATGAGAATTCAGACTCAACTGGATGGAATTCATTAAGATCCCATTTTCATTCCAAATTATTTTCCACAGCCAGCAGCAGCAACGTTTGAAGGAACTCTGCAGGAAGAGATGAATATTTTTTTAAATATCAGTAAGTGCCATGTGGTTCTTCAGGGGCAAAAGGGGTCAACATGTGGGATTATCTTAGCAAAAGGGAATTGGGGGGGGGGGGCACAGAATAGTACCTGTTACATTATGTTTCTGCATCTCTACTGCAGACAAGATAAATATATGGAGACAAAAAATTACAAGAGAAAGAGAATAGGAATATTTGACTGACTGGACTGTGGATTTTCTAGCAGGAACATCTTTATCATTCAGCATAAAAAAAAGAAAAATAAGAGCTAATGCGTCCTGAAACAGAGATGGCACTCATACATCCAAATATTATTTCTTTAGGTAATCATAAACAACATGGTTTTGTGCCATTATATGAGGCAACCAAAACAATGACCTGTAAAACTTAAGAACTGTAAGTACATTTCTCAATATTGTCAATATAATCAATATTAAGTGGCTTTAAAACCAAGTGTAAGCGTGTTAAAATAGTGTAACCAACAGCAATACGTAACACTGGGAGCATAGTCAAACGCCACGTATACACACCATATATTTACTTACAAGAGCAATGTTACCACCGAGGGGGAAATCAAAGACTTGTATAGTTGCACTTCAGCAGTGTTAAGAAGCAGCCCAAGTAACAAGCTTTACAAAAGGAAAAAGCAGAGCAAGATAAGCATAGGTAATGACAAACAGGCAGGACATCCTCTGAGCAAACAAGAAGGAAGCAGTAAAACCAAGGTAAGCAGGTCAGGAACAAACCAGATGCCCCTTTCTGGAGGGAGTACAAGTAACACAAGAGTATCAGGTGGGAAGAATAAAAACATAGAAGGACAAACCCATGTCTGTTTGGACTTCCCTTGTCAAAGAGCTCTCCAGCCTGATCACCTCAGCCTCTGTTTGTGATGTGACTCTACATGGACTCTCACTGGTTTCAGTTTTGAATATCATTGGTAATACAGTTCTTTAAAACATAAATAACTGAAATTTGTAGATTCTGAGTAGCTAAATTTAGCTTTCTGGAAAACAAGGATCATAATACTCACCTAACTTATAAAATATTGTGAAACTTGTGGATATGAAATGATACTAGTACTGCTAACTTGTTCAGAAACTGAGCACAAAGCTTGATGACATAACATGCAAATATATATGACAGTTCAAAGTTCAGACTCACATTACATATCTTCTGAAAGCCCTCTAATTCTTCTAAAAGGGTAAATGTTTTTCTTTATAAAAGTATATCTAAGGTGAAAATTACTCTTGCACAGAGCTATTTATCAGATGATCTCAATATACATGCCTAAATGGCTTGGAAATACCAGTCATTTGTTTCCAGCAGCTCACACAGCTAACAGACATGAGTAACCACCACCCTGTGTCTCTGGGTGCTGGACAGACAAACTCCCACGGAGAGCTCTGTGGCTCTCAAGGGCCTCCTATGGAAAGGGGAGACAGAGTGTTAACCTAAAATTGAAGGATTACTCAACTTGCATAGACCAAATCAACATGCTTTATTATTAAATCTGATGCCAGTTCAGGTTTCACGTTAATAAACCATGCTCCAAGTGCTGGGGACTGGCCATCAATCTCCTGCATGGTCCATCTGCCCCTACTTTGGAGAGAAGATTGCTTAGAGAAGGGTGAGGTGGACAGTGGGTAGTAATTGCTTCAGTGATCTGATTCTAAAGCCCTTTTATGCATGAGTTTATACCTATAAAGTTTGTTCATGTGAACAGAAATGATGAATTACCTTCTTGAAAGAAATTGCCATCTCTTAGCTGCGATGCAGTAACAAACAACATGCATATTGTTAGGCACCGCAATTGCAAGGAACATCTTGAATCTCCATCAAATTAACTCACAATTTTACTTCACAGCACGAGGAGGCTGTAAGTGAACACACAGTCTACTATTGCCTCTCAGTGGCCAGGCAGTAGCTTCTGAAGGCACACTAAGGTGTTCTTCTGGGATCACATTTGTATATTCTACGCTGTGAGGTTTTGGAATATTTCATGATAAGTCACTTGTTAAACCTAAGTGACAGACGTTTAGCTGATGTAAATCAGCACAGCTTTATTAGCTGGGATTGAACTATATCTATTTATATTCACTGAGCATCTGGACCAAAGGCAAAAATATGTGCAAAGGGACTACGAAAAATTTGTCTGAAACTTCAATGTTAAATCAAGATTGCAAACACTGGTCAGAGATAAAAAAAAGGTCCAACCTGTCTGGTATACAGAAAATAAGGCACTATACAGGAAGACTTTCTAAGAGGAGCAAAATCACTTACTAAATTATTGATTTGCTATGTTGGAGTAGGTATCCTTACTTTTAACTCAGGAAGCGATCATCTTTTCTAGAAAGCACTTCTACAGCTGAAACCAAATTTGTTGGTTTTCTCCAGGTAGCCTAAGCAGCTTTTAGGACATAAACCAGCCAGCAGAGAGACATTTATGTCTGTTTGGTATTGGCAGAGTGCCATCAACCCATGACTCTGGTCAAAATGATCATGTATCTCCTGACATTTTATGGCAAAGATATACATAAAGCTACCTGCAGCTGTGCGGGGAACAACCATCCCACAGATGCTGGAAAGGATGAGCTGGAAAACTTTAGACTATAATTCATAGTTTATGGACACTGTCATCAGTGGTTGTGACCTTTTCATGTAGCACTAAATGTAAGTGGAAAGAACATAATTCTTCTGAGTGCTGTAACGTATCAGCAATTCATCCCCATGATGTCAGGACATAGTCTTACACTTCCCAGATTTCAGTTGGGCAATGCATTGTTACAGCTTCTGGATCAGTACTGAATCTTCCTATTGAATCTTTAATCAATAGCTCTTGAACTATTTTTATTGCTACGTACTGGCCAGAAAAAAAAAAAAAATCTTGTTCGATTGCAATAAACTTTGAGAGATTTTGTTGTTATGAATTATATACTTTAAAAGAAATAGTTTTGCTTCCTATACTCTATTTGTGAGTAAATGTCCTGGTAATCCCTACAGACAGAATTATGAGAAACATTAGTTGTCAAGTGTAAGTCTAAGTGACATGTTAGGGGGAAAAAAAAAAGAAGACAAATAGGAAACTGCCTGGCTCTTTAAGAATATGACTAAATGTGCTTTCAGATTTTCTTACTATATTTTTTCGGAAGTTCTGATAAACCAAGTGGGCTATTTTGATATGTTTTTGCTTTAAACTAAATTCAACCCATCTAAACCATTAGCCGATGCTATGAAGACAAGCTAGTTCTACCTAAACATCTTAGACGTATAAGTTAGAAATTAATGCCGACACTCCATAGTTTACTTAAGCACTTTCGAAAAAAAGAGGAAGACTACCAAAAGAATCATTGTGCCTGTTTTGAAGCTGAATCCTGTTGTTCTGTGGTTTGCCTATGTTGTCTCCTTACTTTTCTGCAAGATTAGAAGATGTGTAAGCAGTCATAAGGTTGTTGAATTCCCCCAACTCTCAGCTTTTTAGCTGTGGAAATACAAAAGTGTGCTGATGGCTTAGCACTAGAAAGCAGGTAAGCCTGACAGAGGGCGTCAGAAAGAATATCCTCATTGTGTGTGATATGCTTGTGCATGAATATCCTGTATAGGATACTTTTGCCCTCTTTTACTCACTTGCAAGAGTGAGAACCAGAAGGAATCATTGCAGGTGTAATATTAACACAGTCCTTTCCCTTGTTTTGTTTTTTCTCTTTCTTTTCAGACTGCGAACAGATGAGCATGCGGTGGGGTTTTTTGCAACAATTTTAATGGTACGGCAATACTCACTGACAAGGCCATTCTTTTGACACAAAAATCGCAGATCTAAATGAATTAAGTACATGAGTTCCTGACACTGTAGCTCCAGATATAAACTGAGCAGGCATCCCAGCACAGGTCAGTACTAGTAGAGCTACCATTGTGAACAAGATACATAAGGCAGGCAAGATAAATAAGATGAATCAGTTGACTGAAGAATGACAATATGTGTTAATATTCCACTTAAGTTTAACAAAACCTCACAAAAATATAAAAAAGTGAATACAATACTTGTGTATCATTATTGTGTAATCTTGGCCAGAAAGAAGTAAGCATTCATTAGTTCCCTCATTCTTATATTACTGATTTTTTGTTCGTTGTGACTATCTATCCTTTAGAATATGTGGCTAGTCTTTCAGTAATATTTCATTTTATTTTTGCTAGTGAGCTGGGGTTCTTTCAGTTCCAAAAATGAATTCAAATGAGGTTTCTAACTTACATCACTAAAAAATCACTAAAACACACAGAGATCAATTACACTTTTATCTATAACGCTACATTTCTACTGATTTTTATGGTTAGCTCCAGTCATAAAATTACACTACAATTAAAAGACGCTCGCTGTTATTGTCCTGCTGTTGTCTGACACTCCTTTAGTTAGCGCATTTTTTTAAATGTATTTTTAAGAAATTGAAGTAAAGGAATAAAAGTCAGAATACAAAAAACCCACAAGTTTTAATTTCTGCAAATCATTACTGTGGTTTTAGATAGGAGGAAGAAAGATGATAAATTTCAGAGGTTTAATACTTAACTTTTTTAAAGACATGCACTTTGAATCCTTTCAGGTGTCTCAAACTGAATACTCACTGATCAAGAAAACTGAATATCTCCATTTACTTTGACTAACAACTATTGCTTTGGGAAAGCTGATAAATTAAAGGTCTGCCTCCATTTGGCAAAAAATCAGGCAGGTGAAAGGTATGCTCAGCTTCTATTTTGCAGTAGGCAACAGATTATGAACAATAATTACCAGTGAACAGTGATGTTATTCTGTTTATAAAATGAATCCCTGTGAAGCAGTCAGTAATCTTACAGTGCAGACTCTTGGGTTGCCCACACTGTATGATATTTCAAGGTGAGGTACTTAATCATTATGTTCCAGAACACAGTCCTTCCAGCTCTCTTTGCAATTTTGTCCTTCTTTCATGGCTGGAAATCATTTACCTCAAAGGCTTTCAGATTCACATATGGCTTTTAAAATTTGTTGTTGGGTTGCAAGGCTTCCCTTCCCTCCTATCCCACAGCAAAACTTAAAAATCTCAGTAGGACAAAAGAAATAAATATTTCTTACCTGGATCATACTGATTGAGTGTGTTCCAGTAGGATTTGATGGGATTTGTTGTCTCTAACGCTGTCTTCATTTGAATGGGCCTCAGAGTAAAGAAGGTTGTCTTAAAAATATTGGTGAATGTAAATTGGTGAGAGTATGTAGAAAAGGGGCAAGTAATTTACTAAAAAGAGAATCTAATTTCAACTTATATGTCTTTATTAAATATATATATATATAAAAGACACCTTGAACTTCTTAGAATCCTGTATCAAAACTCTGATATCTTCCTTAGTTATTCAATATTAAAAACGTGTGGATATATGATATAAAATTACTGCTTTAAATTTTGTGCACTTCACAGAACAATTAATTTACATTATGGGTTGTAAAACATGTGAACCATGTATGTGCACGAAGCTATGATAGTCAAAAGAATTAGGGATGACTCAAATGCTACAGAAATTGGAATATGACACAAGTACACAAAATATTTTTTCATCTTGTTTATGCACATCAAGCTTTGCTAATTTGTCCTTAAGGGTTGGCTTAGAGAACAGCCATTTGTTAATTTCAATAGATCTTCAACTCCCAGGGAAGTTCTATAAGGTTAGAAAAATTTTTATGTTTTGTAATGTTAAACAAGGTAAAAGAAATCTCATAACAGTTATAGGGGAAGAATAAAAAGGTTGATAAGAATTAAACAGGTGTACACAAGTTGCACAAATTTATAGATCTAGATTTTGACAAAGAAGATTTTAGCTATTTTTGCTGTGTTTTATTTTTAAATAAGAAAGAGAATTCTGCAGATATAAAAAAGGAGGTTTGTCTACAAGAAGCCGCTGTGGTAACTATAGCTTATGCACACATTATCAGGCTATTTTTAAATTAGGCTATTTTAAACTAGCTAGCTTGGTTATTGCTGCTGCAGTGAGACACTCTGAGGGATATCTATGCTGTATACCTACTTGGATTCTAAATCTCTGATTATCCAGGGCTCCACTGCACACTAAATATATGTGAGAAATGTCCTTCTTGCCACAGCAAGAATAAACTTCCCATCCCTTTCCACGCCCATTTATTTATACGTCTTAAACAAAACAATCCATTAGTGTCAATAGTGGTGATTAGTACATTAGAAACACCAGAAAATCTGCTAAAACAGAAGAAATAACAACATCATGGACTTTTGCCAGTTTCATATGGATTTGGGTTGCTGTCAAAAAGATTCTGCTGCTCATTATCAGCTCCTAAGAAATGTATATTTTATAATTAAATGATAGAACTCCGATTCTTAACATTTTTCATAAACTACTAGACAAAATCTTCAGAGTTTATGTTTGCAGTTTAAAGATGGGTTTTCTTCTGTAATAAAAAGGTCTTTTTTCTTCTGTAACAACAGTGCTTCCCATTCTCTGATCTCATGGTATTGGACTTGCCTTCCATCCAACCATAGAGAAAGAAACTATGTCTATGAATTCACTGGATAGACTATCACACTGAAGGCTACAATGCTGTCTTCAAACTGAAGGAATATTTGAGCTTCTCTAATATGCGACTAAACACTCTTCTAGCAATTGGCCTGTGGGAGGATACAATCTGTTCTATGCGGCATTGTCAGTGATTCACTTCTTTAGCTTTGACTGATTGTTGCCTGCGATCCATATCAATTGCACAGGAAGCTGTGTGATTAATTCTACATATCTTTGTTTGGCACCCACAGTTACTATTTAATGTAATTACTTCCCCACTGTGGCTTTGTTTCAAAATAAGTATTTGCTTGCTTTATTTATTTATTTTAGTTTCAATTTTTTCTGTTGTGGTGTGCATGCTGGAAGCATCTACAAGAAGTAATTTCTGTCCAACAATTTATTTTTTTTCAAGATTTGGAAATTTTTGTCCCCCCTTACTTTCAGTTGTACAGTGGTTAGGAGTCCCTTTGTTGGACTACAGTGGATTTATTTTCCACTCCATATTTGTATCATACTGTACCATATAAAATATTTAGCTGGTTGCATGGCTCAGCTATATCAGCTATTGGAGAAGTAAACCAAGGTGGACTTTTAATTCCCACATTTCTTCTTTTTCAAGGTTATGTTTGGGGTCTTACATATTTGTTAAAATATCAACAATGAAGAGCAGGAAATACTTTCAGACTTAAAAACCAAAAAGATCTCCTGATCCCTTCTGCCACTTTAGTACCACTTTAGTGAGAAGTTTACTCTGGTTATGGATGCTTGATTTTAAAACAGCCATTCCTATTAGTTTTCTATATAGTACAGTCCCTTTAACATTCTTAATGCCGTGTTGTGGTTTAACCCCAGCTGGCAATTAAGCACCAGCCTCTCACTCACTCCCCCCCAGTGGGATGGGGGAAAGAATCAAAAGGATAAAAGTGAGAAAACTCATGGCTTGAGGTAAAAACAGTTTAATAATTGGAACAGAATAAATTACTAGCACTACTGATACTACTGATACTACTTCCAATACTAATGCTAATGCTAATACTACTAATAAATTGCAATGAAAAGAAAAATAACAAAGTTAGAGAAATAAAACCCAAGGAAGACACGTAGTGCAAATGAAAACAACTGCTCACCACCAACCGACCAATGCCCAGTCAGTCCCCGAGCAGTGTCCCCCCCACCAAACTTACCCCTAGTTTATTGCTGAGCATGATGTCATATGGTATGGAATAAGCCTTTGGTCAGTTGGAGTTATCTGTCCCAGCTGTGTCCCCTCCCAACCTCTCGTGCACCCCAAGCCTACTCGCTGGTGGAGTGGTGTGAGGAGCAGAAAAGGCCTTGACTCTGTGTAAGCACTGCTTGGCAGTAACCAAAACATCCCTGTGTTATCATCACTGTTTTCAGCACAAATCCAAAACGTAACCCCATGCTAGCTACCGTGAAGAAAATGAATTCTATCCCAGCCAAAACCAGCACATATTGTCACCATTGTTGGTAGCAATGGTAGGAAAAATTGTAAAATAAGAAGACAAAGAAAAAGGTCCAATAAAAAATGGAATTTATTAAAGTCTTGATGTTTTCCCCCTCACCCCTCTTTCTGTGAGGATTCAAAACAAAGAAGAGATTCTGTACTAGCTGCAATTTGATATGTCATCAAATACTATCACATACCACTTTATTTAATTTTTTTAGTTTATTTTATGACTATCTACCAGTACTTTGACACTTTTATAATTAATTAATAAAAAAATGCAAGACTGAATTTTTTTCTGTCTGTTGTTTCAAGATATTGAGATGACTTTTCTCCTAAAGAATTCCATATAAATATATCACTGCAGTTAATAAGAAAATTACACGCTTGATTTCATCTCTTAAACTAAAAAACGTTAAATGATTCTACAACAGCTTACCTCAAGGAAACCCATCCAATGATATATGCTTTCAGTGTAACTCAGAAAAACATTTTTCAAGCATGTACTATTCTTTAGTCACACATCTAAACCCTATTAAAATGAATGACACAATTAAATGCTAGCTTAGGTAGGAAATTACTTAACTCTGTACTTCATTGTTTCTCAGTGAGGCTGTATTTGATGCAAACCAGGATTTTGTACTGTTTTTATTAAACTAGTTACTCTTTTACATTCCTGTACCATGGTTTTTTGCTTTAGAAGAAAACAAATACACCTAAAACCCACTGAAATCTCTGGAAGTTAGATGATGAAAATCTGTGAGGACATTGTGCCTTATAGTACCAGATTTAATTACTATCATACCTAGCTTTCATGTACTCTACCACCTTTAACTGAAATACACTGCACTTAGTAGCTAATCGTTGCAAAAAAATCTCTGTGTTTCTCAAGCTTGTTATGTGTATATTTCTCACCAACAAGGAGGGGCTGGTGTGGAATGTGAAGCTCAAGGGCAGCCTTGGCTGCAGGGAACATGAGGTGGTAGAGTTTGAGATCCTTAGGGCAGTGAGAAGGGAGTGCAGTATGCTTGTTACCCTGGACTTCAGGAGAGCAGGCTTTGGCCTCTTCAGGGATCTGCTTGATGGAGTACAGTGGGATAAAGCCCTGGAAGGAAGAGGGGCCCAAAAAAGCTGTATAATATTCAAGGACCACTTCCACCAAGCTCAGGAACAATGCATCGCGACAAAGGGGTAGTCAGGAAAAAATGCCAGGATGCCTATGTGGATGAACAATGAAATACTGGGCAATCTCAAACAGAAAAAGGAAGCCTACAGAAGGTGGAAGCAAGGACAAGTAACCTGGAAGTTATGCACCGAAATTGTTTGAGCAGCAAGGGATCAGGTTAGGAAAGCTGAAGCCCAGATAGAGTTAAATCTGCCAGGGGTATCAATGACAAGAAGAAATGGATTAATGGAGCAGTGTAAAGTTGGAGACGTGTAACCAGTGGTGTCCCCCAAGGGTCAATACTCGGTCCAATCTTGTTCAATATATTCATCAATGACCTGGATGAGGGGACGGAGTGTATCCTCAGCAAGTTCACTGATCATACCAAACTGGGAGGGGTGGCTGACACTCCAGAGGGCCGCGCTGCCATCCAGCGTGACCTGGACAGGCTGGAGTGCTGGGCAGAGAAGACCCTGATGAGGTTCAACAAGAGCAAGTGTAGGGTCCTGCACCTGGGCAGGAAGAATGCTAGGCACCAATATAGGCTCGGAGTGGACCTGCTGGAAAGCAGTTCTGAGGAGAAGGATCTGGGAGTCCTGGTAGATAGCAATTATCCATGAGCCAGCAAGGTGCCCTTGTCGCCAGGAAGGCCAATGGAATCCTGGGCTGCATAGGGAAGAGTGTGGCCAGTAGGTCAAGGGAGGTCATTCTCCCCCTCTACTCGGCACTGGTGAGGCCACAACTGGAATACCGTGTCCAGTTCTGGGCTCCCCAGCTCAAGCGGGACAGGGAGCTACTGCAGAGAGTCCAGCATAGGGCAACAAAGATGATTGGGGGATTGGAGCACCTTCCTTATGAGGAAAGGCTGAGAGAGCTGGGACTCTTTAGCCTGGAGAAGGGAAGGCTGAGGGGAGACCTTATTCTTGCTTAGAAGTATCTAAAGGGTGGGTTGAAGGAGGATGGAGCCAGACTCTTTTCAGTGATTCGCAGCGACAGGATGAGGGGCAACGGGCACAAGTTGGAACATAGGAAGCTCCATTCAAACCTAAGAAAGAACCTCTTTACGGTGAGGGTGCCAGAGCACTGAAACAGGCTGCCCAGGGAGGTTGTGGAGTCCCCTCCTCTGGAGATTTTCAAGACCTGCCGGGATGCAGTCCTGAGTAATGTGCTGTAGGCATTCCTGCGTCAGCAGGGGAGTTGGACTAGATGATCTCTAGAGGTCCCTTCCAACTCTGAAGATTCCATGATTCCGTGACTCCATGATTCCGTGAAAATCTTCTATAGGTATATCAGTGACAGAAGGAAGACTAGGGAAAATGTGGGCCCACTTAGGAAGGAAACGGGAAAAGTGGTCACCTGCGACATGGAGAAGGCTGAGGTACTCAACAACTTTTTTGCCTCAGTCTTCACTAGCAAAAGTTCTAACCACACCGACCAAGTTGCAGAAGGCAAAGACAGGGACTGGGAGAATGAGGTACCACCCATTGTAGCAGAAGACCAGGTCTAAGACCATCTGAGGAACCTGAAGGTGCACAAGTCCATGGGACCTCATGAGATACATCCATGTGTCCTGAGGGATGAAGTTAGTAAGCCACTATCTATCATATTTGAGAAGTCGTGACTGCCTGGTGAAATTCCCACTGACTGGAAAAGGGGAAACATAAGCCCCATTCTTAAAAGAGATAAAAAAGAAGACCTGCAGAACTATGGGTCAGTCAGTGCCACCTCTGTGTCTGGCAAGATCATGGAGCAGATCCTCCTGGAAACTCTGTTAAGGCACATGGAAAATAAGCAAGTGATCAGTGACAGCCAACATGGGTTCACTAAGGGCAAATCGTGTCTGACAAATTTGGTGGCCTTCTACGATGGCATTACAGAGTTGTTGGATAAGGGGAGAACAACAGACATCATCTACCTGGGGGTGTGCAAGGCATTTGACACTCTCCCACATGACATCCTGGTCTCTAAGTTGTAGAGAGATGGATTTGACTGATGGACCACTCAGTGGTCCACGAACTGGCTGGACGGTCACACTCAAAGAGTTGTGGTCAATGGCTCGATGTCTAAGTGGTGAGCAGTGATGAGTGATGTTCCTCAGGGGTCACTACTGGGACCAGTACTATTTAACATCTTTGTTGTGGGATTGAGTGCACCCTCAGCAAGTTTGCCAATGACACCAAGCTGTGTGAAGTAGTCAAAACACTGGAGGGAAGAGATGCCATCCAGAGGGACTTTGACAGGCTTGAGAAGTAGGCCCGTGTAAACCTCATGAAGTTCAACAAGGCCAAGTGCAAGGTCCTGCACGTGGATCAGGGCAATCCCAAGCAGCAATACAGGCTGGGTAGAGAATGGATTGAGGGCAGCCCTGAGGAGAAGGACTTTGTAGTCTTGATTGATGAGAAGCTCAACATGGGCCAGCAACATGTGCTGGCAGCCCAGAAAGCCAACCATATCCTGGGCTGCATCAAAAGAAGCATAACCAGCAGGTGGAGGGAGGTGATTCTGCCTCTCTGCTCTGCTCTCGTGAGACCCCACCTGGAGTATTGCGTCCAGCTCTGGAGCCCGAAACATAAGGACATGGACCTGTTGCAGCAAGTCCCGTGGAGGGCCACAAAGATGATCAGAGGGCTGGACCACCTCTCTGCTATGAAGATAGGTTGAGAGAGTTGGGATTGTTCAGCCTGGAGAAGACTGTGCAGAGACTTTATAGCAGTTTTCCAGCATCTGAAGAAGGCCTACAAGAAAGCTGGAGAGAGACTTTTTACAAGGACATGTAGTGATAGGACGAGGAGTAATGGCTTCAAATTTCAAGAGGGTAGATTTAGAATAGACATTAGGAAGAAATTTTTCACTCTGAGCTTGGTGAGGCACTGGCACAGGTTTCCCAGGGAAGTAGTGGAGGCCCCATCCCTGGAAGTGTTCAAGGCCAGGTTGGCTGAGGCTTTGAGCAACCAGGTCTAGTGGGAGGTGTCCTTGCCCATGGCAGGGGGGGTTGGAACTAGATGATCTTTAAGGTCCCTTCCAACCCAAGCCATTCTATGATTCTATGATTGCATTTAATATTTCATTTGTCTATGAGTATTTCAGGAGGGAAAATCAGCTAAAACACATTCTTCTGTATGGTCTGTCACCATGTTTGCTTTGTAGATAACATTTCACTTTGCCTGATATATTTTGCAATGACAAGAAGAAATTTTGCAAGGCTAAATACAAAAAAACCTGATGAGAAACAACAAGTGCCACTGATGTTGTTTAAGTATGTGCTCCTATAGGTTTATTTGTTGGTTAGGGCAGGGCTGGAGAACTCAGCAGGACTTTGCAACAGGAAGAACAGTAAGGAAGGATGTTGCAGACTGCAGTGTCAATTCAACTTTCCAATAGATCTACCCAGAAAGGAGCAAAAAAATTAAAAAAGTTGTCCTGTCAGTCAACATCTGTTTCCATATCCTGGTGTAAGTTTTCATTCCACTTTTTAAAGTCTTATATCCAACTATTCGACTATTAAACAATTTGTTTTGTGGAAGGAAATTCTGTCAACAGGGTTCTTTGAAGATTGACCTGAGGAGGACATGTGCTTTAAGTATCTCATTCAGATGCAGATCTGCATTTCTTTCCTGCCTGTTTCAGAATTTTCCATGTGACTTTGGGAGTTTATTTTATTTTCTTCAATCTGATCTTCCTCAGGTGTAAAATAAGGTTAATAACACTTACTAGCCCTGGTTTTGTTTTATAGAATGTGAGTTCTTTAGGGCATAGACCAACTTTACACATTTGCACAGCACGTAACAAAATCTTGGCAAAGGTCTTCAAATGCTATTAAAGTGCATAAAATAATAAAATGTACATTATCTTTAATTGGTTTTACTTTATGTCCTCCTAAATTCCAAGCAATAAGTTTAGGTGAGGAGCAGTATAAAATATGATACCATTAACATCATATCACAACTTCTGAGATTACTTTATTCCTTGCACATAAAACCTGCAGAACACAACAGTTAACAAAGGATTCTCTGGAAGAACTCTTCCCTCTTGAGGCACAGCAGTGATGGGTATCATTCAGGTTCCACCTTTCTCCCAGCTGGTTAGAGGATTTTCTCTAATCTGAATATTAACAAGCTTTCTTGGGCCCCTCTTCCCTCCAAGGCTTTATCCCATGGTAGTCTGCCAAGGAGTTCCCTGAAGAGGCCAAAGTCTGCTCTCCTAAAGTCCAAGATAGTAAGCTATTCCACCAAAATAAATATTGGTAGTTCACCGATGCAAAATCTGCCTTACTTTTCGAGGTACCTACTTTCTACCGTAACAGCTACAGCAAAGAGATTACTTTATACAAGTTGTCTTTCTTGCTAACCCTGAAATCTGTAAGAATCTGAGGTAGCAATGAACCTGAAACTAGACAGTAATTCCTGCATAATTAGCAGCAGAGACAGAATTGATGAACTGGTTAGGAACAATTCATGCCTTCAGTCTTGAATTACTAAAGCAAATGAGAAGTGCAAGGAAGAAAAAGCAAGATAAGATAGAAATCATCTTCACTGTTCGAACTAATTTTGTAATTCCCTTCAGAGCAACCAGAAATATAGCCACTGAAAACAATTTGCACAGTTTTTTAATAAATCATTTTATCTTTCACATATTCTGTACAGGAATGTAGAAGATGAATGGGACTGAGGTGCTGTATTCTGATACTGAAAAACAGGAAAAAAAGAGGAAAGAAGATAAAAATAGAACTTTGATTGCCAATTATGTTAGAAAATAAAATAAAGCAAACCCACACCAGTCAGTTTCCTTACACTAGTGATTACTGGCCAGTAAAATTTTATAACCTAAAGGAGATTTTTTTCTTCAGTACCTCCAGTTTCTTCCCATTGGCTGTACTTTTCTTTCTACTCTAATGCTAGAAGTTTTTAGGTGGTCATTATGCATTATAATCACAGAAATTATTCCTATCACATAATTACTGAACTGCCCTAAGTACAGATGTACTGTAATGAGCCTTTGGGGATGTGGATTTAACTTTCTTCTGGTTCTCACTGGCTAAAAACCATTCACAGACTGCTTGCAGAGTCACTGGTTGCACATGGACCATATCTGCTGGCAGTTCTTGCTTCTGCTCTTTAGACTTTGATCACCACAGCTGTTTCTTCCTTTTGAAGATTTTTTAAAAATTTTATTTTCCTTATTTAATTTATTGATGCCTGTGGCAGAATTTCAAGGGCCAAAAATACCCTGCTTTGGAAACACTGTCTGAGAACTGCAGACTGGCTTTCCTGTACAAAGTGGACTACTTCATTTCTCAAGGCAACTATTGCTTGTTTAGCTTTTTGTGAAAGGAATTGTTACTTTGTGGAGTCTGTATACCAGTGCATTATGGTAGAAATGCTCTGCCTATGTGATCCAGGCTACAGATTAAGTGGGATCAGCAAATATTTGTTTAGTAAGGAAACATGGCAACATTTTAAAATCTTTAACTTTTAAATGTTTTGATTTAAAGGAATGGAGGTCTTCTGACCCCAGCCTGCTCCTGCTTTCATCTGTATATCCTCCATGAGAAAATTCTTCCCATGGTTAGATTATCCATGTTACCTAAGACCCCCCTCTCCTTGGTGTTTTAAACAGGAAGCATATATCTAACAAATCATCCTGATTTTCTTTTTTAATTACCCATAAAAGTGGGCAATTCATTAATTAATTAGAATATTGCTACTTCCTAGAACCATAGGAGAAATATACATAGAGGTTTATATATATATATGGATTTTCCAGCAGATAGGTATGTTCTCTAAGCTATAAAACACATTAGTTCAAAGAAGTCAGATGAATAAATATCAGAAGATTGTATGGAGAATCCTGTAGTGCTTTACCCAAAGGATATTAATAAGTTTATGTCACTGACAAAGAAAAAAGTCTGGCAGGTCATCTGATAAGGTTATCAGAGTAAAAATTGTAATATAAATGCCAGACCACAGTATTTAAAAATAATTCATCCAAAATTATCCAAAAATCATATCTTTTGTTTAAAAATTAATGAGAGTAGGAATTACTTTTTTATTTGCTTCTAGTCTTCCATTCTTTAAGATTCATGTTTACAAGCTTTGCATTGCAACTTCGCTAGAAAAAGGTTAAAAAGGAAAGCTGATGTTTTTTATATAGCTATTTGATTCTAACTACCAAGTCTATAAGAAGAAATATTTCATAGAATCATAGAAACACAGAATCATGGAAGCATAGAATCATAGAATGTGTTGGGTTGGAAGGGACCTTTAAAGGTCATCTAATCCAACCCCCCTGCAGTAAACAGGGACATCTTTACCTAGATCAGGTTGCTCAGAGCCCCGTCCAACCTGGCCTTGAATGTGTCCAGGGATGGGGACTCTACCACCTCTCTGGGCAACCTGTTCCAGTGTTTCACCACCCTCATTGGAAAGAACGTCATCCTAATGTCTAATCTAAACCTACCTTGCTCTAGTTTAAAACCATTGCCCCTCATCCTATCACTACATGCCCTTGCAAACAGCCCCTCCTAGCTCTCCTGTAGGCCCCCTTCAGGTACTGGAAGACTGCTATAAGGTCTCCCTGGAGCCTTCTCTTCTCCAGGCTGAACAATCCCAACTCTTTCAGCCTGTCTTCATAGTAGAGGTGCTCCAGCCCTCAGATCATCTTCATGGCCCTCCTCTGGACCTGCTGCAACAGATCCATGTCCTTCTTATGATGGGGGCTCCAGAGCTGGATGCAGTGCTCCAGGTGGGGTCTCACGAGAGCAGAGTATAGGGGGAGAATCACCTCTCTGGATCTGCTGGCCGTGGTTCTTTTGATGCAGCCCAGGATGCGATTGGCCTTCTGGGCCGCAAGTGCACATTGTTGGCTCATGTCCAGCTTTTCATCCATGAGTAGTCTCAAGTCCTTTTCTGCAGGGCTGCTCTCTATCATATCATACCCCAGCCTGTATTGATAGTGAGGATTGTCCTGACCCAAGTGTAGGACCTTGCATTTGGCCTTATTCAACTTCATAAGGTTTGCTTGGGCCCACCTCTCCAGCTCGTCCAGGTCCCTCTGGATGACAACCCATCCCTCTGGCACGTCGACCACACCACTCAGCTTAGTGTCATCGGCAAACTTGTTGAGGGTGCACTTGGTCCCACTGTCTATGTCATTGATGAAGATGTTGAACAGCACCGGTGCCAGTACAGATCCCTGACGGACACCACTTGTGACACCTCTCCATCTGGACATTGAGCCATTGACCACCACCCTCTGGATGCAACCATCCAGCCAGTTCCTTATCCACCAAACAATACACTGGTCAAATCTGTGTCTCTCCAACTTAGAGAGAAGGATGTTGTGGGGGCCTTGCAGAATTCCAGATAGAGGATATCTGTAGCTCTTCCCTTGTCCACTGTTGCAGTCACTCCATTGTAGAAAGTCACTAGGTTGGTCAGGCAGGACTTGCCCCTGGTGAAGCCATGCTGGCTGTTTCGAATCACCTCACTGTCCTTCATGTGCGTTAGCATTGCTTCTAGGAGGATCTGTTCCATGATCTTCCCAGGCACAAAGAAGTAGCTGAGACAAGTGCAAGACTGAAAATTCAATTTAGATAACACCAACAATAAAAAAGAATTTTTTCATCTTTTAGATGAATCCCAGGCTAGTAAAGCAATCTACCAATTCCAGTTCTATTTTTCTGGAACTAAACTGCTGTACAAGTTTGGTCACAATGTCACATATTAGACTGTCATAACAACATTACTGATACTTTTATTCCTCTCCTTTTTTTTTTTTTTAGTTAATATGGAAAATTTTGAGGCAAGTCATACTGCAAAGGGATGACCATCTCTCTTTTGCATGTCCATCCTAGAAGTGTAACAAGGTTATCAGTGCAACCAACCTAAAGGAAGAATAGCAAAGCCTGATCCTGCTTGCCTTCCACTGTCCATGATGTCCCACAGACAAGAACTAAGAGGAACTTCAAATCAAAAAACTCATTAAGGAAGGAACCATCAGATTAAGGTAGTCAGTGGAATAATTTATGCCTTATTTATCAGGAAAAGGTTGTATTTAGAATGTATGAGTAGGCTAAACACTATTATTAAAAGATCCGTAGTACATGAAATCTTAGTGTAAGACTATATTCCTTTCAATGTTACCAATACTAGCTATGGTTTTGAGCACAAAGTGGATTTTGGAGGATCAGTTTTAGTTTTGGTGGTGATACAAATGATCCATATTCCTTGCAGGGTCAGGAAAAGACAGATAAGATATAGTTATTTGACTGTCAGTGTGCAAAACAATGATTCTGACTTTAGTAGTCCTGAAGTAAAGAACAAGAAAATAAATGTAGACAGTAATCTGCTTTTGAAAGTCCACTTAAAAATCTCAGAGCCACAGAACATGACCAAATGGTATCCATTAAATAGTATTTCACTGTTTTCTGAGAAATAGAAGTGTATGTTAGTATTTGTTAGGTAAACACAGTTTAAGCATGTTCAGATTCTACATTGATGTCATAGATGAGTTTTCAGTGCTACCATTGAAGCCTTATAAATTAAATATATATAAATTGTCCCATTCAAATAATGAATCTCCCATACTTTCCATAACTAACAAATTTGACATCTTCAGCAGCCATTTATTAATTTGCCAAATGTTATCAATGAGACAATGCTCTAAAAATTTCAGTGTGAACTCAGATTCTTGCTGGTATAATTTATTTACATAGTATTGCTGTTGGAGCACACAGAAACACAACTTACTCTTGTACAGGAGAATTTTGTGGGATCAACTGATAATAAAAGTCTACAAACACAGTAGAGAAATACCATCACTAGTGTAATTGGAGACATTAGCTAAAACAACCATATTTTGAGTATAATCTTGCAGTTAGGTCTGGTGTATCATGACCTGTAATAATAGAGATCTGCTAATATTGCCAGGTGAAGCTTTTAAAGGTAAAGCTTTTATAATATACTTTCTCACACGTACACAGAATCTGTAGGCTTTGGAGTAACTAGACCAAAGTCTGCTGTAATAACGGTGACTAATTCTTGGCCTATAAACCAGTTAAATATTTTGAAATGGATCACCACAACAAGAACAAATCCACAAAATGAAAACAATACTAAAACATTATTTAGCAAACAAAAGGGTGGTAGAATTTAGAGCTAATGGAGCCACACTGCAAAATCCTATTTTGATGGTCAGTTAATCATACTGAGTAATACATCCAACATTAGTGTGACTATTCAGGAAGTCCAGTGTTGTCAGAGTTTGCTCACGTAGAACTACTGTCTCAGACACACAAACTGTATTGCCAATCATTATTTATTGTATAGGTATTGTATAGGTACAAATATTAGCTGTAGAAACTAAGTGTGCAATTATTAGATAAACAAGTAATCTTATAGAGATGGAACATGTGTGAACTGGTCTGCCAGTGAAATGTGTATCGTCGTGTTGTATTCAAACCAATATTTCAACACAGACTTTGCATCCTGAATGTCACAAACTTTTGAGCACCTCAGCTGCTTTCTGCATTTGTATGGGTTTAAATTTTAAACTCCTGTACTGTATATTTTCAGTCTTAATCAAAATCAGAGCACTTTTAGGTCTGCAGGCAAACAGAGGGATAGCTTGCAAAAGTAAGCATTCATGTACATCAGAGGGAGCATGCTCTTGCCAAGTCACAAACCTTGTGTAGGCCAACCACTAAAGTCTCTTTTTTTCTGAAAAATTCCTGGTTGAGTTTGATGTTTTATTTCTATAGGAATAGTAGTAGAGTATTATATAAACAAAAGAAACTATATCCTTAACAAATCAGCTACTCATGTATCAGGTTCAAGACAAATTTGTACCAAGTGAGAGCTGTGGTATTTACACACTCCTCTTTCCTGCAAACTACAATCATCGCTTCAGGTTTCATGTAGGTTAGGACATTAGTGGTGAGTCATGAAGTTAATAAGAAAATGGAAAAACAGTAGCGGTTGTTATATGCTATTAAAACAGTTATGATTTTTCTTGAGAGGTATGATATGGTCAATTGTTCCTTACTCTTCCCTGCATGTTACCTTTTCCAGACTCAGATTTCTATTGTTGACTGTACTATAGTTGGAATTCCATTGAGAAGCTATGTGGTAGCTATTTAATATAGTTATATAGACTCAAAAACCCATCCTGACAGCCTGACAATGATATCAGGATGAATTTTTCCTTCCTAGGTTGCCTCATGCAAAGCAAGAACATTCTTTGCAAGCAACTGATATTTTGTAATTCCATTAAGCTTAAAAAACTTCTGTATATGCTTTGGGCAGTTTATATATTACTGTTTTATAACCTGCTGGTCTCCACAGAAATTTCTTGCAAGAACTGAAAAATCTCTCTTTATTTACTCGTCAGGATGTTACTGCTGCAGGTGGGAACAGGAATGAAAAGAAGCAGACCACATGCCTGCAGCAAATATTCACAGGAAATAACCTTCAGTTAGGTAGGTGCACACACACATTGCTATTGACTACAGCATGTCTGTGTTCTTCCAAATTGTAATATTGCCAAGTTACTTAATGTTGTACTGGTAGATTTAAGAAGAAGAAGAAAAAAAAAAAAAGAAAGAGAAGAATCAAAAGGCTGAAATCCATTCAAGAAATCAGTGCTAAATTCCTGACCTCATGTAAAATTATGACATTTGTTTTTAAGATGCCATTGTGAGTACTTGCAAGTAAGGTGCAAAATTACCTGGTTTGCTCCTATTACTTTCATTGACACTTAGGCTGTAGAAGCTCAGCAGGCTTTTGAAAAAATTCACTTGGGCTTTTCAGTCATTCAGAAAAATTCAGAAATATTAGCTCCTGCCTTAATATGATAGGCAGGCATAGAGAGATACCAAGAGTTTCAATGAGGTGACCAAAATCAATTAGCAGATAAGTGGCAAAGCAAAAATCCCAGACATTTTCATTCAGAATACCAACCCTTTAAACACCAACACATTGACCCAAGCAGCAAAAATTATGCTGATTAGTTGCTTTTAAGCTCAAAAAATGCAAAAACCTGAAGTAAAAGGTAAGGCAACAAAGAAAGAGGGACAGTATGGGCATTTATCACTTGCAAGCTTCATTTCAGATCATAAAAAATACACATCAAACAGCTACTCAACAGCCTCTAGCATCCATTGAAATTATTTTCAGTACTTTATATGGCCCTCCTCTGGATTCATTTCCTGAAACTACCATCACCTGAAAGTTATCATGCTAAAAAATATATATTTAAAACTGCTTATGATAGACTGACAAGCATAACACTCATGAAATGCTCTTCATACTTTCCATGGTGTATCATGTATCATCTGGATACTTTCATTACCTGAAAACTTCTGTACCTTTAAAAAAACCCAATATATTCACCTGAAAGATATTCTCTTAAAGTTTGTAACTTGTGTGTGTAACTGTGACAAATATTAACTCTGTTCTTTCTTTGAGCAGGAGGCACTTGTGAACATTCACACAGCATTTGCAATTCCATGAGCATTAAAATTGACTTGACATCTTCTGAAGGCCCTGGAAGCATATTCACATAACCCAGGCAAATCAAATACAAGAGAAACCGTTGTTGCCTCAACCTAGAAAGCAAATAGCATCCTTTTATTACTCCAAAGGTCTCCATGCTTCATTGACAGACACTAGTTCCCCTTATTCTCCCATTTCTTTCCAAAGCACCTAGGAAGGTGCATGTCCTGGCACTCACTAGCTCTCCATAGATGGAGAGTGCTATTGGGGAGCTGTTGCAAAAACTGAGACCTGGTGAGACAGCTTGCAAAACTAGGGAGAACAGTGAGTAGGTAAAAGCTCTTCAGTATATGTGTGCAGAGAGGAAGAGGAGGAACAGCATGGTTCTTAGTGTGACAGAACAGCTCAGACACCCGGGTCTTCTCTATGGGACAGGCAACAGGGAATGAAAGCTGGGGGTTAGAGTCAGAGGATGGGACAGTGAGACAGATGACACCATGGTGGGAGCCCATTACCATGCCCTTGGTCAGGGATGGGTAGCGGACCAGCTTCAACAACATAAAAAAGTCTCTGGGTCACTTGACTCTGCCTCCCTCGGAGGTTTCACCAGCAGGTTTCACCAGGAGATTTCTGGGGGGCATCGGGGATAACTGCTTAGTACAGGCACTGGACGGGCCAACCAGGCTGACACACAACTGGATCTGCTGTCCACTAAGAAGGAGGAACAGGACAAGAGGTAACAATCACTGTTGTGACCATGAAATGCATGTAAGATCCTGCAGAGAATGAAGGATGTGAGTAGCAGAGCACAGATCTGGGACTTCAGCTAAGCAGATTTTGGCTTACTCAGGGAACGAGTAGGTGGGATCCCAAGGGAGGCAGATCTGAAGGGCCAGGGAGCTTGGGGTAGCTGGCAGGGCTTTAAGGGTAATGTTCTCCAAGAGTGAGAGAAGGCTATCCCCATAGTCAGGCTGGCACATCAGGAGACCAGTATGGCTAAGCAGGTAATTCACAGGACTCCAACACAAAAAAAAGCAGCACACAGGAGGTGGAAGCTGGGGCAGCTGACAAAAGAGAAACTTAGAAATGTTGGCTGGGATTACAGGGGTGGTGATAGGAAAGACAAAGCCTAACTGGAGGTGAGATTGGCAAGGGAATTCAAGGGCAATGGGAAGAGATCTTACGGCTAAACTAAAGGTAAAAAGCTGAACAGGGAAAACATAAGGTGATTTGAGACAATGGATGCAGGGACACAGCTAATTCTAAGGTCACCAGTGCCACCTCTGCCTTGGTTTTCACCAGCAAGTTCTCACAGGCTTCTGTGCGTAGAGACTGTGACCCCATACAATTCAGGCAAGGGCAGTGCACAATCCTATTCTGGGCAAGCAGAGCCCCAGCAGTGATGATGACAGGGCCAGAGGCAGCTTTGGGGAGAAGGCTACCCTGGCAGGCAGTGAGCTGGGCAGGGCCAGAGTGGTTGGAGGTAAGGAAAAGCTTTTCCCCATGAGAATTGTGAAGCAAAGCAGCAGGAGCCTGGAAAGGCTGCATAGCTGCATGATTGTCATAAATAGATGTCTAATTGTGATAGATTTTGATATAATCCTGGTGAAGTATACTACTGTTATGTATTATCAGGAGATATTCCAAGATGTTTATGAACTTAAAATATAGAATCATAGAATCATAGAACGGTTTGGGTTGGAAGGGACCTTTAAATGTCATCTAGTCCAATGCCCCTGTAGTGAACAGGGAAATCTTCAACTAGATCAGGTTGCTCAAAGCCCCATCCAACCTGATGAATGTTTCCAGGGATGGGGCATCTACAGTCTGCCTGGGCAACCTGTTTCAGTGTCTCACCACTGTTATTATAAATAATGTCTTCCTAATTTCTAATCTAAGTCTACCCTCTTTCGGTTTAAAACCATTACCCCTCATCTTATCACTACACTCTCTGATAGAGTCCCTTCCCATCTTTCCTGTACGCCCCCTTTAGGTACTGGAAGGCTGCTATAAGGTCTCCCTGGAGCCTTCTCTTCTCCAGGCTGAACAACCCCAACTCTCCCAGCCTGTCTTCATAGCAGAGGTGCCCATCTCTCTGATCATCTTCATGGCCCTCCTCTGGATTCACTCCAACAGGTCCATGTCCTTCTTATGTTGGGGGCTCCAGAGCTGTACACAGTATTCCAGGTGGGGTCTCATGAGAGCAGAGTAGAAGGGCAGAATCACCTCCCCCAACATGCTGGCCACGCTTCTTTTGATGCAGCCAAGGATACAGCTGGCTTTCTGGGCTGTGAGTGTAAATTGGCAGCTCATGTCCAGTTTTTCATCCACCATAAATATAAGACGTGTGAGATAGCAATTCTGCAAATTATACCAGCATATGAACGAGTGAAATGTTTAAGAACATGCTTAATATTTTAGTTATGATCAAATGTTTTCTTGAAAATCATGTGCTTAGGTAACTTCTTGAATGAATGTCTCAGTGCAATCAAATTCCCTGCTATCTCAGCTGGCATAAACATTCCCAAAGAATTAATGTCCCATGGAAATTTTAGAAGTTTTTACACTCATGAATCACATTTCTAGCTGCATCTAAATGATTTTATTCATAGAAAACTACATTTTTACCTTCCAGGAATACTGCTGATGAAGCATTGCTCTCGGTATTAGAAGCTTAAGATGTTCAGCTGTGTGTGTTTGTGTGTGTTTGTTCATATTTTCTCCTGAATGCAAGAGAAAGAGAAAGTGGGATGCTTAAATTCTGGGAAAATGCTTAAGACAAAGGGAAGATAGACAGCATATGCAGTCTGTTTGTTTGTTTGTTTGTTTGTTTGTTTGTTTGTTTGTTTTTAAATTAATTGCATTAACAGTCAATATTGATTAAACTCCTTAAGAAGAAAAAGCTACCACCATCCACTTCCTTGTTCTCTGTGCCTTCTGTTCTCATAGACTTCTTTAATCTCTATTTTCCAGCACATCACACATTATTGCCAGGTGAATCTTTCATATCCAAATTGAAAGGAACTTTTCCTACTACCTTCAACAATAGTGATTTCCTTGGATAATTACACTGATCACAGACACAGGAAGAGCTATATATTAGAGCACAACCAAAACCTGTGAACAGCATCTTCCCTGAGTTGTGCACCTGTGAAATATTTTACAGTGTGGTTATGCCCTTATTATTGATTTTGCGTGAAAAGAGAATCGTTTCACTTTGTATTCTTCTTTAATTTTATCTTTCTTTTAAAAAATATTTTTTCCCTGTAAAATATAAGAAAAATTAAACCCTGCTCTTATCTGAAAACTTAATTTATAATGAAAATTAATAAAAATATTGCTTCCTGTATTATTCCTTTGTAAAATTTCAATAGTAAAAGAAAACAAAATAAGCAATTTATTAGAAATTTGGCTAGAAAAGACACTATGAACAGTAAGCTTGACCTTTAAGAAAGGAGAATGAAAGATTAAATAGTTTATTACATGAGAAATAGTAATATATGACCATTATAGATACATAATAAGTACCTAAATGAGATAATACAGGCTAGTTTTTCCACTGGGAGGGTAATGGGGTGGAATGGACAATCCTTGATAAAACCAAAACTTTCCAGCTCCTGACAGCAGCTGTGAGAGCATAGTCGTGCTTCTACCGTATATGCTCTCAGATTCTGAAAAGACGTGTTTAGGTGCTGAAGATCTGATTCACACTCTCACAATTCCTGGCCTCTGGTAGATTTTTATTCTATTAGGTGATTTAATCTTTTTTTGAACTGTATTAAACTTTTGGCTTCCACAGTGTCCTGTGGCAGTGTCTTCCAAAGATTAATTATTCCTTACATAAAATCTGCTTTACTTAATGATCTTTAAAGCTGCTGTCTAACCAAGTTATTTAGTACTTTAATTTGATTCTTGTGTTATGAGATCTATTGAGCAACATTTCCATCATTCATGATTTTATATATTTCAAATCCAGAGAGCACTAGTTTATTTAATTCCACTAAATGTTTCTCTTACACAATATGTTGGTTATGTGAGAATCTGTGAAGGAGAAAAATAACTTTGAACCAACGAGTTTTTGAAACCTCTCCACAGCAAAAGTGAGCCAAATGAGCTGTGTCTGATTGTGGCTATAAGTAAATCACTACTTGTTTACCTGACTTACGTAAAGTAACCTCCAACAATATTTCACAAGGAGCACATTTGAAAGTGCTTCACAAAATCTGTTAATTCAGGAAAGCCTTACACTAAAATAATAAATGAAAATGTGAGATTTGTTTTATTATCTTTGTTTAGGTCTCTTACAGTAAATACAAATTCTGCAAAACCAGCTACAGCTCATTCCTCATCTAGTTGTGGTAGAAAGAGCTGGAGACCTTATATTAAATTAAGTAAAATTGAACTGCAGATCCTTCACTAATATTTAACTTGTTTGTTTTACTGTGGTGAAGGTGAAATATAAAGTCCTCTTCTTTCCTTGAAGAAAATTAAGTGCTTCTAGTGAAGTGTCATCACTTATGGAAAATCATTTAATGAAATATGTTTAACAATGTACAGGATGTGTACATATAAGGTAAAACAATATCTGCAAGCACACAAATACTCTCAATGAACTACTTCAGTGCTAAATGTGGATTTTCTGTTGATATATTGGCTCTCTTGGGGCTTGAATATCACTAAAGTTCATGAAAAATCAAAAAAAGTTTGGAGAGGGAAGAGGTGATAGAACAAAACAATACACCTATATCTTCAGAGAACTAACTTTGGAAATGTGATATATGCTGTATTGTAAAGCTCAAGGTTTTCATACTAAAACTGTCTAGTAAGGTTTATATAGGGGTTGATAGATAGCGTAAGTCATATATCAGAAGGGGATAATGTTTCTTACCCACCTGATGGATGTTTTTGTATCTTGCTCAATCTCTGGGCAAATGAGAACAGAGAATTGCTACAGAAGTGTGAGATGTTTTGATGTTTTGTGTGTGTGTTGATAGGAAGATTTGAATATTAGCATATTCTAAAAGAAAAAAAAAAAAAGCTCTGATGTCAGAGCTTTGTCTTTCATGAAAATACTTCTCATGGTTTGCTTCAGAAATAGAAAACAGCATATGCAGAGCCCTCCCAACAGGCTTGTCAAACCAAATAGACTGTTTTTAGGTAGATTGAGCAAGAAAGGAATCTCTTTGTCTAGAATAAAAAGTTCTGTTAAAGTGGTGACAAAAATCCGTGAAGACATAATCAAGGTAGCAGCACCATGATCAGAAGGAGCACGTTGTGCTCCAGGTGTTACTATGATTGCTATCACTGCAGAAGAGCAAAAAGAAGCTACCTTATACTCCAACTAGGTGCCTAGTCTTGACAATGAAGTACACTACAGATTGATATGTAAGGCTGGACATATCATCCAGTGCTATCACTTCACTCATCCTTGAGGAGCAATCAGTGGGCTCAAGAAGATTCCCTTCATGTTCCCAGCCAATAAGAGCTGGCACCCAGCAAGCTGCATTTTGTCTAGTGGAGGGATCATATACAGCAGAACACAGCTGGATCTTAAATAGGATCCTTGTTTCAAGTGTCTTTGATGGCTTTACATGAGCTGCTACTGTATTTGGTATTTACTTTTTTTTTTTTTCTCTTCCAGAAATAAGTTACAGATCTAGTTTTAGTAAGTCCATCGCTTACCTTGATAGAAACATAATCATTTATCAAAGGTCTTTTTCTCCCCTCCCATATACATCATTTACACTTAAATTTGCACTTAAAATTCTCAGCCAATTTTATAGGAGGGACTTCTGCACATCTGAGGACATGATTAACCTTTGGTGGAGGTGCAGTGTTCCAGTTTAGTGAAGTGTTGTATGGGGAGAAGGGATGCAGATCTTTGAACATGGGTATTCTTTCCTCCTTCACTTAAATATTCCAAAGGTTGATTTGATCTAATTAACACACACATTGGTATAAATCACTAAAATTTGCCATCTTGAATTACACAGCTTCAACCTCCTCATGACTATAAATGCAGGTGATGTAGCTTACTGTCTACCACAATGAATGGAGGAGGCAATGAAGGAACACTAAGTAATTAAGCAAGTTTTCTGAACCATTAAGTTCTCAGGTTAATAGTGGAAGATGAAGGAGTATTAATGGTCCCTTTGTGGCAGAAGCCAGATACACAGGGAATGCGGTGGAGCAGAAGGGGGAGTATAGATGACTGTAGGCAATGACAGACCCAGAGTAGCACTCAGGCTGACAATGTCAGTGGGCTTATAAAGTGTAATATCATTACATACATTTGAGAGACTTAGAACTGTGCCCAACAACAACTAATGTCTAGCATTCATTAAACTGATTTATTATAAATTACTTCTTTTTATTCAGTTACATACTGGCATGGAACAATCTTCATGTAAAGTTCCAACAACAGTTACAAAGATATGAGATTAGAAACTGGGAAATATTTGGAAAAAAGCATAATAAACCAATCCAAGCTTTTCATAAAGACAGCACATGAGATGCAGATTTTTGGCCTTGGCAGCAACCACATACAAAACTAAAAACCTGAAGAGGTCTCAGGCAGACAGGCAGGAACCTCTGAATACCATTATATACACTATGATGAAACCAAAGTGAATGATCTGGCAATACTATAACTAAAAGACAAACAAAGACTAATTAATCAGATTCTATCACTATTGCAGCAGAGACATTTGCCCACACACAGAGGGGTACTTGCATATTCTTTATAATGTGGAGCTACTTTGGGACTAACTATTCAAACACTGCATCTTCTTATATTTAGCTCAATGAGACAGTTTTTTTATCACTTTTACGAGTGTGTGGAACCTACCTAGGACAAATCTTATTGTGTTTCATGAAGTACACACCTGACCTAGGATGCAGTTTCTGCCCCCCAAACCACAAAAGAAATTAAATACTTATAGATTACTAGAAGAGAAGACAAAAATGCAGAAAGATGAAGCAACTTCCCTTGTCCACAGAACAGAAACTGGCTAAGGATAAATAGGTATCCTAATATTTTATTGTTTTTATCACCTTTGGATCATCCTTGGTCATCTGTGGACTGACTGTCTAATTGTGGGCTCCAAATCATTATCAGAATTGCATATCTATGTATTGGTAAGAATTAGTTAAGAAATTGGGAGGCCACTGACAAACAAAAGCAATGAATCCCAGAAGCTGAATTCAGTAAGAGTTTTCACAGGGCATAGCATTGACGTTTAATTATCCTAGCTACCTCCCCCTCTCTCTCTTTTCTCCCTTTGGTTATAGCTATTCTAGGAACAGCTTTTATGGTCTCCTAGACAGTCTTATTTTAAACCATAATTCAAAATTATTTAACATATCTTGTTTCTAAGAGATCACTTAGGAACACCATTCTCCATGGCCTAGTTCAAGAAATTACTTAAACAGGTTTTAAACTCTATGGTTTAGGGGTTGGAACTAGAGGATTTTTAAGGTCCTTTCCAACCTAAACCATTTGATGATTCTATAGTTTATATTCAGCATTTGCTTCAATAATTTTAAAATGTTCTTGACTCCTATTAATTATCAATTTAATGTTACAAACAATCCATTTGAGCACATTACTTCAGAAAGACACTTAAGTTTATCACTAAACATTAGCATGCAAGCAAAAATACTCTATTCAGTGAATGGCAAGTAATCAAGCTGTGTATCAACTTCTGTTAGAAAAAACAATGTTTTTCTTTTACCTGTACAGGAGAAGAAGATAGGTTAAAAAATTAAAAAGTAAGAGCTAATGGAGTTACATGGTGATGAGGGGTAACTAATTGACCTACTTGCAGATTATGTTTGGAAATTTTTGTCCTTATCAACAGTGAATACAGACACACAAAATTATCTATATACTAACAGCTCCGTAACAGATGGGTTGACTTAAAGTTGGAAAAACACAAGGAATTGAAGGGATTCATTGTTCAAGAAGTTCTCTGTCCTTTCTTCTTGGATAATTGGGATATGAAATAAGGAAAACATGCTTTTTTGGGTTTCATCAAGGACTGAGATTTTTATAAGCATATAACCAAAAGCATTTTCTGTGGCTTCTTTTGATCTGATAGACATTGCTCTTTCTCAAAGGATAATTGCTGTTGCTAACAGTGTTTTAATTTTTTTTAAGGTTATAT
>VFFE01007859.1:719201-831317 GCA_008921705.1 Burhinus oedicnemus
CTTTGACAGGTTTTATGCTAAAAATAAGCAACTAATATGATTGTCTCAGAAAAGAATATCATTGAAATTATGTATATTTTTTAAATTAAGGCAATGTTCACAAAAAAATATACTTTCTTAAGCTGTTTCTTTAAGGCCTTTTCCATTTTTCCATTTTCTTTGTGGAAAATTTCTGAGATCAGTTCAGTATCTGAATGTACAGTCGTAAGAAGCTTGCTAGAGGTACTTCAGTCTTTTGTAATCATACAAAGAGCCAAAGACTCTAGAAGGTCCATTTATGGCTGTCCTATAACTCTTCAATTACAGGAAGAACAGTTGTACAAAATGCTATGGTAGTGGTTTTCAGCCTCTCATAAGTGAGAGCTCCATAAAGTACTTCTTAATTCTACGAATTTCAAGCACTAGAAGATTTTCAGTAGTTTTCTTGGGCAGGAGGTGGCAGATGGGGTGGGCTGGGAAGGCCTGGGAAGCCAAAAAAAAGAATAAAACTGTAGTCCTAAATAAGGTTCGAGTACCAGAATTACATCTATGTTACAGTTAATTGGATTATTCTGGTCTCTGACTATAAAAACATTTTAGTATTTTGATATGAATAGTAGCTTAATCAAATATCAATGTCTCTGCAGAAGACCTACTTGTTTCTTTAAAATGTCTATATTTATACATATTAATGTGTTCTGAAGGAGGAAAGAAGTGGCCATACAGAAGTGTATGAAAAGTATATTTAACACCTACAGTAGTTTGGACAAATTTTTTGTCTTTAAACAGACAGACTAACTGAATACTGGTGGTGGTGGTGGTGGTTTTTGCAGTGTTGGGTTTTGCAGTTTTTTCTCAGTTCCCATGGGTTTTTTTGCAATAGTGTTTCATAGTCATTTCCTGAATAATGGTGAGAATAGTAATCTCATTTAGCACAGATGAAGTTTAAATCTGCACATTAAAAAGTTTGAGATCTGGAAGTATTTCCAGATAATCACCACAACGGATATGTCAAAATTCAAAGAAAAAACGTCAGTGCATTCACTGTCAAAGTATACCTTATACTTCAGGGGTAAGAGGCAGCTTGATGAATAGGCTTATTGCCACCTTTCTACATATTATTTACTTCAGGATCTTGAAATTTTTTGAATGGCAAATTAATAGCTAGACCTGTTATACAAAAGTATAAAAGACACAGTTCAATTGATTTAGAACATAATAAAGTTGTAAAGGTGACAAAAACATTTTGGTCTTACTTCTAACTTGAGTTTTAAGTTGTACTATACAATACCTAACAACATTATAAATAAGCTGTAAAGTTCACATAAAATGTTAAAACTGGGCTTCAAAGCTTCCACTTAGCCTTTGCTTATGTCCTAAGGAGACTGTTCATTAAATCTGTCTAATTAGGATATTTATACTTCAAAAGAAACTGCACAAACTATCCTTTTCTAGAGACAGCTTGTTTTCAAAAAGTTAGCTGTAACCCTCAGTTTCATGAACTGCACTTGTGACATTGGATATAGCTGTTTAGGCTATTTTGTTTGATTAACTATATTGAAGAAAATGTCATGAAACAAATAGTCTCATTTTAAAAGCTAGCTATGAATAAAGCATGTTTTTAGCTGAGTGTGTTCAGCCTAGACACTCAAAAGCTAAATGCTTGCATAGTCATATAGGGTTAGGGCATTTCTCCTGAAAAAAACATGGCACTGAAGCTGATGTTTGTATCAGGCTTGTGTTGGTACCTGGACCACCAAAACTTCAGTTCAAAACTGAAATTCTCTTGGTGATTAAGGAGAATAGGTTTTCAGAAACGATCAGCTCTTTTCTGTCATGTTGACTTTGAACTGAACAGGAGCTTAATCCAATACATTTGCCAGAAGTCCATTCAGACAAAATAAAACTTCTTTTCAGGTCTGGACTACATCAAAATGCTGTGCTAATAACTAAAAGTTAACTGAAGAGCTAATTTTAAATGAGATTATTTAACCTTCACAACCCAAAATGGGAATGAGAAATTAGCAAACAAACAAAAAACAAAACACTACAAAACAAACAAAAAGCCAACCAACCAAACAAAAAACCCCAGAAAAATTATTCTGCTCAGTAAACTCAAACTCCCCAAATACAATATTGGTCATGCATGTGCTGCAGTTATGGAGGTGGTACAGAAAGCTTAATTATTCTTAATAACTTTTGACACATTAAGGCAAGAATTATGCATCCTTCACCAGCATAGGAAGTACACAGGTATTTCACAAAGAATTTTTATTCTCCAGGAATCAGAAGGCAGGTTTCCCAAATAAAAATAAAAGTGCCCCAAAGTTTTAAAACATTGAAAACCTCAAAGGAATTTTTTTTCTTTCTCCGGAAGTGGAATAAATCCATCATTCTTTGATGAACTGTCTTTGTTCCTATAGCTATACATGTTAAAAAAGAAAAAACTAAAAATTAAGTTTAATTTCTGGACCATTTACTTAAATTATGTATCTAATGAAAATTGGCTAATAGTACAATTTTATTTATTAATTAATGAAAAGCAACTGATTTATGCCGGAATGTCATTCCTGAACAAACAACTAGATTATAGAATGTCCTGAGTTGGAATGGACTCACAAGGATCATTGAGTCCAACTCCTGATTCTACATAAGGCAACCTAAAAGTTGAACCACATATCTAAGGGCGTTGTCTGAATGCTTCTTGAACACCAACAGTCTTGAGGCCATGACCACTTCCCTGGGGAGCTTCTTCCAGTGGTTGACCATCCTCTTAGTGAAGAACTTTTCCCTAATATCCAATCTGAACTTCCCCTGACATAGATTTAAACCATTCACTTACATGCTATCACCGGACATCAGAGAGAGGACATCACTCTCTGCTCCCCCTTATAAGTAGACAGCGATGAGGCCACCTCTCAAGTCTTCTCACTAAAGCATGAAATGTGCAAACACTCTATTTCAAACTGTGCTGTGATATCATGCTATACTTTAAGTTTAGGTCTTCCAGGTTTCAGTATTTATCATGAGGCAAATATGTCTGCCTCAGCACGAATTAGTAGGAGTACTCTTAGGAACTCTTTCTTCTCTTGAACAGTTCTAATCCAATATGGGAACACAGTCTGTAAAAGACAATGAGTCACCTGAGTTACTATATAAAAGTGATTTGGATTTTTCCTGAAATCTTTTCCTTTTTTCAAATAACTACTAAAAATCTGAATTTTCTTCTCCTCACACTCCTTTAAAACACATTTTCAGTGCTCTGCAATACTTTATTTAGTTCATCTTCCTGGAAAGCAGGAACACAATTTTGTGTTTGCCAATAGCTTTTCCCAGAACCTATTTGGGTATACACTTTTTTGGCACACTCTAATTCCAAATTAAGTTTATAAATTCAGATGCATTAGGCCATTCCCCTCTGGAAGTTTGTTTCACTGACATATGTGTTCACCACAAATAAGAACAACAAAGATAAAATATGAAAGATTATTACTGTAGTCCACTGCTCACTTGGGTTGAAACTCTGGCTTGACAAAGATGAGTGCCAAGCTCACACTTTTCACAGCAGAACCAGTATTTCACTCTCTGACAATGTTGTGGTAGATTGACTGAAGACAGGTAAGTGTGGACTACAGCAAAAGCCTAACTTTCGTTCGTAGGCCATTCTAAGTGAAATCACCTCTTGCTAAAATCCCTTTATGTCTGACAGCTATTTTTACACTTTTGCTTATGTCTCATTGATTGTCTGTAGTATCTGTTGGTTTGTGGGGAGTTACAAGAGCATTCCTTAATAAAAAAGTACTAAACCTTGAAAATGAAAATTCATTGTGCTTTCTTGTGCAGGTTTTGGTAGTAGGTTCCCTCTTGCACAGCAGATGACCATTGCCTCTACTTACCACAAACCAGTGCTGTACCATCTCAAGTTGCTGCCTTCAGAAGATATTATCATATTCTATATATCACCTTCTATTGCTGGTTACAGCATATTTTGCAAGGTTTTAAGGTTTTTTGTTTTTGTTTTTTTTTCTCTCTAGGCTGTTTTTTAAGGGTCTAGTGTTCAGAGTAAGTTACTGGCAGATACATTTAGATGTACAGATCTTGACATAAATGTTTTTTAACCCTGGGTGCAGTTCGTACAGTATTATCATCATTGTTCCATTGGCAAAAATAAACTATAGAAGTTAGTGATAAACAATATGTCAATAATTTGCTTTCATAACACTGTAGTTTATGCTTGCGTTTTTGTACTCCTGCATTGCTGTTTTCAGATATGTATGTTCTTTACAGACTCAAATAAAGAAAGTATTAAAAATCATTGTCAAAAAATTAACTTGGGAAAGCTTGCATAACCAGAAACAGAATGTATTGTTTAATTTCTAGGCTTCACGTACAAATTCTTTCAGAATCACTACAGAAATATATGTCTCTTGGATGGGTGGATGAAATGGAAACTTGAAGCAAGGGTCAGATTTTTAGGACAGTTGAATACCTAAACAAGCAAAGGTAACACAAGATAGGTAGATAATGAATCTTTTTTTTTTTTTTTTAATTCTTAATACTTCAGATGTTATGCACATAAACATTGCTAAAATCCCTAATACCAGTTCATTGATAAATAAAGATCACTGACTTTCATTAGGAACTAAGGTGAAGCTAAATGCAGGAGATATTGAGTCAAAGAAGTTAATATAGATACAGACCAGTGAAAGATGCAAACATCAAAATAACAGGTATTAGTCAACAGCAATTAAATGAGGGACCCTAGAGAGGTGAAGTTCCACAGTTCAATTTGAATTATTCATTAAATAAGCTAGTGAAATTTGGAAAAAAATAAAAATTGTTAAGAAAGATATTGAAAAATAACCAAATACGTAAATCAGGTATAAAATATCTTTCTTTTCAAGAGTTAACTGCCAAAAAAGGAAGCTCAAAAAGAAGAAAAAAACCCAACCTACCAACCTTTCTTTTAAAGCTGTAAATCTTTCTTTTTAAAACTGCTGTCATATATCTGGTGTTTGGAGTAATATATGAATTTACACATAAATAATTTACAAAATGTTTTTGTTAGTGTTACCCCTAGTTTAGTTTGGCTGCAAAAACCAGTTAATATTTAATGTGAGTGGCATTAAACAACACTATCCAATTTTCTGAGTGGAACAGAAAAAATCTGAATTATCTTTTTAGGTACAGGTTACTTTCAAGTTGTAATGCTGATGGTCCTAAAATAAATTTTGAATAGTTACTGGAGTTTTATCTCTTCTGAGCATTTATGTTTTCTGTATTAAATCCAGTTTTTTAATTTTTCTATCCTAAAGTCAAAAAGTGGAAATAACTAAGAAATACAACTGAGATAACGTATTACATTTAGGCTGGAATAATAAACACAGATTTCTCATGATCTGGGAATGATCTCACTAACGTTAATGGACTATCCAGAAAAAAGTTGTGGTGGCAGTCAAAACAGCAGCGGTAACAGTTTGCAGGCATTTTAAAATATTTTCTAAGGTGTTATAAACACAACTAGGAGGCTTTAATATGCAGTTCCCTTTAAATTTTTTCTTCCTCATATCTCAGTACTGCTCACCCTTAGCATAAAAGGTGAACCTGTGACATTATTTTGCCTCTAGGATAAACGGTCAAACTGTTACGTAAGGGAATATACTCTGGACATCTTTCCTCACTCTTGCTTGTTTGTTTTTAAATTCTTCTTTTAGCAGTGACAGCTGCTGCCAGTCATTTTTTTTACTGGAAGCTACCAATCAAACTTTAGTGTTTAGATTAAATTTAAATTTCTAAATTTATCTAGTAGCAAGAAAAAAATGAACCACCAACTGCTTACAGCGTTATTTTTTGGAGAACCTTTTTTTTTGTGGTTTAGCTTGGTTTTGATTTGGGGGTTTGGGGGATGGGGTTGGGTTTTTTTGCGTTTGTTTTGTCTCAGAAATTGCAGTGCAAGCCTTACTAGTTAGTAAAAGAATATAAGTCCATTTTCACTTGAGAATTGTCCGCCAAAATACATCCTCGATGGACACGACTTATCCATCAGCATAAAGCTTTTCTCAAAAGACTGTAATCTACAATAGTCCAACCATTTTGTGAAATTATTATTATATTTTCCAAGCAAAAAGTGCCTTGACATTTTTCCTCACAATGTTTGAATTCTCTCCCAGTAAACCTGTGACATGGATGTGTACGGTCAATCCTGCAGAATGCTAGAGCGTATTTTCAGATCAGATCCTTGGTAGAGGTAAGACAATAACAGCAACTAATGACAACAAAGCAGACCAAGTTTTACCAGCTGTTTCAGGTATCAGTTTCACTGGGTTTGATCAAAGGTTAGCCTGAACAGCTTGCTAAAATTCACTCCATGGGGCAATTTAGATATATACTTTATACATGAATCTGGGAAAAATAAAAATTGAAAAAAAACCCCACCACATTCTCTGCACAATTCCCTCATAAAGCACCTCTTACCACTCCTCGATAGACATATTTACAGTCAATACACAAGGAGAAGACAAGTCCCTGTTTTATGTGGAGAACTTTCCCCTAAAGCATGCAATTCATATATATAACTCAGAAAGGGCTATTATGGCTTTCATAAAGGGGATACATACATGCTCCCAGAAGTCATTGATTCTCTGGGTGCAGATCTTTTGCAGTTTTGTTTCTCTCTGGTGATTAACTGGAGATAGAAGCAGTCACTTTCTGTAACTCAGTGGAAGGTAGTGAGTTGAGAGTCAATCCTACTTCCTTCAAGAACTGAGAAGCTTCGGGTTTATTCTGTTTTATTTTGATTTTGCAATTTTTCTTCCATAGAAGTATCATTTATGAATAATTACTTTTTTTTTTTCATATTTACCCTCTATATGCTGATCCTCAACACTGCATACACAGGTACAAAACAGGGAGAGCATTACTAAATCAGAGGGGATAAATATCTGTTTTCTGTTCTCTTTTTCCAGTAATTCAGGTGTTGACAGCTTGGAAGGTAAATCATACTTCTGCACTTCTTTCATATTTCATTAAAGATTAGCTCTGCAATTTATCCTCTGAAATGCAAGAAGGCTGTGTGTTTTTTTTCCAATGTAATGATGACAGTCTATCAGAATGTAAATGGATACTGAGTTGCTGAAAAGCCAGGCTTGAGGAGTTTACAAATGAAAATGTTTTCCTAATAAAATTATATATTTCCAAAAAATGGCAAAAACTCAAAGCACTGTACCTCCACCACCAAAACCCCTATCCAGAATACACCCAGCTTTCATTTTTCTTCTGAAGAGAAAAATCATGCTGATAGATTTATTGTGAAACAATTTAATTTTACTAGAAACTGTAGAAGTGTATTTATGCTAGGAAAATCTAAGATAACATATTTCAGCTGAAATTAATGTGTATAATAAGAAGGCCTCTGTAAGCTCTAACAGCAATATTAATTCTTACAAGTAATATGTTGCATTGAGATGGATTAAAGTGATTAGTTCCTCCAGAGCCTGCATCTCGGAGTCCCTTGTTTTGTGCCCTTGTTTTCCCAGTGGAAGAAAGAGTGTATTACAAAGACATTCTTGTGCTTATCCTTGAGGTCAGTATTAAGTATAACAGTCAAAGACAGAGACAACTATATGACCAAAATCCTAGGAATTATATAGACAAATATCCTGGACATAATTCTATCTTTACTAAATTGGGATTGTGGTGCAAGCAAAGACATAAATGCATCTTAATGGGCCTCCAGTGCAAAGGAGTGCTAAGGTCAGTATAATAATTTATGCTTTAATGAAATATTTTATTCAGCAAAATCCTTGACTCTATGTTCTGAAATTATTTCACTCTGCCAAAGTGGTATGACTCTTTGAGACAAGAAATTGCTATTATTTCTCAGCCTGAAGTATTTGGACAATATTTATCATTAACTTTTCCACAAAGCCATTGATACTTTCTTCCAATAAAGCCAGTTGGCTGGAACTTGGCTGTTACGTTTTGTGTTGCAGATGATTTCCCACACTTCTGCTTCTATATCCAGTCTGTACTTAGCCATGTAAAGAACACTTTGTTCTCTATGAATGTGATGCTACTACTGAAATCACAAGCCATTAATGTCTCCAGTGAAACTTAAATTTTCATTCTGTCAGAAGACAACAGACTCACTGTCATTCCTGAACTTCAAGGGCCAAGCTTCATGAATTCCTTTCAACTATGCAGCAACAAATGTTAAAAACACGTCTCAGTTTTCAACATTTCTCCACTAAAATACGATTTTCTTTTCAGTAGCTGGCAGCTCATCTTCATTTTAAGGTATCTACCTATGCTCATGTGATTAGTGGTTAACAATTCTAATTAAAAAAAAATCATTTTATAAGCTTCCTTTTTAAGAGTTTTAACATTCAGAAGGATAAATAGGTGCTGACTTGGTAAATCTCCTTTTCCACTTCAGCAAGGGAAATAAAAGGAGAATGTTCCTGGGCAACTGAGGAGGACTTGCAACAGAAATATATGTATCTTCCAACAGAGAACTCTGCTTCCCTTCCAGTTCCAACATCACCAAAACAATTAGTATGGATAACTGTCTTCAGCATCTGACAGGGAAGTACATTTCATTCAGATATCAAGGCCATGGTAAAGAGATTGCCACAGGAATTGGCTTTACTTCTAAGTTTTTGCCATCAAAGGAAAGGCAAAGACCTAGGTAGAGATTGCAAAGTGTCAGTGTCTTCTTTAAAGCAAAATCTGACTTTTTAACTATAAAAAATAATTCTAAAAAAAAAATTCTAAGCAATAACTATTCCTTTTCTCACTTATCTCCCACAATGTGTTTAATCCTTCTCCAGAAACATGGTTTACATTAAGAGTACTCCTTCTATCACTATATGGGCATGCAGTGCCTAGTCAACATCCTGTGGTAGTAAATGAAGTATACCCACTTTTAAGTTGGGCAATTTAGAGTTCCTTTGCTTCTCAGTTGAGCCAAATAGGCAAGTTTGTTCACTTTTTAATTGCCACTGCACCCAGTCGAACTTGTGCTATTTGCAGAAATGAGCATAAGCATAATACAAATAATTCTCCCAAAGCATGTTTTAGGCAATGGAACAGAGCATTCTATGCGTTATAGCTCATTTCTTTGCCATTAATTCAGAACATAACTGTCACAAATTCTTAATTATTTTAGTAATTAGAAAAGGAAATCAACAATGCTTGAAAAAAGATAGCTACTTGCAATTGTTCCTCTAGGATGCTTAATGTAGCATGTGTATATGCCTTAATCTCTGGATGGAGAAGAAAAATAAGGCAGATGGATAAACAAATACTGTTTTATACACTATGTATTTGGCTTCCTTGACTTTCTCTTTTACTAACTGTATGCAATGGGAGTACCTATCTCCTCATGCCCTGACTGAGCCCAAGGGACCATGTGGCCACCTGCTTCTTGATATGCAATTATGAATATAGTCTTTGCATGAAAATGCAAATTTGTTGCACATCTTTAGACTTTCAAAAATTTCCCTAGCCTTTTCTTTATAAGGGCTCAATGTTGTTCATCAAACAATATAAAAGATAATCACTGAATATAATCATTGCAATAAAAATAAATATAAAATAAAAATTGCTCCCTGTAGAGTCAAGCAGGTATTTAACACTCATAAGCATATCAGAATCCGACCTTTTGTTAAGAAAACTGAACTATTTTCATTTAAAGATGATTGGAATAGAAAAGCTTTAGAGGGTCAGATTTTGTCAGTCTTTTCCCACTGTTTAATAATTTCTATCCTGAGTGTTCACTAAGGACATGTGGAGAGAAAACCTAAGCTCTGCTCTCTAACAAAATACTGCGCACAAGGAACAGAATATGCCACACCTTTTGTGTGCTGGCAGAATGGCATAGGATGCAGGAAGAACTTTCTATTTCTCGTTGTCTCCATTAAGACGTTTCCCATCACAGTCCTGGGTGCTGAGGAAAAATATATGGATTCTTATGAGCTAATTCCCATTAAATCAAATGAAAGGGGATTGCTGGAGTCAAAGTCCCATATGCTAACCTTCGGTTGATGGATGAGTTTGGCCTTACTAGAGGAAGAGAGTATTAGTATCGAAGAGAAGCTCTTTGTTATTTCTCTCCATATGTTTCTTCCCCTTTCCCAACAGCTGTGTGGTAGAAAACAGCTGACCGAATTTTAATGTGCTATCTTAAGACCAATATAACTATGTTTTTTCCATTATTCAGGCTGAAAATAGAACAAAAATGAACAATTTAGAAAGATCTTGAAAGTAAATAAAATGTGAATATATCTTCCTTTCTCATGTGGCATAGCTTGGGCGTATAACTGTTTTTGGAGGGGACTCACAGAGTCCATGCTCCTTAGACTATCAGTAGACATCTGGAACTGGCTCACAGGGAAAGATCAGAAAATAAAATTAGGAATCTTCCCATTTCAAAGACTTATGAAATCAAACAAGAAAAATGTTTTCATACTTTTTTCTAATTCACAGCAAATTCACTATCCATGTATAGCAGTATGGAAATTACACATGCTACAAAATTTTTCTGCAAAGTAAGAAAATATTCCTTAGATACTTTAATGTAGATCATTTCTATGTAACAAAAATAAATAAAACCAGCTAAGGCATGTCTCGTTTGAGGTAGTCGTGACACATAAGAACTCCACTTTTGTCTCAGCTATCACAGGGCTATTTCTTATCAATCTTTGGTATTAAAGACCTTTATGTAACGAATGTTATGTAAAATTTTTTTCTTTTTTTTTTTGGAGGTGCATATAGATATAAATTCATTTGTGTGCTTAAGTGTACACACATACATCCATGCAAAGGAGAAAACACTGCCAAGCCTTCTAAGAACCTTCTGGCAATTAATGAAACCTTTTGGTGACAGGTAGGTGGAGTGTTAATTCATTTTCTGGCTTTTCTGAAACTCTAAACATTGTGCAGTGAACAATGCTACTTACCTGCTGTCTGGTCTTTTAGTGTTTTAGCTATCCTAGTCACTTGCTGTACTGAAAACAATACTGCCATGTTCCTAAAAGCATGCTATAACATCCTTAGATAAAAAATGAAGGCTATTAAGATATCCTTATCTTTAAAAAGTAGAACAGTCAAGTTTCAACTGTTTTTATTCAGTGTGGCCAGTTAATCTGCGTTGAGTGTAGGTACCAAGGTGTTGGCTGCAGGGGTGGCTTCTGTGAGGAGAGGCCAGGGGCTGCCCATGCCAGACACAGCCAGTTCCACATGGTTCTAGTTGGCTTCAAAACAGACCCACCACAGTGCACAGCTGAGCCCACCAGCCATACTGGTGGTCCTCTGCAAAAGCATGTTTCAGAAAGGGTGAAAAATGATTTACAGCAGCTGCGGGAGAGAGAAGTGAGAAAATTGAGTGAAACAGCCCTGAGGACACCAAAGTCGATGAAGAAGGAGGGGGAATAAGTGGATATTTGGTAAAATAGGTAGCAGACTCATCATGAGCATCCAGCTTGGTTGACGTCTTATGAAGTTGTCAAAGCTAAGACAGGTTGTAAATAAAGATTTGAGTGATGATGGTGTGTAAATTTTTTGACGGGGATTCTCCACAATGTAGCTGAGTGTTTTGGGTGTCCTTGGAGAATAAGCCTCACTTCTACACCAGGAAGGGAACAGTTTTGGTCTTGTGAACAGTTCAGAACATGTGCAATAATCTGTACATGCATGTATACATACATCATATTTCAATTACAAGCAATAAAAAAGGGATATCTATTTTGGATTAATTCTCAGCTGACTCTAGAGTCTATTTCAGTCCTGAATTATCAGCAGGTTTACTCCATGTTTAAATGGGACAAAAAGGTAACTTTTCATTACTACCCCCCTGTAACCAGTTGTTTTACAGAAAAAAGCCTTAAATTCCATACATTGCTTTTTGCCATAGTTTTATATCCCTACTACCATGTTCTTATTACATTAGTAGTAGAAGGCAACTGCCATTTCATCATGACAGCTTGGAAAAAAAAAAAAAGTAACACAATAAGATGGCATCTTTGGTAATGTGAGTGTCATGTGAAGTAAGAAGAGAATAAATAAATTATATTTAATAACACGAAAATATATGAGTGAAGTGCATAGACAGGACAACATAGTTATCCTGGGGAGAATGAGAAAAACAAAAGAAGCAGGCAGTGGTCTACAACACTGTGGCCCACTAGTTCCGAGATCTCATCAGAGGCACAAGTAGAGGAGCCCCATCTACAAAGGCATAAAACTGGACAGCTTGTTATCTTTATGCTACACCTTCACGCTTATGATACTAACTATGCACCTCTCTTACTCACTTCATTACTGTTTAAATATCTGATGTGTAAGCACCATGAACAGGAAAGAACACGTGCAGAAACCATATGGATAATTTGTGGTATAGTACTAAAAGGAGTAGGCTATATTAGTGCAGCTGGTGATTAAAATGTCTTTCAGACTCTGGCATCTGGTCTACTGAAATGTACAGACTTCCTGGTGGGAACTGTGGTCCTTTTATTTGGTAAGACATGATGGATAACAAGAATGGCCACTGAGAAACAGTTGGAAATAACTCTGCATGAGGATATGCCAAATTATAAGCAAGTCATTTCTTAAAAATAAAAGAAAAAATAAAAAAGTGAAAGCTACAAAAATATTTAATTTGTCGGAGGATTAATCTCAGAAGGATAGCTAAAATCAGAGTCATAATTATAAATTTAAAAAAAAAAAAAGATTTTGAAATATAAGTAATAAGAAATAGTTATTGTAGGAAAGGGCCAGAGGAGATATCCTTGCTTTCTTTAGAGGAAGGCTCTAATCACCAAGAAGTAAGTTAAAAGATTGCATTCAAAATACAATACTTAAAAAAATTCTTTTATTTAATAAGAAAATATTTCATTTTCTGTTCCAGACTATACTTTCCCTCTCCTTGATCACTATAGTTTTTTCTGTGCCAAAGAACCAAATCAAAACCGAAATGCATTCCTTAAAGGCTGAAATAAAATCAAGAAGTTTGACTCTAATAACAATCAGAAAATTTGGAAGTGAAATGATCCACTTGGTCATGAAATCTGTTTTCTGACCAATACCAAATTATCTCTGGTGTATACGTCAGTATTTTGTTCAGTCTACTTTTAAGCATATTCATGAGCCCTTGGCCTCAGCTGACTGCCAGTGAGTACCAAGAGGAGAATTCAGTTATTCTGTCTTTAAAAAAGGAAATTTACTGCAAACAAGACTCATGTTGATCAGTTGGGGATAGCTGAAGGGAAGATGATGGACAGCTATCATGTATGAACCCCACAGCATAGAAGTTTATACTGTCTGGATTCTGCTGTCTTTTTTATCGATACACCTGTGATGTGGAGAAAGAAGAGATGGCATAAAGATGTAGAAATCACTTTTTTTTCTTCTTTTTTGCAGAGGCCACTGCATCTCAAAGACTCTGAAGTAACTTGTGTTTAGTCAACCTCTATTACAAAGCTGAGACAGCTCCTACTTGACCCTTGCTATAGGAAGCTTTGCTCTCAGAAAAATATATTTCATAATTAGGAAATCTGCTCTTCAGCTTCCATTTCTACATTCTTAATTTCATGCTATTATAGGATTCATACTACACACTCTGTGACATGCAGTGACCCCTGCTTTTTTTGGTATGCTCTGACAGCATCTCAATGGCCTTGCAAATAATACTTTCATCTCCATTTATTTGTCAAAAAACAGTGGAAGGTTCTTGGAAAGACACTTGAAGACAATAAAGCATAGACTGTATTCTATGTACATAAACCATGTGTCATATCATGTGACATATTTGTCTGTTCTCATAATTTGACAATAAATTTCAAGAAAATAAAGTAACTACAATAAGTACGTATGACAGTACATATATGTAGGGGACAGTATTCAAAGATCTTTCATGCAAACTTTTATATACAAAAAGGTCACTTTTTTTTCAGAGGTGAAGGTACTTCCATATGTTCTGTCTGAGATCCATTCACATGAGTTATGAGGAGGCTAAATAAACTGCCATGTTCTTGAACTGTCCAAACCCATAAAGGGAGCCCAAAAGAGTGGAGTTCTGCTAGCATTGTGTCATATTTTTAAACCCTGGGCCTGCTATTAAACACTTTTCCTTGCTAAAGTGTCTCTTTCTAGTAACAACTGGCTGTTATTTGTTTACTTGTATTTTAAGTAAGGAAAAAGTCATTGTCACTATGTTTAAACATAATTAAAATATTGAGGCAAAAAAATTTCCCAAGAGTTTCTTTTGTAAGTGTCCTGGTTTGAGGTAAAACAGGACCAATTTTGTTTAGTAACTTTTCTTTTTAGCTAGGCCTCTTCTAACTGCTGAAATTAACAGCATGTTGTGCAGAAAACTGTTCGCTCTCAGAGTGATAAGACCCATGTTTATAGCTGATGCCAAGGAACGGTATGCAGAGAGGCTCTTGCTTATACTTATTGCTATAACAACCAAAGGCAGCCAACTTTGTTACTTGCCCCATTGGAGGGTTGGAAGCGGAAAAGCGTAGAGGGGTCACACCTGAGGGGAGGAGTGGACAGGACAGGTGACCCAAAACTGACCAACAAGGGTATTCCATCCCATCTGCCTCATGCTCAGTATAAAAGCTGAGGGATCAAAGGGTCAGCCCTCTTTCTTCAATGGCCGGCGTCCTGGGAGGACTCTTTCTCTGCGTCTGCCTTTGATCCCGATCCTGAATCCAGATCCGGAATCCAGTTCCCGTCCGTCACCGAGTCCAGTCTGGGACTTCCCCAGCACCTGCTGGTGACGTGATCGTCATCCTGGGAGCTTGATACGGTTTTGTATATATTTCATTATTTTTCTTTTTATTATTTTATTATTAGTATTTCATTAAAGTAGTTTAGTTCCTTCTAAACTCTTAAGTCTCTTTTTCTCTCTCTTTCTTGCCTCCCGAGCGGAGCAGGAGAGAGAGAGCATCTGTCGTTCCACCGGATTGGGCCAATCTGGCCCAAACCATGACAGTAAGTAAGACTGCAGTTCTAAAATATAAATAGTCTATGCTTCCTCAGGGAAGGAACAAAGAACCTGGAAGTTCTTTGCTGTCTTTTGCAGCACATCCTGAAGATGACCGCAAAGATCTGTTTTGAAAGAGATGTCGGTGATTTTGAAGGTTAGCCTGCCAAACTCTCTTTTAAAATTAATCCAGTGTCATTTGACCAAGAGCATGACAAAAAGATGTAACAGGTAAAACAGTGGGTTTGAAATGTTGAAGCACAGAGCTGGACTTAATATATGAAAAATTATACCTCAATTTTTGCCTCAAAGCCATCAGGCAGGACACAAGGGTCTTGGAGACCAACACTCACAGAGAAGAATTCCTGTGAAACTTCCTATGGAAGTCTTGATTCTGTTTTCTTAATGCAGTCCCAAATAGACAATGTGGTGGCCTTGAGGCACCCATTACATGTCAGCCACAAAAAGTGATTGCAACGTACTTTTACTTAATGAAGATAAGTAAAGTTCAGAAAATTAGAAGCGGCATGCAACAGGGATGTCTAGCAGGAAGTGCGAGTTGCACCACTAATTCAAGTACTTGGTGTAAAGTAAAATTTCAAAATGAAGGATCTTTTTAACTTCTAGTAGATTTTAAACAATGCTGTTGTGTCAACTCCAGAACCTAGGTTGAGAAATTTGGATTAAGAAGAAAGCTTTTCTCTAAATTGTTTGGAACTTGTTCAGTATAGGAGATGTGACAATAGTTTTTCAGAGGGTACTCTCATGATGCTGCTTATGTGGCCATGTATAATTCACAGGAAAGCTAGCACTGACGGAAACTGCTAGTTTAAAGAATTGTGCTGGAAATGAAGTCACTTGGTGCTTAGGTAATGGAGGAAATAGAGTTGGAATTTAGTTTTATTTTCCCCTGCAGTAAGAAACTTTCTGTCTTGCTTGTGTGAACTTTCATGAAATTATGCTGTAATTTGCCTTTAACACTGAAATTATTGTTCCAAACTAAATAAATAGTAGCACATTAATAGATAACTTTTTTAGTTTACTACCCATGTTTTATCAAGGAAAAAATACCTCTAGTAAGGTATTTTTCTGTTCAGTTTCTGACAGATCCACATGTGGATGTTATTGGCCAAAGTAGTACCATATTAGTCATAGAAATAATATTTTCTTTCTTTTTCAAATGTGTATATATGTGTATATGTATACCTAAAGATTTTCTATCAGCACATTGAGTTTTCTAATATTACTGATACCAATATCACTCAGATATGCCTCTGCAGTCAGTGATGAATTGTTGAGCCATTTGTATGTTACTAGGTATCAGGCTATTTGAAATAATATATTGATATTTATTTCTATGGTTGACATATACTGGAATGGTAGCTTGCATATTAAAACAATTTGCCCAGGTAGAGTCTGAGCCTAAGAAGGAAATGTGCTCCATGGTACACCACAAGAGTTTTCATTTACATATGTTAACAATGAAATATAACAATTCCCATTAGAAGCCCAAAATACCTTTTCTGAATCATTATACCTGAGATTCTCATGGCTTAATTATCTGTCAGTCAGAAAGCTTAAATACTGCAAACCAAAGCTAAGAATGTACAAGGATATGGACTAAACCAGGATGCTATTCCAATTCTTTTCTTCTGTTTGTTGACCAGAGAAAATAAATAGATTTCACTGTTTCAAATTATTTGGGCTATCATAAGATGTTATCAATTACTTCAATGACAAAAAGACAGCATTGCTTAACAGTCACAATGCATAGGCCCAGAACATGAAATGTATATATAATTGTGTAGATAGATAGATAGATAGATAGATAGATAGATAGATAGATAGATAAACAAGCACACACTGATACATTTTACAATATACTTTATGTAGTCAATTCCTGGGGAGTGCTTCCAGCTCATATAATAAAAGAGACAAAATATTTTCATCTGCTGAAATGCAATAATTCACCAGATTAGGCTACAAATGTTTGTAAAACTCCTTAGAAATCTTCATTAAGTAAAAACATAGAATCACAGCAATAAAGGTTGGAAGTGACCTCTTAAAGTCATCTTTGCAAATCTCCTGTGCAGTGAAAGTCCAGTGAGATTGTGTTGCTCAGGCCTTGTCCATCTGAGGTTGGAACATCTCCAGGGAGGTTCCAGCACCTCCCTGGGAGCCTGCTCTGATGTTGTGTTACGCTCCCAGAGAAAAAGATGATAATTGACTTCATATTCTTGCAACCTGTGTTGGTTACATTTTGCCCTTCTACTGTATTCCTCCAAGAAAGGTCTGGTCTCTATCATCTCTACATTTTCCCATTCTGTAGCTTTATAAAGCCTCTCTTTCACCTTCTTTTCTCCAGATTGAGCAAGCCACGCTTTCTCAGCTTCCACTTGTACATCCAGTGATCCAGCCCCCAGAATCTTCAAAGTCCTCTTGTAAATTACTCTGATGTGTCAGTACCTTTCCTGTACTGCAGAGGCCAAAACTGGATGTGACCAAATGTCATTTTTTGTATACAAGTATCATTCATATTTGTAGCTAGTGTCAATAGTGAAAAAGTGTACTTCGATACATATACAAATCAGTATTTTAAAGCATGTTTCTATGACACATATTTGAATAAAATGTTACAATTTTCCACCATGCTGAGTATTAAAATATATTGTTCTACCCAAAAAGCAGATTAGAATATTTTCAACTTAAAATTCTGTACCTTTTTTGATACTTGAGTAACTAAAACTCCAGCATAAAAGTATGAAGTACTAAAATGGTATGAAAAGCTCCAAAGTAAGTGCTTCTCTTCTTAGTCCAGATGAAAAGTATATTTAATTAAGGCTGAAAGCAGATTCCTTTGATTTGTTCCTCACCAATAGAAATTGAAAGTCCTGTTAAAAACTACCAAATCATGGAAACCCAACATCATTTTCCCTTCTGTGACAAGGAGGATCTCAGTATAAACACTTAGATGTTGTATTTTGCATGAACTTTACAAGACTTCATAAAATACAGTTTTAAGTATAAAATGGAGTCAGTCAAAACAAAGTAAGTAGAGGTCATTTATGGTGGCATATCTGAAGTCTGAAAATCCGTCATGAGAAACAGTAAGGTTTTATTGATGGCCCTAAACTATGTCTAATATGGCATCTTAGACAGTCAGATCTTAAAATCTTAAAAGGAGTAAAAATACCCTAATATTTTCTATAGTAGACTGTCTCAGCCTTTTCTGGCCTATCATCCATACTAGTTTCTGCTAGTGAAATTAAATTCTGCAAGAAGACTAGCTTTTTCATGATTACTTTCCATGTAATGAGCCTACTCTAAATGGCTGTGAATGACTAGAACTAATTTATAGCTGATTAGCACTCATTCCTGCTGCTAAGGACAGATCTCAAAGCTTTTTTCTTCCTATGGTGAAAGTTATTAGAAAATGGAGTTTGGGATGAAGACCAAAGGAAAATTAAAGCTCTAAGATGCAGCCTGAAAAAATATAATCTGCTACATTGTAATTGCTTTTATTGTTATCCTTGGTGAATGTAACAAGATTTTTCATTCAACAGAACCAGGTAGGAGAACTGAGTAAAAATTACAATATTTTTCGATAAAATATAATCATTTGAAATATAAAAAAAGGAGCATTTTTTATAAAGAAAATATACTGTCAATAAAAAACAGGCTTATCAAAAAGAAAATGCCTTGTAACAGCACACAGGTGATAGGAGCAATACACAGACAATAAAAGTTGTCAGAGGTTAACAGCCTGACCTGAGAACCTGATGCTATTGAAGGTAATTTTCTCAGTACTCAGTACAGGATAAAAGGGAGAAACTGCTGGTCATAGCTTGGGCCTCTGAAAAACTGTTTGGGTCACACTTACAAACACAAAGCTATTTGAGGACCTTCAGTTGTATTGTTCACACTGCAAGCTAATGTTTAAAAACATATAATTAGACAGCAATTCAGTGTCAACAATAGCTTTTTGCTTCTTTTTGCTTGATTTATTTTTTACATAGCTCCATGGTTACATTTTAAAGGATTCTTTTGTAGATGAAGAAAGTTCCCCAGATAGCTCAGTATGACATTTACCAAAAGCAGTTCTTCAGAGAAGCACAAAAGGATTACTTTCCCCATACACACCAGGTGATCCTCCAAGTAAGACCTAGAGACCTCTTCCAAACAATATTCCTCTATTAGCACAACAGTTAAAGTTAACGTCCCACAAAAGAAATATTTGCTTGTCAGCGCTGTTCATTAGAAATAAGACAACAGTGTGTACATAAATGAAGTACTGTGACACAGCCCTTTAAAAACATAAGTTATACTGGTTGTTAGCACCTCATCTGCAACATTTGCTTTACTATTTATGGGTTTCTCCACACTATCAGTTTGACTTTCTTCCTATTGCTCTTAGCGTTATTTATCCCCCCCATCATATATGACATTTTTCCATATTTGTGTACCTACTCTTCATACTGTGACTGACCCATAAACCATTAGAATGGAAGAAGGTTCAGAGGAGATGAGCAAGGGTGATGTGCTTATGAAGCTCAGACAATAATGCAAGGTGTGATGACCACAACTGTTGCAAAGAAGCCAACGTTATCTCAGCACGAAGGGGATTGGAGGGTGACCTATGTTTTAGATAAACAACTATCAACAGTTGAGTGGATCGACTGGTGATATAAATGCTTCTCCCTGTGTTCATTAAAAGACTGTGAGTGTCAGACCAGTATGGGGGGAGTGAATACGTGTCTCAATCCAACATAGCATATAAGAACTGAACAACTAACAAAAGAATTTTGAAGAGAGCAATGGGCTTAAACTGGCTTCAACCCACGTTTAAACTGGCTGCAAGCCATGTATTCCTTCCTGGCAACTGGGGACACCCAGTGTCACGACAATGAGCATGTTATAGAGTTATAGATAATGGTAACGGGAATCACAATGGTATTGTGATTGAACTGTGTATTGCAATAGCTGTATTTTGCAAGGGTAACATATTTATTATGGGTTTTCAGTATAGCTTGTAAAACTCCACTAAATCAGAAAATCCGTGTAACATCAAATATCTTCAAATAAGTAAATTTTATAGTAAACATCACACCTCTACTTGTGACATGTGGGATATCTAAAAAAACTTGGCCAGAGAGTATTGGACTCTGACACATACACACTATTTTGTTCCTGAAACTAATCCAAGTAGCTTTCTCAAAGAAGCTGGCCATGCTAAAGAACAGGTTTCTCTTGGACTTCTTCCATGCAGACAATACAGACTTTGACTACTGCCCAAAATAAGTTTCCAACACTGTCACAGCGAGCCTTTCAGACATTTTTATATACTCTGAAAATCACAGACGTGAGAGGATGCAATTGTCTTGTCTGCTCTACATGCTCCCAAGTCTGGGAAATATCTACCTAACATATGACCAAGGTAACTTTTTTAAGTTCTGGCCCCACTGCTGGTGCAGAGCATGAAGTTCTCCAGCAACGAAGATGAGCCTGCGGTACAGGGAGCAATTGCAGCACTGCTATATGTACTCAAAGAACAAGATTGGTAGTTTGTTTCTTGGTATTGTCCTCTTAGAGTAGAGAGAAGGCTAGGAGGAGTGCAAAGAAGATTAGGTCATGAGATTACCCATTGCACTATCCCCTTTTCAGCACTGACACAGTAACGTGTAGTTACTAGCTGGGAGACTTGAGTTCATTCTTTGACTCTCATCACTGAGACAAAGCAGTGCATTCTCAAAAGTTTAGTAGAAACCTCCAGTAAATCTCAAAGAAAAGAATATTTTGTGATATAACAAAAAAAGTTGAAATTCAAAACTAAAACCCTGTTTATGCTCTCTGGCCAAACAAATCATGCTTTAAATGATGTTTATTTGTTTTGTTTTCATAAAATATTATCTCTGTTCTGAAAGTCACTTTCTCACATAAGCAAGCTTACTTTGCCCTTTAGGCATACCCAGACAGATGCAAATTCTCTAAATACAGATATTCAGAGAGGCAGAGTTAAGCAATTGCAAATTTGTCTTCTCTAGAAATACCAATACCTTTGGAAATTTTCAGAGTGTTCCTTACATTCTACATGGCCTAATCAACACGTTATCAAAGGCCCAAATGCATGTCCATAAACTCTGTTGATCTCCAGTTTTAAGGCAGAATTTTCATTTAGTTTCCAACTTCCCGCTTCTTCCTTCCATGTCACTCCCAGCTTATGACAAAGTAAGCAGAGCAAAAGTTTCTGTTGTATCTATGTATGTGTAAGTGATGGTATACAAATCTGTACATGCAAGAATAAATAAAAAGACCAAGGCTGGCACTCGAAGAGGCTAATTTTTTGACTAATATTTTGTCCATGTCTGCAGTCTTCTACAAAAAAAATATTTATATTCAGAGGTTGAAATACTAAGGTCAAAGGTGACAGACAGTCTTCAGGACACTTGACAATCTCAAGTGTCAAAATTAATATCCGTATATTAATTTTTTTGACTAAAATGTGAGCTGGCTAGCTTGTGTTTGAAAGAACATGTAACTTTTTTAGTGGTTACAAAGTAAGTAGTTAGTTTTTTCAGTTTCACCTAGATATCAATGTAGTTACTTTGTTACTACATTGTGCTCAAAAAAATTATGTTTGGTTTTGTTATCATATCTATAGCTTCACATGCACAACATATTGTATCTTACAATTTTCCAGCCACCTATAATCACCATGGCAACTCACTCATGAACTACTGTGATGTAGAAACAGAGACTAGTAAAATAAAGCAAAAAAGAAACATTTACTGAGCAACTGAATATAAGTGCACAGTAAACACAGCTAGGATATACTGAATTAACACCAGAGTTATGAAGAAGCAAACAAGAAAAAAGAAACAAAGAAACCTTAAGTTTCAATTAGTGTTTAATACTCTGAACAAAGGTGAAATTCGGAATGCCGTTTTCAGGCTGCGCAATATCATCTAACACACAGTCTTGATGATGGCTGAAACCCCACTTTAGAAGTTATTTGCAAAGCTAATTCTTATGTTCTGTGCTATTTTTTCAGGATGTCTATAAATGGCCTTACAAAGACTTCTAGCCTGCATTCCTTATGCAACTAGGGATTGAATTGAACATGATTAGCAATCATCCTAGTCTTTTTAAGTAATTGTGCATGTGAGTTTTGTGGCATGTATCACAAATCACTACTTTTTTGACAGTTCTCTATGCTAACCTGCGTATTTCCTGTATATAGTGCTGGCAAGGCAATTGGCGATTTCCTCCAGGTACAGGAAAGCATGCAGCAGGTATTTTCAGAAGTGCTTAATTTCCACTCAAGTCAGTTTAACTCTCATATACGATGATTTTGTCTAAGTAATCTGTAAGACTTCTTCCTGATTTCTCTGGACCTTATTTTCTCATCTGCAAGAACAGACAGCAGTTATTTCACTTTGCCTTTCATCTCATGCTTTTCAACTTGTAAGCCCTTTAGGGCATGACTTATTTTTTACTATGTATATTCAGTCTGGCTGCTGTAATAAACAAAATAACTTAAAAACCACAAAGGTGTGGAAAACCCCTTCCTATGGAAGATGAAACCCTTGAAGACACGTAAAATGTCCCTCCTAAAATACAACTTTCTGTCTTCCCTCTTTCATCCTGTTGAAGAGGAAGGGCAAGAGCTCTGTCCACACTGAATCACTTTAGGTTCCATTAGCTTACACTTCAGCTGTCGCAGGCAAATCCTAGCATGTATTTTTGTACCTTTCTAAAATGCATTTTGGCTCATTACCAGAGCCATTACTAAATCATTCCTTTCTCTAGTTACTGGAATAGAAAAATAGTAAGGGAACATGGCAAATTTACCTCACCACTGTGAGAAGCTCCTTTTGCAGAAGACAAAGGTTATTTTGAGCTTAAAGTTTTTTAATATATGGTAACACTGCTGTGTGAAACTTTGTATTGGTCTGTGTCAGAGAAATGAGTATACAGTATGGGTTCCAGAGTGATTAATTTTTATAAATAGTACAGTAAAGGATGCTCTGATTTCATAGGTAATTGAAAAGCTGGTTAGTAACTAGATAACAGACTCTCGGGGTTTTCTTTTGATTTTAAGTACTAATTCTTTATGAGATCTCATTTTCATTTTATTTCCTGAAATTTCTCTGCTCTTATTGCAACCACATACCTCATTAAAAGGGACTTCTCTATAACAGCTCAAACACTCCTAAAGCAAAAAATTTTAGCAGCTAGTGAAAACGAATAACAACAAAAACCCTTATCTGTCTTGAAATTTCCATTTCTGATGCCTTAAAATTGGCCCTTATTTCTAAAGGAGGGAGAAATTCTCAGAATGACATTTATAAGAATGCAAAGTTTTGCATAATTAATTTTGTCGTGGTTTGGGACAGATTGGCCAAATCCGGTGGAACAACAGATGCTCTCTCTCTTGCTCTGCTCCAGAGGCAAGAAAGAGAGAGAAAAAGAGAGACTTAAGAGTTTAGAAGGAACTAAACTACTTTAATGAAATACTAATAATAAAATAATAAAAAGAAAAATAATGAAAAAAAATACAGATACAAATACAAATACAAAACCGTATCAAGCTCCCAGGATGACAATCGCATCACCAGCAGGCACTGGGGAAGTCCCAGACTGGACTCGGTGACGGATGGGAACTGGATTCCGGATCTGGATTCAGGATCGGCATCAAAGGCAGACGCAGAGAAAGAGTCCTCCCAGGATGCCGGCCATTGAAGAAAGAGGGCTGACCCTTTGATCCCTCAGCTTTTATAGTGAGCATGAGGCAGATGGGGTGGAATACCCTTGTTGGTCAGTTTTGGGTCACCTGTCCTGTCCACTCCTCCCCTCAGGTGTGACCCCTCTACGCTTTTCCGCTTCCAACCCTCCAATGGGGCAAGTAACAAAGTTGGCTGGCCTTGGTTGTTATAGCAATAAGTATAAGCAAGAGCCTCTCTGCATCCCAATCCTTGGCATCAGCTATAAACACGGGTCTTATCACCCTGAGAGCGAACAGTTTTCTGCACAACATGCTGTTAATTTCAGCAGTTAGAAGAGGCCTAGCTAAAAAGAAAAGTTACTAAACAAAATTGGTCCTGTTTTACCTCAAACCAGGACAAATTTACCAGGTAGTAATTCTTGGTTAATAACTGAACCGATGATCATGTATTATGCTGTAGCACTTTAAACCTGTCAGTCAAGTATGATCAAACTCTCTGATTATTGTCCAAAATAAAAGACTGTGCAATTATTAATTTTTATTGTATGACCAGGACATGTTGGGAGTTTTCTCCTAACATAATTGTGTCCTTAGATCCATTGTCTTTATACAGAAATAAATATGGAAAAAACCCTATGTTTAATGGAAAAAGCATATTGAACCCACTGCTCTAATCAAAACAAAGGATAGTACAGATTTTGTCATTCTTCTCAGATTGGGGAAAATGCAGACTACTGGTTTCACTTTGCCCTCAAATGTCTTTGGATTCTCCCCACTCCTGATTCATCATAGCAATATTACAGCAAGCATCGGATCAGATGGCAAGGTCTAAATCAAAGAATGATCTGATGTTTAGGGCATGAGGCTGGATATAAAAATAGATAAAAGTTTATTTTCTTCTGTCATATACCACTAAATTGCTTTCTCAGTTCCCATCAGTAGCATAACATTATGTGCCTGGCACACATCAGAACTTGGAGGACAAAATCATAGAGGTTTACAACACTAAAATATACAAAAGTTCATTTATGTCATCATTTAATTTTCCATAGTATAGTTCAGAACCCATTTTGCATAGGTTGTAGAGGAATGGAAGAGAAGCATGATCCTCACTTGAAGTCTTCAATTCTTTTTTTTAATTTTTTTTTTTTTCAAGTTGGTGCATATCATCCTTCTCCAAACAGTTAAACCATAGATACAGTCACCAATGCAACATACTTAGTTCTACGTACAATATACATCAATATACTTAGTTTTGTTTACTGGGGCCTTTGTGTGGTGGGTTCAATATTCATGTTTTAAAATTTATGACTGAAGCGTGTATCTACTATAACAGCAGACACTGCAGCCTGTATCTGTACCCAATTAATTAAGCCTTCATTAACTTCAAAGTCTCATAAATAAGACCTGAAGGAATTAATGTAATGTTCAGTGTGGCACTGATACCATAAAAAACTTATGACTTGATTTATCAGGAAATATAAAATCAAAGATTTATTAAAAAATAATAAGCAAACAATAAAAGATTGTCAGAACACAGTAAAATTAATGCATATATATATTTGTACACTTTCTCAGAAAGAGATTCATCTTCCCTTTATCTCTGGCAAAACCACCTAACACTAGTTAAACGTGTTTTGCTTGTACTTTAAGTCAAGAAATCTACCTACTGTATAGAAGAGACACATTCCCTTCAACAAACTATAGTGTTTCTTCCACATTGTGGAAGTTGCTAGAAGGCTGATAAACGTTTATGCTCAACATGTGTGCAATATAAGGTATGATTCATCATTGTGCAGTAACTGTTTTTAACATTACCAGAAATGTGATAAACGTTTCCTGGCAGCTTGTTGGCAATAGGATTTATTTAGTGTTGACATTTATTATTCTATTCAACTCTTTTAAAGCTAGTACTTTGTATGTTGCACGTTACATATCAACGAGAACAGCAGCAAAGGGAGACAGATCTTGGACTGAAGCTGTATAACATTCAGTACTTTCACAGTTTACAGTTTTCTATATGTTTGACTTAAGTAGCTTTCCTGTAGAGTGGAGAAGGCAATCACTGCACGGTAAGCTTGCAAAAACTTCATTCAGGCTCTGAATTGAATGCTTATTTCTCCTAATAGGTTTAAGGGGTAGAATTTCATTGCTGAGCACAGGAATTTAGTTACACAGCTTCTATAGTGTAAATGAGAGCTGTACAACAAAATCCCCTGGCACCTTCTCTACTGCTTGTGTAATCTGATGATAGATTTTTAGCTTGGGTGAAGCACATCTTTGCATAGCCCTGGATCTCCTGGTACCCACTCACAAGTCCAGACCTCCCAGACTCATCAAGGAGCTACAAGGAGAGAAGCTGAAAGTGATGTGTCTTCAGGAGACCTCTTCTCATTAGGGTGATAGAAAGGCTCAGGTCTCTCTAGGACCCATTGTCTCAGCTTCAACCTGTGTGAATAACAACAGTGTCTGCTTGGTAGCCAATTCAGAGCTGCAGTTTGGATCAAGATCTCCCCTTCCATCAGAGGAGACTGCCAAATATCTGCCTAAAGAATATTTTAACTCCCCCAATCTCTCTTTTCCAGTCTTTATGGGATAATAAGACATATTGCTTGACCAATGTAAAAAATAATATTTTAGGACAAGTACCTGATAAAATGGACCTAGATGAAGCTCTTTCTTGCCTGTTCTAGCTTTGAATTTAACAGAATTTAATGGGTAAGAGCACTCTCCTCACCTGAAATATCACTAATGTCTAAGTATGTTTTGGAAATGGAAGATTACAGGTCAGATTTCCCTCATGTTGAGAAGATAATGAAACCTGCATATCCCCCCTTCCTTTCAGTGGAAATAATTCATCCTGGCTGTTGTACAGAAGAGAGTGAGTGGTATTACATCCTCCTGATATCCATCAAGAGCAAACAAGCCAAACTTATGTTATTTTGAAGAAATATTGCAGGCCCCTACGTTCCGTTTGGGCCTTTGGTTGGAGGTACCAAGCTCAGAGAGGGCTGCCAGTCTGGACAGAGAGCTTTTCTCTCTGCAGTGCTGTTTGGTTACTGTGAATTAACCTGGGAGATTCTTAACTTTCCCTATGTATTATATAAAGACAGCCTATGAAGAATTTTATACTGAATTTCAGAATGGAGGCCTGAACGTTATTACTTAAAATTTACATTACCCAGACCCTAAGGTGAAGAATTTGTCTGGTCCACAGTTTAACAGCACTTCATGCACCAGAGTGTTGCAAATCTGAGATTGTCTCGATACCTAGCCTGGAAGCTGAACAGCCAAGGATCAAGGACTGTTTTAAAGTTTATTTCATGATAATAAGATCAAATAGTTGCATTATCTGTAGTGTAGATTTAGGATTGTTTTGACGATCTATAGGAAAGAATTGTCTGTTAATTTTGGCATTTTATAGACCTCTGTTAGTAACAAAACTGCATGTTTACACTGTGGATATTTGCAGACAGCCAGATACAAAATTCTACCAAAAATTAAATACTATGAGATGAACGTTAAATTTCAAAGAAGCCAGAGAATCCATCTGTATTTCCAGCACATAGCGTTAAATGTTCATGACTTCATTAAAATGCAAATACTGTATAACCCACTGATTTCTGTAATTTAACTGTGAATAAACTCTGACTCTTTTCTGCTTTAATTTGTTGTCTTAATTAAATTAATAGTAATTAGTGAATACTTAGACAAACAACAATAAGGTAGGTTATTCTTGTTGGTTTTATGTCTTCTAATAATGATATAAACATAGATGGGATCAGAACCTTTAACATTTACTAAAATATCAACAAAGAAGTACAATTTATGTAAATCTGCAACGCTGAATGCTGTCTGCAGAACTCGTTAGCTAAAATAGGGTATCCTGAAGCTGCACATAAAGTATAAAAATAAGAAGTGGAAGGAATCTGAAGATGTAAAATGACATGCATCTTTTGAGCAATGTGACAGAGCTTGCTGGGGGAAGGAGTATGTTTTAACTTGCGCTTTGCCTTCTTATACCAGCTATAACATCAGTAACAAGAAACATAAAAAAGCCTCTTAATCTCCAAACACAACATAATGATAGGTAAAAGCAAACAGCAGATAAAGTAGGGAATAGACATCTCATTGAGCTTCTGTATGTAACTCTGAACAACACATTAATCATAGTGGAATTATATAGCCATAATCTAGCCATCAAAGGAAAGATTATCAAGACTAAGTAACTGCTCAGTGACGACTGTATTTGACTACTCTAAACAGTATAACGGTATCACCAGATGTTACACTGCTTTTTAAGCTTTTGGGCAGTGAAGTTCCAAGGGTACAGGGGAGAGAAAGGGGAAAGAAGAAAGGCAGTTTCTCTCTTTTCTTTTTTCTTCCTTTGAACATTTAAAACCTGTAGGGTTCCTTTGGAGACATTGTTTGGTATTCATGATTGAAGTGAAAAGTAACACTGAAGATACCATGACCGTCTTCTTGTCCTCCACTCTCTCAGAGCTGTAGGACTTTTACCCTGAAGCCACCTCCCTCTGTCAGCACCCACTGAAGCAAGAGCTGTAGCTACAGGAAAGGAAACATTACTGGTCTCTTGCCTGCTGGCAATGCTACCTGCTACAGTACTGGTACCACTGGCAGAACTGTTCCTTCTATGGAAAAAGGCTGCAGGTATCAGTCAAACCTTTAGTGTGAGAAGTTCTACAATAACACGGGACCTATCCTGCTATCACAACAGGAAAACCTCTGAATAAACACCTAATTCATGTCCACTGTTTTGCAAGGTGAATTTTGCAGATCTCAGGAAGAAAGAACACATGATTGGGTGTATGGTCAATCTTGCACAAGGATAAGTGGACTTTCAAGCTTGAGATAAAGTTTCTCCCCTTCTTGGTGTCAGGAACACCAATGTTGACTCATTTTCTTCCCCGATTATTTTTTTCTTTTAAATTACTACAACACAATGTTCTTCAGAGGTTTCTTTTGACTGAATCACATATACTCATTTGCTTGGATTACAAGATAGAAGAACAACCTACGGTTGAGACTTTAATTCATTAAATTTGGAATCTGATAGGGACAGACATAATGAGCCATTATAAAAACAATAAGAAAGAACAGATTCTGATTTCCTGCTAAATTTTACCTGCTGTTTTTATTTGCCCAAAGCCAAAGTGGATGCGAAGCGCTGCTGTCTTATGAAGACCTTAGCAATGCACAGAGAAAATTATTACATTATATGATCTTTTTATACTAATATTTTCAGTCCAAATAAATTCCAGTAACTGAAGAAATTAAAACCTGTCCTTCCAGCATTGTCTACTTGAGGGTCCAAGGATCACACATAGAATGTGATCGAAGTTTACAAGAATTGTCCAGCAGAGCACCAGACAATTTCAGGGAATTTTGACAAAGATTAGATCTCTCTTATAGCTTTGAGAAATTTCCAAGTTGCAAAATAAATTAAGGAAGCTACAATAGCACATGGTGTGAACTTCAGCACTGTAGAGTGGTACAGGTCAAAAAAAAGTCTATTAAATTATGCCAGACTGTACCACTATAATATCAGATCCTACCTTAGCGACCTCCACAACAATGAAGAAAAAAAACTTCATTAAGTCATCTGCACAAATAAGAATTTATTAACTTGTTTGGAAGTGCTAAATGCTGTGGGAGGCAAAATGTTGCATCTTCTGTTTCCCTCATGAGCACATTTACAATGCACTTAAGTGGGAATGGCTGACAGGTGGTGTCTTGAAGACAGTAATTGTCTCATTTGTAATTTAAGGACTTTTTTTTTTTTTTCTGTTTATAAAGCACACTGTTTTTCTGCCCTGACTCTAATGTTACATTTATATTCTTGTATAGAGTAACAGTGCAATTATGTTACCTGGTTTTGGACTAGAACACAGGAACTACAAATAGAAGAGGAAAAACCAATGAAGTTCACTGCCACCTTTTTTTCCTTCTTTTTCAAAACAATATCAACTAGGAGCAAAGTGGGAGTAGGACTCAAACAGTGGCATGCTCTAATTCCAGCTTGATAAAAGCATATCCAGTCATTGCCCCGGCTAGGGTTAGACAACAAGGTTGCCATTTATCTATCAGTGACTGATCTCTTAAATAGTGTGGGTATCTCTTGACGACTTGTCAGATGTGATCACCGAAATGGATTTCTCTAGCCTTACTTATCTGTCTTCCGAAATCTTATATGTATGTCTACTAACATTTCTATGCCATGTAGTTAACAGATAAGCCTTAAATCAATAACAATGTTTTACAGGTTATAGGTCTATGTCTTCAGCTGTAGTAAATTAGTGACACTCAACTTAAACAACTTACAACTTGCATCCACTTCTTGTGTCACCCTTTTTCAGAGGATCACAGACCATCTAATAATATCCCAGAAAGTTGTTCTCAGACTTTCTTAAGGGGCAGGGGGGAAGTACATTGATCATTGTTAACACAATTAATCCACATGGCAGGTTGGCTACAAGTTATTTCTCCTCTTAGTGTATGAAAAACTTGGGAAGCTTTCCTAATCCTCAAACACAGTTTCTCTCAATTAATCATTAGCGTAGCCTGAGCTTCTTACAGCACAAAGAAGTTTAATCAAAAATAATCTAATTTGACCAGCCATTTAAACTTTCAACATCACTTCTCTAATACTGTTATCTGGGCAACACACTCAGGTAGTCGTCCACAGCTGTGGTCAACTGATTTATCCTCTGATTATGATTGAAGTAGGTGATCAAAACCAGTGATGCTTCAAAGGGATTTCTGGAGAAGTCGGTGACAGCTGCAGCACCCACAGACACCTTGGGTTTAGCATGAAACTGGAAGTAATATGAGGATGACTGGGAAATAAAAGGAGCAGAAATAGTTTATTTATACTTTCATAGAATCATAGAATGGTTAGAGTTGGAAGGAACCTTAAAGTTCCCCTAGTTCCAACACCCCTGCCGTAAGCAGCGACACCTCCTACTAGACCAGGTTACTCAAAGCCCCATCGCACCTGGCCTTGAACACCTCCAGGGATGGGGCATCCACAACTCCTCTGGGCAACCTGGGGCCTTCTTTCAACATTAATAATATCTAATTAAAAACTTGATTTTCACACAAATGCAATGAAATACACGTTGACCTATGTAATGGATTCCTCTCCAGGAAGGATGAAAACAGCAGCATATGCATGTATATGTGGAGCACAGTAAAACATTCAGGCTTTTTAAGAATAGGAACTGTATTTTTATTTGTCATAAATGGTAATCAAAACACTGAGAACAAGATTTCATGTCATCTCTCAGTAGTCTCCTTAACTGGTTATAACAAAAAAGGGTCTAATTCTATTATTTGGATGAGTTTGCTTCATTTTAGCCTTTAAATACATCCATAGCGTTCTTTGCTCCAGTTAATCTGAACAATCATCTTCCAATTCTAATATTGCATGGGAAGTGTAGCGTAAATTTTATTGAGTAAAAATAGATTCAATCTGACACATCCTTCCCAGTTTCAAACTTGAGATTGGGATTAATAATGAATATTTTTTGCTTAGTTTTACATTAACCAGTTTGGTAACTATCACTTGTATCATCTATTGCAATTTGGTTCATCAGTTTTTCAATACTTGTAATGAATACACTGCTTGAATGAATGTACCAATGTCACATTTTTGTTTTAAAAAGTAAGATAGATATTTTAATCAAAGGTCAGATATTACTTACTTTACTTTTACCAAGACCTTATTACTCTAACTGTCCTGCTGTACTCACTGAGATGCACGGTTAAAAAGATCACAATGCTTCCTCCAGAAATTTTATATCTTTTCAGAAAGAAAGCTGCGTAATTATAGCTTGTTTTTCAGATGGAGTGGAATGAAGACAGATCAAGGAACTAACGCAGACAAGTTTCCTTTTGGGAAACCAAACGCGCCAAAACCAACCAACCCGCCCAAAAAAACCCAAGCACGTAGACCAGTTCCCTTGGCAACTGAGTGCTTGGAAATTGACATTAACCTTGATCTGTTAGTTCTAGTCTTGAATGTACTAAACAAAGGATGGCAGATCAACACTCGGACCCTTTTTTGTTCTGACCATGCAGCGAATTAGAAAGCAGTCAAAATTACAGATGCAGTACGTAGTAGTTTTAAAAGGTAAGGAACATTACTCCAGTTCCTAAATATTTTTCTTTTCACTTTCAAGTGGCAATGAAATAAATTCTTTTGCATTTTAGAAATACATTCATGTTTATTCTGTACCAGGAGAGAAAAAGAAAAACAAAAAGCAACAAAACAAAACCTAAAACCCAAAACAAAGAAAAAAACCCCTCAGACTTTTCTTCTTTTGCCTCAGGAAATAACTCTTCAATTATTTTGGCCCAATGAGATTCTAAAGTCCTGAAGGACTGGATTCCAGACTACTAGCTGTGTAAGAGAATGATATACTAATGGAAAGAGGGCAGGATCCATAAGATAAAGATAATTGTCTTATTTGGCTTTCCACAAATGAGGAGAGTTACAAAAAAGTGAACTGTCTTTGCTGAAAGGCATTACCTGGGCTGCTGTCACCCCAAACCACAATGCTTTTGGTGAGTTTTTCTGAGAAAACACAAGTCACAGCAACAGCTATTTCTTTTGCAATTAAAATTTCAGGCCACCTAGATTGTATCCTCTGAAAAGGCTATATTCAGGCATCTTTCTCCATTCAGAGCTCACAAGCCACATGTGGTTGGTTGGTTTCACATCCAGATGACACAGAATAGGGTATCACTGCTTCCTGGAGAGACCAAGGAGGGATAAAACTGCAGATGAATGAAAACAGTTTGGATACTCTCTTTGTCACTTACTGTGAGAGTTAAAAATTTGAATTATTTGATTATTATATTTCCCTATTTTTGCTGGGTTATAAAACTGAAGTTTTAAAAAAGAAAATAGTTCTCTGAATTTAGCCTTTTTCCCCTTGGTTATACAATCCTACAAAATGCTAAATATGTATAAAGAAAATATACTTGCACCAGCAAGGGTCTTATTTTTCTGTCAAAACCAAAATAACATACACTTTGCTCAGGGTGACTTTTCCAAGTGTGCACAGGTAAGTCTGAAACTCACATAGAAACAGCAGCCTTGGAATGCTCTTGTAATTCAAATTCAGAGAGATACTCTGCAATGTAAAAACAACAGCAGGGTCAGCAAACATGAGCATAGGGTCAACTGTGAAGATTAAAGAGTAGTATAACAAAAGAAAAAGGACATATAGAGAAGGAGGAAGGCAAATGTAGAGTTGAGAGTTGATAACTGAAGACATAAAGTTGGCTGAGTAAAGGAGAAGTCAACTGAGTGAAGGATGTAGGCAGTGAAAAGGTGAAACTGATAAAAAGCCACAGAAGATGTGATGAGCTGGAAAAGAAAAGTAGTAAGGGAGTGAGGAAGGAAATCTATAGAAGAAGGAAGAATGTGGAATATAAATGCATGTGAGTCTTTAAAAAAAAAAAAAACCAATGTATTTTCCCATTGCAGATGCTTCAAACATCTGTATTTCTCTCTTCCTGAAGCTTTCTGGAGCTACTCTGTGTCCTGTTATCAGGTTATCTAACATTTCTTTCTTAATCACTACAAACATCTGAGTCCTACACAACTATGAACTTCCCCTCCATCCAACTACATAAAGAAACATCATTGTTATTTTACAAAAGGGGAAGTGAGACAGAGATTAAATTATTTCCCTGAGGGAATAGAAATAAGCAGAGAACTATACCGTACTCAGAATTCCTAAATACTAATCCAGTACAGTATGAATAAAGTTATCCATCCTCCACCAGTCCAGTAGTGCCTGAAGGTAGGTGATTCGCTACCCCCACAATCAATTTCCAGTGAGGGCTTCATTGTTGTTTCTTCCAGTTTTTTTGAAATTCCTCCAACCTTGAGAATAGATAGAGAAAAAAGCCCAAATGCCAGCCTTCTGAATGAGGTGGTTTTATGCACTTGTATTTCAAGCTTTCACAAATCAAAGGCATAATGTGTGCCACTGACAAGACAGTGTACACCTGGGACAGGAGAATTAGCCATGGGTTATATATCAACTTCATGCAGAAGAGTCCTCATCCATTCTGTGCAGAAGAAGTTTAATGTTACAAAACCTCTTACAACTGTTTTGGGAATGAGCAGAGAACAATGTAACCTGCCCACGTCTTTAGTTTACACCTTTTAATTTTTGAGAAACCTATACTGCTGGCAAGTTTTAATTCAATATTCTGAAGGCTGAATAACTTGAAAGCTTAGTAGGGCTATTTTTAGTTCTGCTTGGTTTCAAGTTGTTTTTTTGTTTTTTAGGAAAATGAAAATTAAAATCTCTCCTGGATGCCTTATGTGTTGCAAACTGCATATCACAATTCCAGTGTAGTTTCCTAGAAAAAAAGGAGGAGACTACTGCATTAGCTTTTCAGAGTAAGGGCAACTCACTTACAGGTAGAACTGTTCACTGTTTGTAGATGGGATCAATGCTCTTGGAAAAACTCAAGAAAATAGTGGCAGATTTTCTGCCAGGAAGAACCAAGCAAAAATAAGTTAATGTATTAATTCACATGTTAATGAGTAAAATGAAAGTGTTTTGCTTAAAACATTGTACCAGACATGAAGAAAAACGTGCAATCTATGGTTGAAATGAGTGAAATATTAACTATAATGTCTTAGGCTGGAACTTCAATTATTATAATAACAAAGGAGATTTTATTGTTCGATTGTAAAATATCATCCCATGCATCACTTAATGAGAATGTGCAGAATGTTACATTCTTGCAAAGTAGCTTGATGGAATTGATTGCAAAAGGATGAAGCAAATTCTCCTACTTCAATAAGATTTTCTATACATATGTATGCTAAATATATACATTAAATGTTTTCATGAGAATCACTTGATGTCTTAACTCTAGATTCAATTATGTAATTGTCTCTGGCATGCTAGGATTTTAGGGCTAATGGCAAAGCAGTGATGTGAATGATGGCATGAAATTAATCAATATCTTACTTTATGTGCTAAACTGGAAAGCCTGGAGAAGGAAAAAAGGTTATTCTGACTGAATTTAATACCAGATTTCTTTCTGGTTTTGCCTCTGAATAAAAGAAAAAGAAAAACAAAAAGAAAGGGAAAATCCAGAGACATACTTCATTTTAATTTCTCTATAGTTTCCAATATTACAATAAGTTAGTTTTTAAAAACAAAATATTAGAAACACATGTTCTACTCTACCTGAACACTAAGTGTTATATAGATTAAGAACAAGATACTGCTCAAAACTTCTCTTAGAGGATGAGTTACACTCAGGATCTCAGGACAGTAGTACAGTCATCTGATGTTACTGTTAAAAATAATCCCAAAATAAATAGAGATGTGTCTAAATTCATCGGTAAAGAAGAGATTATTAACATGAAAATAAACCTCCTTTATTTTTTCCTTTTTTTGCTTTAAGTACAGGACAACAAGAATAGAGAAAAAGAACAACAAAAAAAGTCTGGTTTTATTTAGAAAATTTACAGCGTTGGAGGATGCCTCCCCCATGGCTGGTAAAGACTTGTGTTCAACTTCTCTCAGATGGTTTCTGAAATCCTTCCTGGATACTTTTGTATCTCCAGAGAACACCTTAGCTAATGCATTAGAGAACATGCTGGAAAAGGTGACTCTCAAAATCAGGCTTTTTGATGCTTTTCTGTTTTGGTTAATTAGGTTTTCTTCGGCAGAAACATTAACATTAGAAAGTATAGTATATTACCCATGACAAGATATTCTTTAGCTTATTGAGCAACATCTTTCCTGGGAGTTCGTGTTCCCTGTTGAAATAAATGAACTGAATCTGAGCTCCCAAAAGGCGTAAGCAAGAGCCGATATATGAGTTACTGGAAAATCTACTTGTGCAACATCTCCAATTGGAAATAACAGCTCCGAATATTTCCTTCCAAATGAAAACGTACAGTTGTATCTTTAACCTAACATCAGTGAGTAAATTTAGAACAACCACAGGGTTCGCTTTCACTGAAGAGTGTAATGCTGCAACCTGAAGACCATTACAGCGGCAGATGCAATACCCAGTTATGATACAGACCACTACTTTTAAAGAAGAAAGTTAGCCCAGAATACATCCCGGGAATGCACATAGCCAGTTCTGAATGCAAAATGTCACCCTTGCTCCACAAAAAAGTAGCCAGAAAGGCCTGTATCTGCTTAAAAAAGAAACAAACCTAGACCCACCCCTTCACAAAAACTTTAAAATTTTTCAAAGGAAAATTTTTCTAGATTAATACTGTGGGTGTTTAATTGGCAAATCACTAATGGCTTTCTGGTTTTGTTTTTCTCTTGGGTAAATTAGAGCTACTACAGGTCTGCTTCAGAAAGTTTACCTTGAAGTCATGGTCTGATGAAAAAGCAAAAGCAAAATATTGGGACAGCTTTCTTGTATGTTAGAGGACATCTTGTGTGAAGAGTAAATTCCAGGCTCTTTAAAAACATTTGTGTTACTTTACTTTTCATCTACTCTTCACTTCTTTCTGTCATGCCACCTATTATTGTGATGTCTACACAGCGAGAAACAAATCGAAACTTCAAAGAAGATCTGGTTGACTTTTTTTCCTTAGATCAAAATGTCTTTAATGGAAAATGTCCTGCTGAGCAAAAGGGGATTTTATTTATTGACTATTTTCTTTCTGAGTATGTGAATACAGCTGTGTGAAGTGAGGTTTATTTTTTTATTGTTAGTGTAGGAGCGTAGTACTGTTGGGGACCATGGCTCCCCAGTGGGGAAGTCTGGGGGTGGAGCTGCAGAATACGTGAATAAAAGGAGAGAAGAATGACAAAATAAATCTTGAAGTGTGTTACAATTTTCCATCATATCAGGGTATAAATTAACAATATTGATTGCATGTAAAATCTCACAGTAGTCTTCTGTGTGTTACATTTCTTGTCTCCATCAGCTTTCTTGTCAAATTACCTTCATCCAATCATTCAATCCAGGATGAGAAAGGGATGCAGTTCATGTCATGAGAGTAGCTGACATCAGCTAACATCAGCTGACAGTTGTTACATTTCAAAAAAACATCCTTCTGGACATGACATAGGTAGGAGTTTCTATTCCAAGATTTGCTTATGACTAAACAATCAACTCAAGCCACATTCGTTACCAAAATCTTAAATGAGAGGTGGACTAATTCCATGAAAAAAAAAAAAAAAGAAAATGAAGAAGACACACTACAGAGAGTTTTTATGATTGTAAATAATCTGCAAATAAGTGAGAAATCATTAATGTACCCACAGTGCAGGAAATATAATTACATAGTCATAAACCATGGTTTTTGTAAGAAAAACCCTTTGCAAAGAGTGTGTAACACTGCTTCTCATGCTGTGGTCTAACAGACATGAAGACGTACTAACAACAATTTTGCCAACAAACTGAGCAACTTAAGATAAATACAGTCATTTAAAAATACTTGATTCAAGAAAATATATGAAATTGCTAATAATACGGATGGCTGTTGAGATATGTTAGTATATTATATGGTAACAATAGCTTGGGAATGAAAAAGACTGTAGACACACAATAACCACTCAAAGGCTAAATGATTAACAGTAGATGGTTTGGCTGGCAATAGGCTCATTTTGTGGCTGATCTGGTTTTGCGTGAAAAGGTTAGAAAAAGATAGAAAACCAAGAGATTCTAAAGGGAGAATGTGTTACAGAAGTGGGTATATATTTGTTTGATTATCATCAGTCATATGTAAAGAGATTGCAAGTGGGGTATGCACCAGTCAGAATTATAAATTATTATTTACTTAACAACACAGACAAAAGGTAGATGGTCGTAACAAACTATTCAGCTAAGCCTTGGTGCCACGAGCCTGGTGAGGCACACAGGCAGCCTTTGTTGGCAGGGCAGGAGCAGTAAAAAGTTGTAGGTAATGTTCAAATCTCTGAACGGTGAAATTGTTCTTTCTGTTACCACCTCTTGTACAATGAGTAACGTATTGATGATGGTTTGGGGCATCCTTTGAGGATGTGAGTGGTAGTTTCTCAGGGAGATCCTGCTTGACTTTCTAAATAAGCTCTTGGGAGAGAGCTGCATTTTGCACTTTTACCAGATGAGACCCCACATACAAAGTAGTCAGGCAACACAGGGACCAAAATACATGCTAAACTGCTTGGCACAGATGAGGTTATGCAGTCTTGTGCATGCCTATCACAACAGCTTGAGGCAGCCAGAGGGATGATACTGGTGAAGACTGTGTATTTTGTAGACTGAGATTTGTGCAGCATTCTCTGGGCCGTTCTGAGAATTTAAATTTTATATTTAGATGTGACAGTGTTTTTACTTTATTGTGAATTTAGCCTTGGGAAACATGGATAAAGGGGATCAGTAGAACAAAAGATAAATTTTTAAACATTTTTTTCATAGAAAAATCCCTAGGATTTTTCTCTCCCACTCAATTTTATCATGTTTCATGCAGTTGCTGATAGAATGAAAAGCCTGGAAAAAAATTCTGAAAATAACTCCTTAAGTTTCTAATTCAGCAAGTTACAACTTCAGTAGTAGCTTAGTACAGAGAACTAGAAAACTGAAATCAATGAAAAGAACATGTGTTTCAAGCTAGGCATTTGACAGAATGCACTAACTAACAGGGGCTGTAATGCCACAGAAAAGTGCAGTATGTTGGGAAAGTTAAAAGCAAAAAAAGTTTTCAAATGCTGGAAACAATAAGAAGACATTATTACGACAAGAATTTATGAAGATCTGAAGCTATGAAGTAGGTTCATATATTAACCCACTGTTGAAGAATAATCCTGGAAGACCCTCCCGCTGAGTTGCAAGGTTCAGACTGGACCCCCTTTGTTTTCTAAACTCCTTCTCAGAAAGCAGTCTAGGTGTGGCTGGATCCAATCCTACTGACTGTAAAGAAGAGTTCAGACCTTAGGTTCTGTCACGGAGCCAGTTTAATACAGCTTAAGCTGAGTGCCTCCAAAGAGCGACCCCCTCAGCTACTTTCCCATGCTTTCTGAAGCTTTACATTTTATGACATAAGCTGTTTGTTCACCTGTTCATGTGACAAGCCTGTGTCTTTCGCCCAATCAAGTTGTTCAGTGGCTATGTGTCCTTTTTGATGGTTTGAGTTTTGGTGCAGGCACCTTTACCTTCTTACACAGTTTCTTTTTGTCTTATCTGTACCAGAAATTCATCCATCTTCTGCTGACTCCAGGTAGAATTGTCCCTTTCTTCGTTTCCAAGAATTGTAGTTCTCTTTTCCTTTGATCATGATGGTCACTGTAATTCATATTACTAAACATACAATCTTCATTAATATTAGTTATACAATTTCATTATGTTAGTTACAATATATCAAAGTCATGCAAAACTACTAGCCATTCTTCTTGGACTAAGGAGGAGTTCAGTGTAAGTTCACTGTGTTGCTAGGTTACCGCTTGCAGCCTAAGGCTTTGTCCTGGTTTGAGGTAAAGCAGAACTAACTTCCTGTGCAGTAATTCTACTTTTCAGCTAAGTCTCTTCTAACTCACTGAACTCTCTGAAATTAACGGCATGTTTTTTCAGACTATAGTCTGCTTCCAGAGTGATAAGGCCTGATGTTTATAGTTGATGCCAAGGAATGGTATACAGCAAGGCTCTTCGTTATACTTATTGCTATAACACCCAAGGCCAGCCAACTTTGTAACTTGCCCCATTGTGGGGTTGGAAGTGGAAAAGCGTAGAAGGGCCACACCTGCAGGGAGGAGCGGACAGGTCAGGTGACCCAAAACTGACCCACAGGGTATTCCATCCCATCTGCATCACGCTCAGTATAAAACCTGAAGGTCAGCCACTCTTTCTTCAATGGCTGGCATCCGAGGAGGATTCTGTCTGTTCGTTTGCCTTTGATCCTGATCCTTGCATTCCTGAATCCAAATCCGGAATCCAGTTTCCGTCCGTCACTGAGTCCAGTCTGGGACTTTCACAGTGTCTGCCGGTGACGTGATCATCATCCTGGGAGCTCAATATTGATTTTGTATATATTGTATATATTTCAGTTATTTTTTTGTATTATTATATTATTATTATTATTTTATTATTAATATTTCATTAAAGTAGTTTAGTTTCTTTTAAACTCATAAGTCTCTTTCACTGTCATCCTTCTCTCCCTGAAGGGAGAGTTTGAGGAGAGCATCTGTCATTTGTTTCAGTGTCCAGTCTGGCCCAAAACATGACAGGATTCACCAATCTAGCTAATCATGCTAAGAAAGTTAGCTATTAATGCTAACCAAAGTACATGATTCAAATAATCAAGTCTAAGATTACTTCGGTTCCTAACACCTGTACAGAACAAATTACAAGCAGAGGGTCCTAACGTAGACCTGAACTCAGGGTAAGAATTCTGAAAGACAAAGAAAGCTGAGCTCACGTTTTTGACAAAATTGACCATAAAGGCTGTATCATGTTATAAGCCATACAAAGGAGCTGTCTCCAAAACAAAAGGAAACATAAGATTACAGCTGAGAGGTATTTTGTTATCCTCATTGCATCAGATAGACTCCTGACAATCTGTTTCTTTAAAGGGAGTGCCTCTTTTCAACTCATAGGGTTATTAGGTATAAAAGAGACACCATTGCATGCATGGTGATATGACAACAAATGCTGCAATATAAAATCAAACTTAAAGATCGTGCCTTTGATAATATCCAGTACCAGAGACCTGATATTTTCTATATCTTTCTATATGATTTAAAAAACAAACCCAACAAATAACCCAAAAAACCCCACCACAACGCACTTTAAAATAGTACAATTAAAATATTAAATAAACAACTTTTTATATTTCAAATATGAAATGAAATATTTTTTAAAGCTTACAAATTCTTCCTCCTATTTTCTGAGAGGTTTTATGCAGCCATGGAAATCTTTGACTTTCAGGTTTCATGCTAAGCAATAATTACCTATATACATATCCCAACACTCATGCTCATGCAGAGTTATGAAGACTCAGATCTGACTAAATTTTTATTATACGGGCAAACTGACCATAGTGGGATAAATGGGATAAAAAGTTCTTTTTCTGTTGTTATTGGTGGAAAAAAGGAACTGGAAAGTTCTATGAGGAGAGCAACTGCGGAATGATCCAAAAAATATCTGCAGTAAAGAAGTCAACTGAACATTTGACCTCAAAGTATTGTTACAATGAATATTGACAGACAAAATAAAAGTAAATCTACATTCTTTTCATAAAGCAAAGAGTGTCAGATTCACTAGGGAGGATGGCTGTGGGTATAGTCAGTCAGTCAGAGAAATTCACATTCTGTGAAGGTTTCTAGAATCACACAGGTAACCACCCGAACAAATTTCTTGACATTTCGGTTTTGCAGAAATGAAAAAAGAGTCCTGATGTTTAAAACCAACAGAAAGATGAGAGAGACAGCATGGGAACCCCAGTTTCCTAAATTTAACTTGAGTGCATCACATATTGGAGAAGTAGCCTGTACATTTCATGAAGAATCACTCTAACAGCAAGAGCTGCTGCCTTTTCAAGAATGGTTTTATGAAGTGCTTACACTCTCTGTAATCAATGTTTCAAAACCAAATTTTCTCACCTAGTTTAGTAGATGAATTCAGTAACCCACATAAGTCAGGCATGTCAGATCAAGTAGGAATGTAAAAAATCAGACTGTCTTCTTCCCTCATTAGACGTTTTTTATTATTACTAAATTATTTTTGATTTAAAAAAAGAAGAAATATTCCCTTGGGAATTTCTCAGGCAATTAAACATTTAAAGACTAGGCAGATCAGTAATATATAACTCGATTAGGAAGACCTAGTGTACTCTAGAACTTTAATCAACTTAATGAAGTTGCTAATGATTCTATTTCTCCTGTCAAGGATAGTTCTAACGCTAAAAACTTAAGCAAAATTAAAAATTATTTCCATTATAAAGAAAGAATACATACTCAACACACCCATCAAAGTGAGAATCTTTGTACAAGTAAGAATCATATATTAAAAGAGCAACTGATCATTGATTGTTCTTGAAATTCAACATCATGATATTTAGCAATATTTAGCTCCTGCTGGATGGAAAACTTACTGTTTTTTACTTCTTCTAAAGTACCAAATGTATTTTAGAATCATTTTAATTTCATGGCCATCTGACAGGAGGCATAAAACATATCTTAAGTTGCAAAAGAAGCATAATGTTTGTCTTAATAAAAACAGAGGTGGTATCTACTGGTCATGCATTTTTTTATGCAAGGAAAAACATTTATTAAAAGGACAGTAATGCCAGATTTCTTTAAGGTTGCCACTCTCTAACTGAAGTCGTATACTTAGTAGCAGGCCTGAAATTCTGTACAGACATCAAAAACAAAATGGAAAACAAAGTACCACTCCCCAAAAAGCCCCGCCACTACTACACTAAAAACCCGAAAGACAAAGTGATATTCCAGTATCTATCTAAATCAAAGAACTTAAGTTGTTTAATCTAAGGAAACCATATCTATTTTTATATTTACATTCATAATCATATTTGTGTTTAAGTTTGTGTGCCACTGAATATTCTTAATGGTGAATCAAACCAAATTGGTTTTGTTTTTAATATAACATAGCATACTTTATTTTGAAGTGATTCAGTCATTTACAGTATACAGTTCTCATAATCTACTTCTGCAAGATTTTCTCCTTTCAGGAATGAAAGCAACATTATAAACTTAATGAGATACTCAGCTGGGAAGAAACCATTTAGTCTTGGCAAAACTGGAAAGGATAAGAACTCAATATTTGAACTCAGCTTAAGATTTCAGTGACAAAATTAAACCAGCAGTGTATACAACCTCCTTATTTACTTCACTCTTCAGGCAAAAGTGTTTTCATATACACCAACTCACTATGGAACAAAAATATAGTATATTGGCATTGTTAATCCTATACTCAGTGAAACTTACTGGTGCAAAATACAAAGACTTCCATGTGAGCTAGATGATAATTCTGGGTTCTCACTAACTAGCTTTGCTTAGAGAAAGTGTGTGTATTGAAAAGACTGGATTGCAGCCACTTGTCTTTTATGTGCAAATAATTTCTCATTAGGTTACTTTTGTTGACTGATGGCACTTAATACACACAACAGGTTTGTGCAGCCTGGGCTGGATGCTCTGTTGCTTTAACAATTAGCGAAGACAATGTTGACAGGGAAAGTGTCTTTGTTACCCAGATGAAAGATGGGCCAATGCCCACCTGTACTCTTGTATAGATACACTCTGCATAAGAGCAACTCTTAACACTTACCATAAGGCATTCAGTCTATCTTTGCATTATTCTAAAAAAACAAACCCCACTGTCACAGACTACATCTTTAATAGTGGCTATTTAAGAAAATCAACATCATTTATGATACTAGGGCTATACCAGCATGAAAGAAAAAGCTGTTACTAGGTGTGCCATGAGGTGATCACCAGATCTTTGCATAAAACAGGTAATTCTTGACTTCTCTAAGTTTCGTTACTTGTTTTGGGAGTAGTATGGGTTATGTTTCAAATATCTACTGTGTTAAATTCACTGAAGAAAACTCTTCCCACCTTGAAAACATCTGTTAACAAAGGGTAGTTAAAATATTCTTTCATGGTTATTGTTTAGTTTAATTTTACATTAAAAAGAAATTAAATAATATCAGTAGTATAGTAATAAAAACATCTAGCAGAGAGAATTTTTGGTTAATAGTGGCAGCTATTTCTTTCACTAATTCTCAGACTAATGAATGCAGTAATATATGAGTAGAATAATTTATTCTTTGCAAATTCCTAATTATAATTTTACATAAAGTTTAGATATTCAGAATGAGTAAACCGTAGAATATTATCTCCTCCTAGGTTATTAGGAATTTAAAGCCTTTCCAGATGTCATTTGAAAGGTAATTTTCAATAAGGCCTTGGATTTAACCTACAAATGTGTAGAAATATCTTAATTTCATATTCTGCATACAGGCAAAATGGAAGGAAATGAACATGAGAAGGTGAAAACACAGGAATGGAGAATTTCCCCTGAGTTACACCAATAAAAGCTGGAAGAATTTCTGCCTAGGCCACTGTAAATAAGATAACACTGGCAAGCTGATTTGAAACAGTTTTTCTACCATATAGTTATTTCACACATCTAATGATTCACTATTACTGAAACAATGTCATTTAAAATAATTGAATATAACACTTCCACACTTGAGTTTTAGTGTTAACCACAACTTTATAAACTATATATGTTTAAGGGAATAACATTCTTCTCCTACTACTTTGGCAACAAAGACTTAAAATTGTGGTTAGACTACTGTTTTGTTTAAATCTGTTCCAACACTTATTTCAGTTAGTGTACGCAATCTTACTATAAACTGAAACAGCAACTCTGCAGCTTCTCCTGAGTATGATGTTTCCTCAGTTTGATTATTCCTGGATTTATCAAGGATATATATGTACCTCAAACATCTCCACATAAGGGTTGCCACTGCTATCTTTCCAAGAGAAGGCAAAACTCATAGAAGCAAGGAAATACGCCAAGAAATAAAGTGTGGGGAGAGCACAAAGAAATGAGTTGATTTTTCAGCATTTAGTCTTGTAGTTTAAAAACCACCTGATGCATTTAGAGAGAGGTCTGAGAAAACTGAAAAAATCCTGTCTTCAATTCTCAACCCCAGACAACTTAGAACCAGAATTTGGTACAAGTGTTATTCTAAAATGTTGCCAAATAATTTAGAAATGTCTATAACAATGACAACAACAACAGTAATAGTAGTAGTAATAGTAAAACCAATCAGCAGTAAGATGAAGAGTTGGTGCAAAATGTGAGCAATGATTTTATATTAAAATCAGTTTTAGAGACAATGAAAGCTGATATTTGACCTTGTGTACCGCTTTCTATTTTCAAGAAGTAATATACTTAGTAATGTTTAGTGATTTCTGCTGCTGTAGCAATACATTTTGCTAACTACTAAATGTAAATCATAACTGTTGACAGTATAGATAATAAAAGTAAAATTAATACTAAGGATTAAAAGCAAGAGCTACCTGTGTCCTTGATTTTTATTTTGTGATAAAGCCTCTGCAGTTGACTTGAAAGATTAGATCTGCAGCTGTCAATAGACATCTGGAGAAGCCTTGTCCTTTGGTTTAGGTAGAGCTGACATATAGCTGACTGATATGAAGTGACCGGAAACTCCCAGAAAATAAGCAGCTTGTCTCCTAGCCCTGTCAAAAGTAGCATCTGAAATAGGTAGTGTCTAAAGGAGCTTTAACTGATAGTATTACACACCACCTCACTCAGTATCTATCAAAGTTCAAGTCGTAACAGTCACCTGCTACTTATTGGAATTTCATGATCAAGAGAAAATAACCTATTGAGGTAACAGTTGTAACATTACAGAAGTTTTAGGGAGTCCTTGAGGAGGTGCATGTTGAACCTTCTGCATACGTAACTAATTTATCCCTAAATGTTATGAAATGTCAGTGTTAAGTGTTAACAGAGTTTATACAGTCAACTGTTTTCTTGGTAGACCAATAAAACTAAAATTTGCTAACAAACACAAGCAGAAAATATTGATACACACGAAAACAGGTGTACTTCAAAGGACCACTTCCTACAAAACTAAATTAATTTTTCACAGAGCATTTAATCCCTTCATTGGTATTTTATGCTAGAAGAAGAAAAGATTTATATATTCATAGATTCAGCCAACAAAGTTACGAGGAGAAAATTCGCTTGTTATGATGAGAGGAAAGCCAGCTAAACCATAGGTTTAGCCTATGGTTTAGAAGTAAAGCTTCTTTCCTGGTAATTCTGTACTTTTGAACCTACACGTTATTGGAAAGACAGCTTGTGTGAAATAGTGCTATTCTAGCATCATAAGTAAATAAAGAATTTCATAAAAGTAAAACCAATCAATAGATTTTAGAAATGAGTAAACTGATTCCTCTAAAAGAAAAAATTCTTCCTTTTGATTTTTTCTTTACAAATTACTTAAAACTGATTTTAGAAACTATTAATGAATATATTTATAAAATCTCATAGAATCATAGAACACCAGGTTGGAAGAGATGTCAAGGACCCAAAGGTCCAAACTTTCTTGGCAAGAGCAAAGTCTGGACAAGATGGCCCAGCACCCTGTCCAGCTGAATCTTAAAAGTGTCCAACACTGGGGAATCCAACACTTTCTTGGGGAGATTATTCCAAATGCTGGTTGTTTTTATTGTGAAAAATTTTCCTCTTGTGTCCAATTGGAATCTTCTCTGGAGTAACTTGTACCCATTACCCCTCATCTTTTCATGTGACTCCTTGTAAAAAGGGATTCTCCACCTTCTTTGTAGCCACCCTTTAAATACTGGAACACAGTGACAAGGTGTCGCGTTAAAAGGAATGCAGTTTTGATATTTGTCTGTCAGAGTCCCAGGACTTTCACTGATTTGCCTATCAGAGTCCCAGCAAAGGACTTTCACTAAGTCAGATTCACAAACATCGAAATTAGTTATTTTATTGAGAATGACAGAACAGATTTGAGATTGCCATTGATAAATTCACCACTACAATAGCACTACTAATTAAGGTTAATTTTGCTAGCAAAAATAATAAGGATAATACAACAACCCAGGGGTAACATTCAGCAGAGGGTGAAAGGCGCAGTGCTTACCCAGAAGGCATCCCTGTCTGGGGTGGAGGAAGAGAACGCAGCCCGTCCACTGGTCCGTCAGGTATTGAGATTCTTCTCTCCCAGTTTAACAGTCATTTTCTCCATCATTTTACCCCCAAAACTACAAGGTTTCCCTCCCCTAGGTGACGTATAGTATGATTTGGGTGGAGAGACGAGTGCTATAGTCAGATATGTTTATAATCTTCATTAGCATATGCAGGGGTGTCAACTTTAATTGCGTTTCACAGGTAACGAGGCAGAGGTCAGTCATCAGGCACGATAGCCTTTCAAAGAAACAAAGAACTACACAAGTTCCTGTTAGCTTGTCTTCACTGACAAAAAGCAGGGCTGTCCTGTCTCCACAGGGCTCCCTCCTTATCTGCATCTTGTGTTGGCTAGGCGAGTCTCCACTCCCCCAGCCTGCACAAGAGATCACAAAGCCAGTCTTAATCGTTCTTTGAGCACAGAGACTTTACCTCATTATCCAAATTCCACACAAGGTGTCCCCTAAGCCTTCTTTTCTCAAGGCTGAACAAACCCTATTTTCTCAGCCTTTCCTCATACAGCAGGCTTCCCAGTCCTTTGATCGCCTTTGTGGCCCTTCTCTAGACCCTCTCTAGTCTGTCCACATCTTTTTTGTGTAGTGAGGACCAAAACTGAACACAGTATTCCACGTGTGTCCTGACAAGTGCTGAGTAGAGTGGAATAATGACTTTATCTCTGCTGGTGATGTCCTTGTTGATGCAACCCAGTATACTGTTGGCTTTCTTTGCTGCAGCAGAACACTGTTCACCTATGCCAAGCTTATTGTCCACCGTGACCCGTAGGCCCTTTTCCACGTAGCTGCTGCCCAGCAAGGTAGATCCCAGCCTGTGCTGCACTCCTGGATTGTTTTCCCAGGTGCAAGGCCTTACACTTGTCTTTGTTGAACTTCATAAGGTTCTTGTTAGCCCACTCTTCCAGCCTATCCAGGTCTTCCTGCAGGGTCACTCTCCCTTCTGAAGTGTCTGCTTCCCCACTCAGTTTGGTGTCACTGGCAAACTTCATCAGGGTACATTTGATCCCATCATCCAGATCACTAATGAAGATATTAAACAGCATTGAGCCCAATATCCATCCCTGGGGGACCCCACTTGTGACAGGTTGCCAGGTTGAAAAGGACCTATTTACCATCACCCTCTGGGTGTGGCCTAATCAGCCAGTTCCCCACCCATCTCACAGACCACTTGCCTAGACTGTAATGCATCAGTTTCTCTAGGAGAAGGCTGTGGGGAACCATGTCAAAAGCTTTGGAGAAGTCCAGGCAAGCAATGTCCACGGCTCACCCCTCATCAGCCGAGCAAGTTACTTTGTCACAGAAGACGGTCAGGTTTGTCAAGCATGATTTGCCCTTGGTGAATCTGTGCTGGCTTTTCCCAACCATATGCTTCCCTTGACTTATGATAGCCCCTAGGAGGATTCCTTCCATAACTTTCCCAGGGACTGAAGTAAGACTGATGAGCCTATAATTTCCTGGATCCTCCTTTAAGCCCTTCTTGTAGATGGGGGTGACATTAACCTTCTTCCAGTCTTCTGGGAAACCCCCAGTCTCCAGGACTTCTCAAAGATTATGGAGAGCAGCCTCAAAATGACAGCAGCCAGCTCCCTTAACATCCTCAGGTGGGTAGCGTCAGGGCCTATCAATTTGTAGGGGTCAAGCTCCTGTAATAGTTCACACATCAACTCTTCCTTCACTGATGGTGGGTCTGTGTTTGCATTAACCTGGATTGCTGTTCCCAAGGCCTGGGGCCCAACAGCGCTCGTAAAGACAGAGGTGAAGAAAGTGTTGAGAACCTCTGCCTTTTCAGTGTTGTTGGTGACTAATTCACCTCTCCTGTTTAATAGCAGGCCAATATTTTCCTTCTGTTTCTGCTTGTTGTTTATGTACCTGAAGAACCCTTTCTTGTGGTTTTTGACATCTCTGGCTCGTTTCAATTCAAGCTGAGCTTTGGCTTTCCTAACTGCATCTCTGCATGCCCTGGCAATGCCCTTGTAGTTCTCAATAAGTATTTGTCCACTTTTCCATCTTTGGTTTTAGCAGACTTGTTGGAAGAACAATACAGCAGCTAACGTCATCCATCAAGCTCCTGGAAGCTTGTAGATGAGCCAAGAGCATCTCTTGTTCTGCCTACTTTCCTTATCTTTAAAGGGCATGAACTGTTTTTTTGCTTCCAGGAGAGCATTCTTGAAAAACTCCCAGCACTCACTATCTCCTTTATGGAAACTTCCCATGGAATCCTTCCCAGCTGGGCTCTGAGCAAGCTGAAGTTTTCTCTTCTAAAATCTAAAAACTTTGTCTTTCTACTAACCTTCAGCATGCTCAGCAGGATCCCAAAATGCCACAATATTGTGATCACTGCAGCCGAGGCTATCACTAACTGAGATACTACAAAGCAGGTTTTCTTGGTTTGTGAGTAACAAGTCCAGCAGTGCCTCATTCCTGGTTGGCACATCTGACATGTGTATGAGGAAGCAGTCTTCCACACATTCCAGGAGCCTGATGGATGACATGTGAGCTGCTGTATTGTTCTTCCAACAAATATCTGAGTGGTTGAAGGCACCCATAAGAACCAGGTTCTGTTGACCTGAAGCTTGCTTAAGTGACCCAAATAATGCTTTGTTGGCCTTTTCATCTTGGTTTGGAAGTCAGTAGTAGATGACTACTGTAAGATCCCCCTTGAGTACAACCCTCTGATCTTGACCCAGAGGCATTCAATAGGGCTTCCACAATCACCATAGCTGACTTCTGTACATTCAAGGTTCTACTTAACACAGGGCGCGACTCCTCTTCCTCTTCTTCCCTGCTTGTCTTTACGAAACAGCCTATAGCCATCCATTGCAATCTGCCAGTCATGTGAGTTGTCCCACCATGTTTCAGCTATTCCTACAATACCATAACTTTCTGACTGGGCATGGAGCTACAGTTCCTCATGTTTTTTCCCCAGGCTGTGTGCATTTGTATACATACACTTGAGGCAGTTGGTCTTCCGATTCTCATCCTGAAGGGCAGCTAAGGGACATTTTTTGCTGCTCTGGTTGGCCTGGCTTACTCCCCAGTTGATTGCAGTGGCATGAGCATGGCCATTTTGGACCCTGCCCCCCAAGTCCTTCAGTTTAAAGCCCACCTCACCAAGTTGGCCAGCCTGTTGCCAAAGATTCCTTTACCCCTTCTAGACAGCTGGATCCCATCCATATAGTCATCAAAGGATGTCCTATTGTCATAAAAGCCAAAACCCTCCCGAAGGCATCAGCCATGAAGCCAGAGGTTGATTTACATTTTACATCTGTTTCTGACTGCACCATTTTCTCTAACTGGTGAAAAGGAAGAAAAGATAACTCAGGCTCCGGTACTTTTCACCTACACCCCAAGGCTTTGCAGTCTTCCTTGATTCTGCCCAAGTTCCAGCTTGGAGTGTCATTCATACCCACATGAAAGAACAGCAATGGATAGCAGTCTGTGCTCTCAACAAGTTGTGGCACCCTTTCAGCAACATCTCAGACCTTAGCTCTCAGAAGGCAGTATATCTCTCGTGACTCCCTGTCAGGCTGGCAGATGGACACCTCAGTTCTCTTTAACAGAGTGACCCACTACGAGCACTTGTCATTTGTTTTTGCGATATCCGCTGTGTGCTGCTGGTGCAGGTCCTCCTGGCAAACCTTGCTTGTGAGTGTTTACAGCTGTTAAAGCTTCCTATCTGTTTATGGTTGTAAAGCTGGAGGGTGGGGACTAAGGCAGAGTCCTGCTTTTGTGGGTCACCAGGGTCCAAGGTGCCTCATTCTCTGTGGTGTCAGCTACAGGAGCATGGTTCTGAAACCACTTATCTGTCTCCATCTCCGTCCCTCTAATACTGCACAGCCTTTTATCTGTTTCCTGCAGCTCAGCCACCTGATGAAACAGCATCAACCTATGCATAGCTTTTGCAAGTACTTTCCTTTTCTATGGGAGAAGGGTCTGGGCAATCATTGCAACCTACCATCCATACTGAAGTCTCCTTTCTTACCAGTTCCATGTGGGTAGAAGCATTAGACATCACAGGGGCTTTCTCTGTAGAAACACTGGTTTTAGCTCTAAGGAAAGTGCCCACCATCCTGGCAGAGATCTCTTGAGCTAGTAGTGTGACTATGCGCTTCCTCCATGCCCTTCCACGTGTCCTGCCGCACAAACTACCGCGCCAACTGCCACGCCACACCTTGGCTGACAACACACCATGGTCTGCTCGCAGTGCTCCTGGTTGCTCACACTCCCCAGGGTGCTTTTTATAGGCGTGGGGGTGGTCATGGTTGCTCTGGCAATGCCCAGGTCTCCTCAGCATCTCCTGCGAGAGCTGCGGGCTCCTTGCTGGTCTCTCCACTATCCTGGTGTTTCCCTACCTCAGGAAAACCCTCTGTGTACTTGGATCTGCTGCTCCACTACAAGTTGGGCCAGCTCCAGAGCAGCTCCCCTCAGTGACTCTCATGTTCTGTCCAAAATCTACAATAAAACAACCTTTTTCAAATTCTTTCATTTTAGTTTGTCTCTGAACTTAGTTCTGATCAGTACCACATAAGAAGTGAGTTTGACTACCTGCCATATGCAGCTAAATTTGGTATCCAAGTAAGTTTAGGTGATAATTAGCCTTTGAGATCATTAGTCACACACAAAGAAAGTACAAGGGCTTTTTACATGTACACCTAACACCGTGTCACACCCTTTGTCAGACACTCCTCCTGGAATCTGACAGGACAATGTGTGCATTGTGTACTTCTCCTTGCAGGTCCTTGCAGTGATAGAGGTTTACTACTACTTCTCTCTGATTACACAGAATAATATTACAGCTCAGATCTAAAGGCAAAGTTTTATACTCTGTGGAGCAATTTTTTCAGTGATACAGTTTCTCTTGGAAATTTTCACAGTTTTCTGTGAATTCTAGATGACATTAGAGGAAGAAAAGGTCAAAAGAGCTTATTTTGCAGGCTCAGTACTGAATTGCCTAAGATGGTTGACTTTGCAGCCTAGACCAATACAGAAGTTTGGCAAAACTCTTCATCCTTGAAGAATATTTCCATGTACACAGAAAGTCAGAATTACACATATAGCTTATTGTACATTTCACTCTTTAAGATATGCAGTACACAATACCGTTGCCCACAGTATGATATGTGCATAATTCAACCTTTTTTTCAGATCATAAAAATCAGGACAAAGACAGAACTGCCATGAACATCACTGGACAAAACTGCAGTGCTATGTAGAATGTAAATCTGGTGGGGTGACTACACACAATATTATCATTTTATAAATGAGTACCAGACAAGCAGAAACCACACTGAAATCACTGAGATAGCTTTAATTGCTGCTTGTGACAAAAATTGCTCAGATAATTTGAAAATGTCAAGGTAGTGACGTCAGCAAAAGAAACATAAATAAAAGATATTATAACAAAACCACCCTTTCCTCACCATTCCCCCCCCCCAAAAAAAAAAATTTGATATATCCTAATGCAAAATAACAAACAACAACTTAAGCTGTAAGCTTTGGCTCGCTAAACCTATTAGTTTGTAAGGGTATTAGTACGAACTGAAATCTTCAGAGTGATCGGAACACTCATTGGTTTCTCTGTTCTTTCTTTTACATGCAGTTTATGTGCCTTTTTTTTACCAATACCTTTCACATTTACATGTTTAGTGAGTTTAAGTATAAAAAGGAAAAACTGTTCAGTTATTATAAAAACATCATCAGACACTGTTCAGTTCTGTTTTTCACATAATTCTGCATGACTTTAGGTGTATCACTTTGTCTCAACTGTTCCCTAACAATAATATTACACTGCAATTGTGGGAAAAACAAATATTAAAATTGAATAATGAGATTTGCATATTGTCTAAAGTGGACAGTCCCATAACAAACCACATGAAGAACAGAAATATGTTTCTTTCTATGTCATGCAGATATGGAGGGACATTAAATAACAAATTTGTCTTTTGATGCATAAGTACTAGTATATCATGCACAAGTTGGACTTGTTGCAACTCCTTTGACAATAAGAGGATCAAACCTAAGCTCACCTTCCAATGGCAATGTTATTGATTCCTGATTTCCTCTCTTACTTTTGGTAGCCTGGATAACAGCAGTCATGCAGTCTGTACGAAAGTGATATTCTGATGTCCATCAGGGAAGTGGTGCAATCATTATGTATCACCAGTGTACATTATCACACTCTTGTCAAACCATTCAAAATAAAGGCGGTGATCATAGAAGTACTCAAAATGGGATGGCACCTGCACTACATGAAGTACATTGACATGCATAATGTCTACATGTTGACTGCGCAAAAGTTGTTCTGTTAATTGGTCTTTGAATTACTAAATGACTTATCATGCATGATTATCATCTTTCATGGGACTGAAAAATCTCATTCTGATTTTTCTCTAGGTTTTCAAATGCATAGGTATTGTTTTTCTACACAGCTCTTTCATGTCTAGACACCCCTACAAGCATCTGAAGATTCTGACATTTATTTTTCAGAGTGATTTGTTATAACTATTAAGCTTGTATGAATTAAAGAGTTGTATCCTCGTCTTGACTTTAGGAATGGCTATGTTGATCTTTCACTAGCTGAGGACCAAGTCTGCTAAATGATGCATTAATTTGCCAATCATTTAGGCTTCTCACGCCAGTATCATTTTTGAAGTTTAATTTTCAAATGAAACTGTTAGATGGCAGGTAATATCCATATTTGAGGACAGTATTTTCTCAAGAGTAAGCAACAGTGCAAAAATGTATGGTCTTTTAAAACACAGATCTACCAGTGTCAAAAGAGCTATGCAGATTAATATAGTGGAAGTTCTGACTCAAGATTTATTTTGGGCTAAGCTAATGAACCTGCAAATGCTTCTTGACATATGTAGTCAAAGTGAACTCCTATAAGTGAAATAGCATAAGCAGTTAAATGTGGCACCAAACAAGATGTTTGCTTCAGTCATTCACTCTGCCAATAAACTCCCCCATGACCTTAAGAAAATTTGCTAAATTTCCTGTGACAATAGCTTGTTTGGCAAATGCTCTGAAATCTGTTTATGAAAAATGCTGTGTACAAAGTATTATTTACTTTTAAATTTTAAATAATGCTAGCAAATTTTATGTGATATATACACACTCATTCAGTGTAAAATCATACTTTAAATAATTTTCTGTCATTGAATTAAAACATTTCTACTGGAAGACCTGCCTCAGGAAAACTGGTTGTACTTCTAAAAACTAGATAAAAACATAAATATGTTATCTTCTCACCTATAGTCTCTCTGTTACTTTTGCTTTCAGACTGCCATGTCTGCAGCAGGCAAGAGCACATTAAGCCATAGAAAGGTAGACTACTGGGAGTACAGCACAAGGAGTTACTCATTGCCATATTTAAGGATGAAGCTGGACTGCTGTTCTTTGGAAAACTAAAATCTCCATTCACCTATTCAGCTAGCCAAAAGGACCAGACTGTGGACTCCTCATTCAAAAAAAAACCACCACAGAAACTATTTAGTCATGAAGTGGATCACCATTTGAACCAGGATCACAGAATCACAGAACGGTAGGGGTTGGACAGGACCTTCGGAGATCATCTAGTCCAACACCCTGCTAAAGCAGGTTCACCTAGAGCAGGTTGGGCAAGAATGCATCCAGGTGGGTTTTTAATATCTCCAGAGAAGGAGACTCCAAAACCTCCCTGGGCAGCCTGTTCCAGTGCTCTGCCACCCCCAAAGTAAAAAAGTTTTTCCTCATGTTCAGATGGAACTTCCTTTGTTCCAGATTGTGCTCGTTGCCCCTTGTGTTGCTAGGCACCACTGGAAAGAGTCTGGCCCCATCCTCTTGACACCTGACCTTTAGATATTTATAAGCATTGATTAGATCCTTTTTCAGGCTTCTCTTCTTCAGGCTAAACAGACCCAGGTGCCTCAGCCTTTCACAGATTCACAGAATCATAGTATCGTAGAAGTTGGAAGAGAACTGTGGAGACTGTCTAGTCCAACCCCCCTGCCAAAGCAGGTTCAGCTAGACCAAGTTGAACAGGAATGCATCCAGGTGGGTTTTTAATATCTCCAGAGAGGGAGACTCTACCACTTCTCTGGGCAGCCTGTTCCAGTGCTCTGCCACCCTTAAAGGAAAGAAGTTCCTCCTCATGTTTAGACAGAACTTCCTACGGTCAAGTTTGTGCCCCTTACCTCTTGTCCTATCACTGGGCACCACTGCAAAAAGACTAGTCCCATCCTCCTGGCACCCTCCCTTGAAGTATTTATAAGCATTGATGAGATCTCCCCTCAGCCTTCTCTTCTCCAGACTAAAAAGACCCAAGTCCCTCAGCCTTTCCTCATCAGAAAGATGTTCCAGCCTCCTAGTCATCTTTGTAGCCCCCTGCTGTACCCTCTCCAGCAGTTCCCTGTCCTTCTTGAACTGGGGAGCCCAGAACTGGACACAGTACTCCAGATGCGTCCTCACCAGGGCAGAGTAGAGGGGGAGGAAAACCTCCCGCAACCTGCTTGCCACACACCTCTTGACGCAACCCAGGATGCCATTGGCCTTCTTGGCCACAAAGGCACATTGCTGGCTCATGGTCATCCTGTTGTCCACCAGCACTCCCAGGTCCCTTTCCATTGAGCTGCTTTCCAGCAGGTCAACCCCTAATCTGTACTGGTGCATGGGGTTATTCCTCCCCAGGTGCAGTACCTTACACTTGCCCTTGTTGAACTTCCTGAGGTTTCTCTCTGCCCAACTCTCCAGCCTGTCCAGGCCATGTTGAATGGCAGCACAGCCTTCTGGTGTGTCAGCCACCCCTCCCACTTTTGTGACATCAGCGAACTTGCTGATAGTACACTCTATCCCTTCATCCACGTCACTGATGAATAAGTTGAACAGGACTGGACCCAGTCCTGACCCCTGGGGAGCACCACTTGTCACAGACCTCCAACTAGACTCTGCGCTGCTGATTATAACCCTCTGAGCTCTGACATTCAGCCACTTTTCAATCCACCTCACTGTCCACTCACCTAACCCACACTCCCTAAAGTTACCTATGAGGATGTTATGGGAGACAGTATCAAAAGCCTTGCTAAAGTCAAGATGATAGACAATGCCTACTGCTCTCCCCTCATCCATCTATCCAGTCATGCCATCATAGAAGGCTATCAGACTGGTCAAAGGTAAGGTCAAAGTAAAGGTACAATGGTCAAGGTAAGGTCAAAGTAAAGGTACTGCTATTTGTGACAAAAAATCCTTATTTTTTTAAACTCTCATATCAATGTAAAATCATTGATGTTAATACTCTGATCATTAAAATGGGCTGGGCTCCTGTAAACTACCATTTAGACATAAGGAGGGCAAACCTAAAACAAGATATCTGTCCATACAAATATCTGAGTACTACCTTAAAGTATGTTGTTGAGTTGGGCAAAATTAGCAAGAAACTGTGCTTCAGACTTCTCCATCTGGCGTGTAGTCTAGCTCAGTCTGACAACAGATGTGAGAAGAGTCAGAGCTGCTGTTCATACAGGTATGTACACATCACAGAAAGAGTTTGAAGGCTGCAGAGGCTTGTGCTTCATGATCCTGGGAAGCTCATGTTCCTACTTTTCAACTGAGATCCTCAAAAAGAAGAAAATATTGTTGTTCCTTAGGTCTTCATAAGCACTGTTTTTCTGCTGCACACCTCTTCAGAGTTCCACAGCAAAACAAATTATACTAAATGCAATGCCTGAATTATCTGGACTAACGTGTTCGTAGATCTGATTTAAAGAAACTTCTCCCATTTCCTTAAAATAAATAAATTATCAAGCATGTCACAGAAGTTTGTGCTTTCTAAAACTTCTCTCCCATAATCCCTCTGAAAGCACATAAATGTAAGTCAGGTATATACAGGTATAGAGGCAGGGTGACATACACATATACATGACAACACCAATTTTCCCAGTCCCACATTAGTGCAGCATTCAAAAATTGTTGCAATGAAATAAATTTTCCCAGCCCATCCATCTTCCAGCTGATTTTGTTAGAGTAACCATTCATAGCGATTCCACAATAATAGCAAACCTTTTTTCAGAAAACACAGACAGCCTCATTTTAAGGAGGGTTTCTTGTTACAGGTGGCTATTTATGTTATAAAATCAGACATTCAGGAGTTCAGGATACTTATGTATCTGTGTCAAGGATCTGATTAAAGCTATCTACTGATAAACAGAATAAGTAAAATACATTTCCAACCTTAAAAAAAAATTACCTGTGACAAGCAGGGAAGTTATAAAACAGTACAAACAAAAGCCATCATTTGTCTTTTTTTTCATTTGGTGTTCTGTGAAAAAAAACATATATTGCATTCAATATCTCTGTCCACAAGGAAATGCTTGGTATCATCTCACTGAACATTTTCAGTGACCAAATCTTGTACTTTCTATTAAAAGTGACATGACCCACTCAAATAATTTATATGCAAATCAGGTACTCTAGGGTAGTGGGAAGGTAAAGGAAGGCAAAATTGAGTTACTACCAGAGGTGATTCATGGTTTCTTGGTGTGCACAGAATTTAGGTTAAATTAGAACTTTGTGTTTGAGCCATAATATGTGTCCTGTGCAAATGGTTACAGTCCAAATCCAGGTTAAAATGTAAACCTCATTTTCCCATATCTCCAGCTCTCAAACTCTTTAGGGTAACTGAAACTTGTAGAAACAGATTGTTTTCTCTTCTAGGTGATACTTCTTAGTGTTTTTCTGTTCCCTCTGTGTCATTGAGAGGGTGGTTAGCAAAATCCAGTGAGTGGTGACCAGGAGCCTTGCTTTTGAGAATGGAGTCCACTTTAGTCTGGACTTCTTTTCCTCCTGTTTCCTCCTCAGTTTCCTGATGTAAGGTCATGTCACTGAATCAAGAGCCAGGAACCATAAGTTTTCTTTTCTGGGAATGGAGAGGAAGTGGTGAACTCCATGGACATGAAAGATACTTCACCGGAAGAAAACCAAAGGCCCACATTTGGACATAATTTGTGATGGAGATAGTCTACAAAGGTCTAATGCCATGATGGTTATTTGGAAGGCATTGCTCATTTTTGTTTGAAGAGGCAGATTTTAATATGCAGTTGGTGATCTGCTACATAGCTGTTTGGCCTCAGAAGGCCTAACAGGTGTAATGTAAGTCACCTATAGCTATATGATGCAGGTTGTAATTAATCCTATAACATATCAGCCCTACACTTATTTCTCAAAAAAAACTCAGCAAAAAAAAGGAGGTATAGAAGTGAGGAAGGGGGAAAATTTAATATGAGATTGGATGAGATACAAAGTTATAATGACTACTTTCAACAGGCGAAGTAATTCATTATATGACATAATGATATGAGTGAACATTTCTATAATGGGTAAATATGGACATGAATATTTAACAGGCACAGAGACAGCCAAGTGCAAAGTAGATTTTCTTTTGGGTTACAACCAGGGCACAAGTGCTTTCTGATTTTCCATTCACGGCACAGTTTTGCCACTTAAGTACAAAGCAGATTAGATCATCTAACGGTCAACTTCAGTGGCAAAATTAGTTTATCGGTTATCACTTACCATCTTACTTGGGGATTATATGCAAAAATTTAATTTTAAGTTTCTTAACTGAAGATACAGCTTTAAAACTGGCTGAAAACACCCAAATGCTTCTATTGGTTTACTATATTAACTTTATCCAGAAAGACTAACAATAGTTGTCTTACATGCTGAAGGAGTATAGTACGCTAAAGCTAAATATTTCCTCTTTGTTTCATCTAAATGATAAAATGTGGACAGCTATACATGATAGGAAGTGTTAACAGACTTCATTATTACGGCCAGTATATTACTTATTCTGAGATCTTGCTTTTAATTGCTTTTAAACTTTGATGTATTCTAAAATGGAACATTCTAAACAGAAATTAATTCTTACATTTTATCATGGCTGGAAATTTTGGCCTAAGACAAGATACAGACATTACTGAAAATGAAACATCTAAGTGGGGAAAACACAGTGTTTTACTCAAGTTGAGAAGCTATTCCAACCTTTTAAGTGGTTGCAGAACATCTGTAAATAATAGGTATGCATAAATATGGTATGTTGGGAAAGAGCCAACATGATTTTTATAGAAGGAAGTCTGAGTACCTTCTCTGAGGTACTTAATGCCTTCTCTGAGGCACTTAATGCCTTCTTTTCCTCAGTTTTTAATAATAAGACCAGTCATCCTCAGGGTATTCAGCCCCCTGAGCTGGACAACAGGGATGAAGAGCAGAATAAAACTCCCATAATCCAAGCGGAAGCAGTTAGTGACGTGCTACACCAGCTGGACAGCCACAAGTCTATGGGGCCAGATGGGATCCACCCGAGAGTGCTGAGGGAGCTGGCGGAGGAGCTTGCCAAGCCAATCTCCATCATTTATCAGAGGTCTTGGTCAACAGGGGAGGTCCCAGATGACTGGAGGCTTGCCAGTGTGACACCCATCTACAAGAAGGGCCAGAAGGAGGATCCAGGCAACTACAGGCCTGTCAGCCTGACCTCAGGCCAGGAAAGATCATGGAATGATTCATCCTGAGTGCACTCACGCGGCATGTGAAGGACAACCAGGGGATCAGGCCCAGCCAGCATGGGTTCATGAAAGACAGGTCCTGCTTGACCAACCTGATCTCCTTTTACAACCAGGTGACTCGCCTGGTGGATGAAGGAAAGGCTGTGGATGTTGTCTACTTGGACTTTAGTAAGGCCTTTGACACAGTCTCCCACAGCATTCTGCTAGAGAAACTGGCAGCCCGTGGCTTAGACAGGTCTACTCTTTGCTGAGTCAAAAACTGGCTGCATGGCCAAGCCCAGAGAGTTGTGGTGAATGGCGTTAAATCCAGTTGGCGGCAGGTCTCAAGCGGTGTTCCTCAGGGCTCAGTTTTGGGGCCAGCCTTGTTTAATATCTTTATTGATGATCTGGACAAGGGGATTGAGTGCACCCTCAGTAAGTTTGCAGATGACACCAAATTAAGCGGGAGTGTTGATCTTCTTGAGGGTAGGCAGGCTCTGCAGAGAGATCTGGACAGACTGGATCGATGGGCTGAAGCCAGTTGCATGAGGTTTAACAAGGCCAAGTGCCAGGTCCTGCAGTTTGGTCACAACAACCCCAGGCAACGCTACAGGCTTGGGGAGGAGTGGCTGGAAAGCTGCCTGGCAGAAAAGGATCTGGGGGTCCTGGCGGACAGCCGGCTGAACATGAGCCAGCAGTGCGCCCAGGTAGCCAAGAGGGCCAACGGCATCTTGGCCTGTATCAAGAAGAGTGTGGCCAGCAGGAGTAGGGAAGTGATCGTGCCCCTGTACTCAGCTCTGGTGAGGCTGCAGCTTGAGTACTATGTTCAGATTTGGGCGCCACAGTATAGGAGGGACATTGAGGTGCTGGAGTGTGTCCACAGAAGGGCAACAAAGGTGGTGAGGGGTCTGGAAAACATGTCTTATGAGGAGCAGCTGAAGGAATTAGGATTGTTTAGTCTGGAGAAGAGAAGGCTGAGGGGAGACCTTCTTGCTCTCTACAACTCCCTGAAAGGAGGTTGTAGTGAGATGGGCACTGGTCTGTTCTCCCAAGTAACTAGCGGTAGGACAAGAGGAAATGGGTTCAAGTTGCGCCAGGGGAGGTTTAGGCTGGACATTAGGAAAAAAAATTTCACGGAAAGAGTTATCAAACATTGGAACGGGTTGCCCAGGGAGGTGGTTGAGTCACCATCCCTAGATGTGTTTAAAAGTTGTGTAGATGTGGTGCTTAGAGACATGGTTTAGTGGCGGACCTGGTAGAGTAGGGTCAATGATTGGACTAGATGATCTTAAAGGTCTTTTCCAACCTAAATAATTCTATGATTCTACGATTCTAAGTCATACTTTACAAATACGTTTGAGTGCCTTGCAGGACTTACACAGGTCAGAGATCACAGGAATCTGTCTGACAGAATATAACTGGATTTTTAGAAAGCTTTCTCAAGGAAAGGCCCTGAAAACAGTGGGAAGAAAAAGTTTGTATGAGATTAAACTCACATAGCTCACAGAAAGATAGGTTACTGTTATTACTGTTATTATTACTGCTCTGCAGTATGGCCATGTATCACAACCAGGAGGCAGGTTTTTTGTTCCCCCTGCAATACAATGCCAACTTATTCTAAAAGTCCTGAGAAGGAGACAAACTGTAACGTGACAAAGCTTGTAAGTGAAATAACAACTTCAAGACAGGCAAAATGAAAATTGACTGTGAAAACTTGCTGAAGAGTCGCACTCTGCTGAGGGTCTGGCCAGAAAATGACAGATGAAACTCAGGGCCCTTATGTGCAAAGTAAAGCAGACAGGAGAGAAAAAACAAGCTAACTGTGAATGTAGTCTGGTGAGCTATTGCCACCCTGGGAAAAGATTCTGGTGTCCTTATGGAATTTCACTGGAAATACCACCTGAGCAGCAGCAGAAAAGGAAATCAAATGTCAGGAATTATTAGAAAGGAATAAAAAATGAGAACTTTGTTACAGTTCTGTTTAATGCCATGTGGCACTGAAAATTAGAAGAGCATGTATAGTCCTTGCACCTTTTTCTCACTTGTTTTCCTGTTGAAAAATGACATGGAAGAACAAGAAATGATTCAGAGACTGTAAAATAGAGTGAAAAAAGCTGAATATGGCTTATGTTGAGGAAGATGAATAATTTAGCCACTAATACTGCCAGTGAGGTGGATGATCGCATTGTTAATGCACACAGAACCGTTGGTTCGGAGCAGGGATGTTATTTTGAAGTGGATTTGCCACTTGTCCCCAGTTACACAACCACCTTGGTTCAGTTTACAGGGTGGATTTGGTTTTATGCAAACTAGATTCTTTTCACAGGAAATTGTACTGTAGAATCCTCTATAGATACGGACTATCTGTTCCAAACCCTGTTAGAGACAAAAAGATCTGAACCAGGGCTAAGTCTTTCAGATAGCTTTGAACTACCTGTGTGGTGGACACAAGTTGTCAAACAATATGACTGTTACCAGCAAGATTTTTACTTTTTATTTTTTTAAACTACTGAAAGACACAAAGAAGTTACCTTCCACATAAGACATCATTTAAACTGGCTATATTTTTAGTCATAGGATATTGTGGATGATACTAGAGAGTTACAGGCAAATTAATGCTCACATCCATAAAGTAGTGGTAAACAGAAAGATGTAGATACAGCTTTTGACACAAAGTGCATCAGTATGCCACATTTCTCATGGCTGAGGCAGTATCACATAGATTTGCCTTATACTTACACTTTTCCTAAGGTTTTGCAATTGACTGCCAGCAGAAACAGAATGGTGGAGTAGAGAAACTTCTGTCTTGCTTCATATGATTGTTCATATGTTCAAAAAATTGAAGGTTTTTTTGCAACCTGTATTTTGTTTCCTTTGCAATAAAGAACTAAAATCCAACAAAGTACTTGATTTTTGTTTTTAAAAAAATATATCAATCAATCTTAATACAGCAAAGTTCCAGTCTTCTGTGACAGTTACAAGGCAGAGAAAGAAAGGTTGTGTACTGAAAATGTATGTTCCAGAGAACACTATGCACCAGGACTAGGAAGATATAACCCATCTGCCTTTGGCTATTAATGACTTTCCTTCGCAACTGAAACCTATGCAGGTGGGAAAAGAACCAGTTGCTGAAAAAGAAGGAAAAATAATAGGAAATGTACAGGAAAGTTGATGGAACTGAAAGGCCACTCTCAAATCACATATAAGGAAGCCCACCTGTTCAGCGCAAGTGCCTCCAAGAATACTAAAAACAGCAAAGGAAACCCCAAAACGGAAATGGTGCATTCAGTTCTGTTTCATTGTCAGAGTAAGCTTTCCTTGTTACACAGCCTGTAAATGCTGTCTTAAAGCTGCTGTTTGAAGGCACAAACATTTCTCATAGTCTTTGTTTTGTATACAGAATCACTGGATCATGTGGATTTGAACTGGTCTCAGCATGTCTCAAGTGTTTTGAAGCAAAATAGGGTCAACACAGAACTCAGATGGGAAGCACAGGTCTTTGTCCCAACAGTGCATGAAAGTCTCTAGAGATGAAAAGTCCACAGTCACTCTGGGAAACCTGTTCCACCTCTTAATTATCCTCAGGGTGACATGTTGGTTGAACCTCTCCTGTTCCCGCTGCAGTGTCACCCTCTCGTCCATCTCTGTCCCCTCGATTCCCTCCCTGTACACACCAGAGTGCTGTAGGTGCCCCGAAGCTGTCTCTGCTCCTAACTGAACCAGCTCCGCAGTCTTGATGTCTCTTGAAAAACCGACAGAATGCATTTGGTCACCTTCCCAAGTGTCCAATATAGACACTAAACAGGACAGGCCCCAGGATAGATACCTGCAGTCCTCATTTTCTGAGCATCAAAAATCACTATGTTTGCACTTGGAGGATACTACCATACAGGGACTAAAAAGAGTTTTTTAAGTGTCTGTAAGGGCTCCAGATATGCAGACACAGGTAAACCAATGGTCTGATCCTAGAATGGAAGGCTAAATTCCATGCAGGTGCCTGAAAGGCATCATGTGATTTTGTACTTCAAAATCTCTTTAAAACTGTGCAGAGTGCAACCTCAGTTCATGTCTTGCCATTTTTTATATTTTTCTGTTCTGTCATTCCCATTCCACACACACAATGCTGCCTAGGAGCAAGGGTCCAAACCTAATCAGTTCCTTACATTTGCAGTCAGTTATTGTTCTGAACAAATTTGGGAAACATTTACTTGGCAAAATCATGCTGCTGTCTTCAGCAGAGGTGCTCTTCAAACCTTTTGTTTGATGAAATGTGGCTTTTCTGAATCTGTTTAGTTTTGGATGTTTTCTTCACTATGATAAAAAGGAAGAAAAAAAAGGTCAAAATAAGCAAACTCAAGTACTTCATTACCAAAAGTTATTTTTATATGTGGAGCACATGCATAAAAATCGGACCACATATTTAGGATCTTGCATATTTAGATGTAAGATCTCTCAGTTTTTGAACAGTTCAGTCAAAAGTTTTTATGAGGACATGTTAGACAAAAAGCAGCATTGTGCTATTTGCCCATACTAAGTGGCTTTTGCATTCACATCCACAGCAATCCAGAAGCTTATTCTGAACAATAGTAGTGAACTACATGAGGCCACTGAGAACTTCTAGCATTATACTAACCTTAATTCTTGTATTCTAATCAGGGCCACAGCAGATAATTTTCTCTGTGAAGCTCTGTGTTATGACCTCAGATAAATCCAATTTTGGTATCTAATGCTGTCTCTGTATTTATATGGCATTTTTACTTGGTTTCATTTTGTTCAGTCTCTTCTCCAGCTAAGGATTATGTCCTTCTAACTTAAATAGAGCATCGAAAAAATTATATCAATCAAAGTTAAAGTTAACCAAAACTGTACTCCTCAATTCATAATCAAATTCTGAGAGTACAGTTTGTGGGGGGGTGTTACTATTGATTCAAGTCCCAAATTTAAAGGAGTCATTAAAAAAAAAATCTTAGTCTTAACCTTTTTGAGAGTACAGATGCATGTATTATCACAATAATGTGATTCTGTAGAATAATAAAACTGTCATGATTTTATATAAAACTTATAAATGTTAAGCTGGATTTTTTTTGGTGTGTGTTTACACAGTGACAGAAAATTTCATATTATCCACAGGGTTGGGTTTGTTTTGTTGTAAATGTGCATTTCTCTCTCTGGTGATGGCCTAAAATTATTGTGCTAAATTTTCAGTGACTTGACATTTAGCTAAATATGCAAACTATTTCATCAATTTTTTTCCATTAATTCTTGTTGCTAGGCTGTCTTGTTTTTCTTTCTACATTTTTCGTCCCTTCTCTGCTCTTCCACACTCCAGAAAGAAAAACTGGGCAATTACTCAGTTTCTGTGTTAAGGATTGTCTTTAAAAAAAATGCAGAGCATCTGCATAGATTTGTCATATCAGAAAGACAAAGCATTTCAACCACTTTTTTCAAAGATTAATAGGACATATTTTGTTATCATGTGACTCCATATTCCTCTAGCATGCATCTGTATTACTTCACAAAAAGTGAAATCACTTCTCACCTTGACTTTTGTGATTATCACCACCTTTGAAACAGAATTCATTAACCTCCCATTGTTTCATTCTCTCTGACTGTTATGTCAGGCTTAAAATATCCTTTCCCATGATAAAGTACTTTACATCTGAAAACAGCACAATGGAAAAATATTTACTTCAGCAAACAAGAGAAAAAGTACCTTGTTAAATTCCTTTAGAGAAAAGGGTCAGTGAAAATATCAAAAGAATAGGAGAAAAAAAATCTCAGAGATGCACTGTACAATGCAAGTATGTCACACAGCCCTAGGGACCATATAGTTGCCTCTACCTAGTTTATATGGTTATCTTTCCAGAAAATGCATCAAATGTTACCACAGACATTCACATCTTCCCAGCTGTGTTTATATCAAAGAATTTAAGAGTTCACCTATGAGTTTTTGAGTAGTTCTTTCTTTGTAACATTAAAAAGCAAGTTTGTGGCATGTGTCAGTAACCACAGATACATATTAGTTCAGTATAACATTAATAGTAAAAGCAAAAAAAAAAAAAAAAAAGTCGAGAAAACATATCTGAGGAGAGACATCAGTAAATGCAAGTTTGTTAAACCTTTTCTTAGGAACATATCAGGTTGGGTTTGGCCACTCACCTGATACGTGGAAGATCATTTTCTACCTTGAATTAATTTTCACTTTCTCTCTCTTTCATGTAACATAATTATTTAGATTAATTTGGTAGAATTAAACAAACAAACAAACAAACAAACCCCACACACAGAAAAACGAGAAAGAGAATTGGCTTTAACTCTGTGATTAAGCTCTTTCTAATCAGAGAAGACTATGTTGTTAGAGTTTCCCACAAAGCAGAAGAGTTTCTAACCATTGCACTGGTGGCCTGTTCCAGAGTGGATTCTGTTCTCTCCCACATCCTTCCTCTCTCAAAAATGTACAATGAAAAGACTTGCCAAAAGATCAGCATTTCACAAAATGGAAGTCATACCACCAGAGAAGTCAAGTACCCAGACAGGAGGACTACTGGTAGTAAAATCCATCTAGGTGTCTATTAACTTTTGGGGGTACAGTTTTCCATTTGAACAGTTTTTTAACATAAGTACTTCGTAAAAATGTAATTGTTAAATTTTTTAGTCTGATTTTTCTTTTTTGGATAAATTAATGACCTTCCTATTGGCCTTCCACCTAAAATGGTTTTACCTTTAGAGTTGCACAGCTGTCCCGTCACTGGCGTTCAGTGGGTGCTCATACTCCTCTGCTGAAATGAGCTACATGTCCATCTTCTTCCCTCATGCCATGCAAAATCAAACCATCACTCAGCTGTAGTTGCTATCATACAGGTTAGCAAGGAAATTCTTTAGAAACATCTATTTTTGGTAGGCCTTCAGTTAACAGAATAGACATGCTTACAGCTTGACACTGAACTCCTATGCGAGTCCCTCTGTCACCTCTGGGATTTCTGTTAGTTTCAGTGAACAAATAAATGATTATTTACATGTCATGAACTGACTCATGCCTCATGTAAGTTCTTCAGGTTTATCAATATCCACAAGACCAAATGCTGCATGAATGCAATATATAAAAATATATTTCAAAAGACTGCAGAAACTCTTTTTTCTTGGGCACAGAGGGAGGAAAAAAGAGAAATAAGATATAGCTGATACATAAAAATCAACCTTACACTTTTGGTATATAGAACTCCAATGTTAAATTATATTCTTTCAGGAACAGAGCATTAAACTATGTTTTATATTCTGTTGGGATGTTTTTGTTTGCACCTTTACTTAAGGGTCAAAATGAAGTAGCCATATCTTTTGTTTCCAATGCATGCATCTCAGAGAGTACACAATGTGCTACTGGGAATAATTAGCTCCTAATTATCATCATTTACATTTCCACTACTTCTGCTTGTAAAACTCTGAAAATTGTCTTTTGCTCAATTAGCAAGAGCTGATTTTCCCTTCTTTCCCATTTCCATTGGGTCACTGTGTGAGAGCACTACCTCCACTGAGAAATTACTTCTCAAGCTAATAACTTTGCAGGTGGGGTTCGAGCTGTTCTTTGAGAAACTGGGTTACTAAGTACCTGTTTGTTCCAACGAGTGCTAGGATGCACCTGTTATCCTGTCAGACAGTGCTGTCACAAGCCCAGCTACATTTATTTTCTTTAAGTCTTAGATGTACAGCACTGTTACATATTTAAGAAGTCCAGTCAAAGCTGCATTTTCAGTATCTTCAGTGAAACACATTGAAGAAAATTCTAGAAGACATTTGTTAAGGAACTACAGAGTGGCTAGGGGTCTGCATAAAAGGAGAGAGCATAAAATTAATACTGAAAAGTGCAGTAAGAAGACTGGAGCCAAGTCACTAGCAGAGCTCCTCAGGGCCTACTTTGGAACCAGCCTTGCTTAATTTCATAAGTAACCTTTCAGTAAAAGAGGCACATGCTGATTAAATTTTCTGACGGCACAAAGAATCCTCAATACAGAAATGAATCAGGGTGAAACTGAAATACAGGCACAGAAACAACTGAACTGTCTTGAGGATGGGAATATTATTGCCTTGAGGATGGGTCTGGGAATAAAACAGAATTAAATATGTTCTACAAAATACAGAACATACTCTCAGGAGTTTGTAAGAAAACTTACTATAATAAACTGTGAATTTAACAAACAAGAATAGTTGAAAAGGCCTTTGGTGTCATAACTGATCACAAGATGAACAAGTCAACAACATGACGTAGGCTAATGAATAATTTATTAGTTAATTCTCACAGAAAGTGGGTATTACTGAATGCTGCTGTCCAAAATCTTCCTAAGATCTCATGTTGAATACTATTCACAATTTTAAAGACACATTTTTTGAAAATGCTGATCTGGAATGTGTACAGGTGGGGAAAAAGAAACTAATTAGAAATTATACAAAACTTAATTTGAAAGAAAACTAGGAAAGAGATCCATGCTTTCCAAGACAGCAGATACCAGTCTGTGTTAAGAATGCCACTTTTCTACAAATAAAAGGTGGGGAGTTACAAAGGAGAAGTCTAAAGTACAGAGGGAAAAAAGCTATTTAAAAAGAAACACTCATCCAGCACAGAAAGAGATAAATGGGCAAAGAATACATATAGGCTGGAAGCAGAAAAAATTCCCAGCTGCTATGAAGCTGTTAACCATCAGCATGAAGTCACAGAACCATAGAATCACAGAATCACAGAACAGCTGAGGTTAGAGGGGATCTCTGGAGGTCATTTTGTCCACCCCCCCAGCTCATGCATAGCCACCTGGAACTGGTAGCCCAGGACTGTGTCCAGACAGCTTTTGAATATCTCCAAGGATAGAGACTCCACAACTTCTCTGGACAACCTGTGCCAATACTCGCTCACTCTCACAGTGAAATAGTGTTTCCTGATGTCCAGGAGGAACCTCCTGCATTTCAGTTTGTGATCATTGCCTCTTGTCCCGTCACTGGGCACCCCTGGAAAAAACCTGGCTTTCTTTGAACCCTCCCTTCAGGTATTTGTATACATTAATAAGACTCTCCCCAAGCCTGCTCTTCTCCAGGCTGAACCCTGGAGCTCTCTCAGCCTTTTCTCATAGGAGAGGTGCTCTAGCCCCATCATAATCCTCATGACCCTTCACTGGACTCTCTCCAGTATGACCATGTCTCTTTTGTACTAGGGAGCTTAAAACTGGACAAAGTACTCCAGGGGTGGCCTCGCCTCCCTCGATCTGCTGTCAACAGCCCTCCTAATGCAGCCCAGGGTACCATTAGCTGTCTTGGCAGCAAGGATACATTTCTGGCTCATGTTCAACTTGGTGTTCACCAGGACCCCCAGGTCCTTTTTAGCAAAGCTGCTTTCCATCTGGACAACTCCCAACATATACTGGTGCCTAGGATTGTTCCTCCCCAGGTGCAGGACTTTGCACTTCCCCTTGAAAACACTTATTAAGGAACAGAGTACGTTAATTTCCAAATAGAAGTCATTTAAATGAAAACATTTCTGAATAGCTATCACACTAAGAGCTTCATCGTTAGGTAAAACTTTTGTACAAGCCATACAATATATTATCAGACTTCATTGAGCTCCTGTGTTTTTATTTGTCAGCATTTCAGACTTAAATTTTATGCAAAAGCATTATAAGTATTCTTCTTGAAAGTGAGCTTTGCTTGCAACTACGGTACTGACCATCTACATCAGACGGTTCAGGACTGATTTTTTTCGTATAACTTGCAAGGCGAACTCTAACAGGCCAGTTATCCTTTTACACTCTGTTTGCTTTACAGGTGGTAACATCTATTTGTTGAAGCATTTTAAAAATGCTGCTGACAGCACAGTGAGGTATAGGACATGGACAGCAAGTGACTAGTATCACTTGTCACAAGATAAAATAGAATAGTTTGATTAATCATTCAAACTTGTATAAAGACATAAACTGTGGCTACAGTAGTGTGGAGCCAATGGTAATAAAAATAATAATACAAACTTGTGAAAGAATGTAGTTTACAGAAAATGCAGATTGCTAAAAATGAAGATTTCTAGTTTACCATCTAAATTTAATGTTACCTTTTTAATCATTAAATTTCATAAAGTGTTCTCTGGATTGCTTCAGATAATTTAGATACTTAGAGGAATTAAAAGAAACTTTGAGATGTACACACAGAATTTCAGTATTTGTATTTCATATCTTGAAGCGACCCCCCAGATTGTATCTTTCAAATGGAAATATATCTGCAATGCATACGCCAAACCCTACAGTCATATACAAATGAGACGTAGGTATGTGTGTATAAGAAAATAAGTACGTTCCAAGAGGAGTAACTGTGAGCATAAATGGATTTATACTGATAGTACACACAAATGCTTCCTGATTATGTTGTAGTATTTTGTCCTTGGTAGTGTCATGCTAATGTACAAAATAAGCGGGAAGGAGAAAATTTCTGAGTCATGTGGTTAAAAAGATTAATTCCCAATAGTTTCATAGTATAGAGCAAGAGTGATATTAACAGTAATATTGTGAAAAACCACTTCACCAAAATCCTCATCCCGCAAAACTGCTCGGTCCCCGAGATCGGTTGACTCCTTGAGATTATTGTTTATGCATAGCTAAACATAGCTATTTCACTTCTTAAAGCAATGCTTTTGAACTGCTCACTAGTGAACAGAAATTGTTGGATTAGCTCATCCCACAAGCTCAGTACCGGTCAGCTTCCACTAGAAATGAATAGACAGCTCACTAGGAAAGAAAAGAAAAGTTATCTAGTTTCTATGCATGCACACATGTGAATGTCCTTTCTCTAATTTCTGGTCACAACAGCCATCTGGGCATCATGTGTGCATACTGAAGGGAAATAAATGATAATTAATAAATAAATAATAATAATAATAATAATGATGTAGGTAAATTTGGCTGTGAGATTGAGTCAGGTATTCTTTCACAAAGTCATTCTATAGTCCAGAGCTCATGGCAGATAAGAAACTCTGCTGATTCTTTGTTCTACTTAGTAATGCTTTGCACTACAAGTTTGTCACTTCCTTCCCATAATCCTGAAACACTTCACAATCATATATATATATCTTAATCACACAATATATAAATTAAAAGCAAGATAATTTCAGAAATATTACAGATACTGAATTAATAAGCAGAGAGAAACTAACTTATTTACCTAAAATTCAGTATAACATCTGTGACAAAATTGGTACCTTTTGTTCCCAAATGCTTTCCACTCACATCTACAAATTCCTTCAAGAACTCCCTAAATTCTAGGCTGATTTTTGCTTCTCTTTAGCCATTAACATTTAAAAGCCTTAAAATCAAACTCTTAAACCCAATCAAAATAATTTACTCTAAGAAGCATTACTGCTACACCTACTGGGAACTTTTCACAAAAGTTGTTTTTGATTCTCATCAAATTAGGTCTTTTTTTGCCAAGACTTCATATCAATTCCATTAAACTCAGTATGAAAAGATTTTCTGGCTGGTAAGGAGACTAGAAGAGCTTGTGTTCTAGTGACTGGGACACAGGAATGCTTGCACTGCCTGGATTGTCCTAAAAACTCAAATCCAGTTTGGTGCAGGAATGACCAAGCTATCAATGGGGACATTGTTTTTCCATTAGAAATTAAAACCATATCTTGGTTCTATTATCATGTGCCACAAAAAAACCCCTAGAATATTTACATCTCAAAAACTTCAAAATGAAGTATTGTAAAACATCTTATAACTCCAGTTTCTCCTGTTGTTAAGATAAGTTAATAAGGCTAATCAAAAGCCTTACTAAAGAGTAAGTTCACAAAACTAGATTTTATGCATAATGATTCCATGCGTTATCTTTTGAGGTAATGTTAAAAATGGAAGAAACTGTTTTGCCTTGTAGTCAGCCTGTGAGGAGGCATTCAAACATCAAATGTGAGGTTGTCTTCAAGTATGTCTGCCACAGCATGATTAAAGTTGAGCATAGGAAATTAAGTTTTTGATCCAGCCTGATTAGAAACCAGAAAGTCAAAACCATGAATCAACTATATCTTATTACATAAACATAAAAAAAAAAAAAATCCTCTGAAAAAACTTTTTGTCATACCCAATAACATGTTTTAGCAATAGCACCATGTCTTTGTCAGAGACATAAAGAGAAATCTTGATTTATAGGGAAATATATTTGCTGTATAATCAGGCATGGGAGGAATGGGACCCAAAGCTCAAAACCAACAGTATGCTCTCTAAAACTATTGAATATGTTTGAGAACTGAATTGACTTCGTATAGAAATCTCAATTGAATAAAATCTTGAACACCAGGTTGTCAACACTGGAAAATCTTACACAGCAAATCTTACGGGAAAGTTGCCAAAACACATCAGTCAAAGCCTGTGAGGGATTCTGCTCTGTCATTAACGTCTATTGTGAGGGCAGTGGACCACACAAACAACTGCATTTTGAGCTGCATGTTATAACTTTTTCATCTGAAAATGATAAATTTATTCTTTTACCAAACACATTTTCACTGGAAAAAAGTGAAAAACAGACCAATACCCAAATCTCACAATAAAATATATGGTTTTGCACAATAGGAAACAATTATGATATTAGCTGGCACACTGTGGTAGAGAAAAAGCTGAACACAAAAACTGTTTTGTATCTTTTTTAAAAAATATAATGACATTACTTTCATATGAAAGATAAAGTCAAATGACTTCACTTGCCAGAAAAATGCTGCTGAATATACAGACAAGGTGCTCAAGCACATCCTGCAATAATTATGGCATAGGCCGAAATCCATCTTTATAGCCTCTTCCATGATATTTTGCAGCTCTGAGCACAGAGTGACTGCAGTGCTAAATTCACACAGGAGGAAAGTTAGCTTGTGGTAAAAGACTTTCTGGAAAAAAAACCCTTTCTTTTCTTGTAAAACTTTATGAACACATTTGCATACAGGAGAACATGCACTAAAAGAAAAGATCATGGGCGGGTTTGTGTCACTATAATTAGCTTATTATAAGAACTAAGAATACTAGTACAAACATGTAAGTCTATGAAGGTGAAGGGAACATTAAGAAAAGATGAATACAGTGAGCAAATGTATCACAACTATGTGATAAAAACGTGAACACAGACATAAGCATACATAAGCAAAATTTCAGACCACAAACGCTTCAACATGGCAGTTAATTCCCCTCTGAATTGAAAAAAAAAAAAGGATCATTAATCATGTCAACAAGCTTTTTAAGTGGTTGGAAAAAAAAAACCTTCTTAATTATTTCTTTCGTGACAATAGCATTGTGAAACATACCACAGGCTTTAAAGGTTGGGGTTTTTTTTAGGGGGCTACCCTCAGGCAGAAAAGGAGAATAGGAAACATATTAAAACATAAATATGAAAAGTAGGAAGTATTTATTCTGTGTGCTAAAATCAACGTATATTTCAACTGAACTGCTCCCACCAGCCCTAGGACTTCTGTACATACATATATAGCAATACAGTTTGTTTACCTTTGTTCTACATGTGCATTTTGTTGCTTCCATTTATGTTCAATATTTTTTAAATGTAGACCTCAGTTTTCAGAATTTCTCACTTGATAACAGCAGTGGTGAACTGCCAACTACATGATATTCAGCAATTGAGTTCCATGATTTCCTTTTAATGTGCCTGTTTTGAAGAAAAGACAAAAAGATTAAAAAGGGGGCCAATCTTGCTCTCTTGGCTATCAATAAATAAATAATACTTTTTGTGTTATAATCTCTCATACAGATACTTGCCAAACTGACTTGCTTGGTTTTGCATTGACTGCCAATTTCTCTGCATTTCACTAATGCTATTTTACTTGATGTATGAACATGGTCCAGAAATGAAAAAGAGAATACAATAATACATATAATAGTATACAGGCAGAGATGTATAGATAGATATAGATATAGATATAGATATAGATATAGATATAGATATAGATAAAGATATAGATATAGATATAGATATAGATATAGATATAGATATAGATATAGATATAGATATAGATATAGATATAGATATAGATATAGATATAGATAGATATATTAGAAATAAATAGAGATGAGCTTAGATAGGGGAAAGTGAGACAGGGATATAGGTACAGATGCAGATATAGAAATTCTGTGCCTTCCTTAGAACAAAGATAATGAAAATATTCTAAGAAAACTTTATAGGGAATAGTGAGGTTAAATAGTGTCTCTGAGTTTGCCTGAGGTCCGGGGAGGTTGGTAAGGGCACTGTGAGGAAGCTGCAATGATCACAGCCTGTAATATTTCATCATGTAGTGCAGCAGTGGAGGTGTCACTGCTGATACGTTTCTGTGATGGATTTACTTGAAGCCAAGTCCCTTGAGGCAAAAAAAAAAGGGACATGAAAGGAGCATATTATGAGTTTTCACAGTTTTAAGAGAATATTGAGTGTATTTAGTCAAATGCAGTAAAAGATTCTCATTCCTCTGTACTGGCTGAGAAAACACACTAATAGTATAATTTCTCTGTTTTAGGGACACTGGTGTTGATTTTCAAAGTGCATTCTTCCTTTGAATTTAATGCTTTCCTGGTTTGCTTCACCTCAGGTTGCAATAATATTTTGCTCTGAGAAAATGTATTTCTTCTCCAATTAAGTGTTTGTCTTCCTGCTTCACCAGCAAAAAAGTAATGTACATGCAGTGTAAAGAAACAAAGCAGTATGTTAGAGCCACGCAATTGCAAAGGAGCTCTCTTCCTTCAGGCAAGACGTCTAGTGATGTAGTAATGCATACTTGTCTTGTGAGCCAAAAGAAGAGAATAAACATTTCATCACATATTATCTGCTTCATTTAATTCACAGTGGCTTTAATAGATAATATTCTGAACACAGTGTGCTTGAATGAGCGTGGCATTTATTGTCCTAGAGCACTTACTTGGACAGGCTGGAAGGTATATGAAGGCAATTAACATTTATCATAAATCTAACAAGACTTTATGGCAGCCAGAAGAGTGCTGCTGGAAATGCCATTTTTCAGACCACCACAAAGAAATGAAGAAATGGAAAAAGCTTTTAATTATTTTTTATTTTTTTTTTAGTAAACCTTTCAGGCAGATAATTGAAAATCAATTGATTACTTCCAAAACAATTTGACAATTCAATTTGACAATTTGACAGTTCAAAATGACACAACATCACACATATACAGAATAATAACCACCACAAAAAATATAACCAAGACCAAAATTGCTTGATTCTATTTAGAATACTGCAGGGAAGGTGCTGCCTATGTGCTTATTAATAAGTGTTCTTTAATATACATGCTACACACCAACAGTGACTTACGCAACTTGTAGCACACACAGTAATCTGCTGAGATCATAGATTTGAAGTATTTGACTTGTGTATTGTCATTTTGGGCAATAATTAGCCTGAGAAAATGGAGGATAAATGTGGTAGAGAGCACTGGGAAAAGGAGGGAGGTAGAGTCTGGGGTTCAAAACCAATGTCAGAAATTCCAGGAACAAAATCTTTTTTGATTTCAGGGAGTTCAGAAGTTCATATTGTCCAGCTAGACTCAACATCTCAGACCAAGCAACCTGTCACACAGTAATGCTTTGATACAACTAACAGCCATATTGAAAACTATTTTCCTGAAATATATTCCAGCATGTTAAGCATGAAGTTTTTCATCTAGGCCTTTCAAAATATATGTGTATTTACATAGATTGTGTGTGTGTGTGTGTGTGTGTGTGTGTGTGTACACACCCACATGCACACATCATCTACAATTTATCATGTCTAGTGGGCATCATCCAGAAGCCAAACTTACTGAAGAAAAAAACAAAGCAGAAATGAGACTTAGAAGTTAATTTGACACAAAATAAGGCATGGAGGTGGATACTGCCATGATGTGAAAAATAATACTGGTCTGTATTGCCAATTACAAGCTTCTACATTAGGACACAGGCTGGTTTATGCCACTGGTAGAACTGGGCCAACACTAGATGCCTCTGTTCTGTAATAAAGCTCCATGATAAAACCAGATATGCTACCCAACACATCACTGTAACTTAGGCAACTGGAAGAAGAGTATGTGTTCACAGAAATTTGGAAAATCCGGTGGATGACAAAAATCCACAGACAGGCACCTAAGAAATTAATTCTGAGGCCTCATTTCTTTTCTTGTCACAGCACTGGCAATTTCTTCTGTGTTTCTTGACCCTTTGTCATGTGAAGCTGTGCTATCATAATATCTGATCTTTACTAAACCTTCAGGAAAGTGATTTTTTTTCTCTAGCATAAAATTTTCTCTTGGATAGTTTCTTTCTCTACTCAGCTAGCATTGTCAGCCTAATGACTAACACACAGCATAAGTTATTTCTCTTTCAGAATATGTCTTTCCGGTGTCTTTTGTACTACCTGTAGCTGTAGTGAGCAGAGCAAACTTATCTCAATGTCAGCATATTTAGGAATGGAAAACTTACTTGTTTCAAATGTAATGTGATATATATTTGTATTAAAATTACACTGAACTGTAGAAAACATATGAACTGTTCCAAAAAAAACCCAAAAGCTACCAGACAGAGTTTTGTTAGCCTCAGCAACAGTCTGATTTCAAAATTAGAAAGGAAAATATGAGGGAATCTGAAGAGAAGAACCCACCCAGTTAATAAATATTAATTGATATGCAATAGGTACCTTAAAATATTTCAAATACATCTAAGACTAAAAGCTAACTAACTTGCCTGATTTCAACAGAAGAAAAAAAAGGTTACTTTTAGCTTTATTCCTCAATAATCTAAGTCATTGCTGTTATGGACCTGTAAAGCAAAAGCCTGCTGATGAGACAACTAACACGCAAATGCACCAGAGGAGGCTCTGTGGAGAATCAGTGATGTCATAACATATCCTATGAGTTTTGTTGATTGCATTGCCTATCAATGTAATTTGTTAATTACATATTCATTTGAAATTATGTGGTATTTGTGTATTTTTACAACAACATAGATTTCAAGTTTATGTCAAGTATTTTTAAGAGTTATTTTCCATAGGGGTATGAAGTTTCTTATTTCTAAATTTTTTTGATATTTGATCAGTGAATGAGAGGCCACTCTGAAAGTAGGTCATCCTGTTAACATGTCATAGTTTTATGCTTTACATTGCAACTGGCCCCCTGGACATCTTAACTCTATCACATGAACGACTATCAGTCTTATTATAATAGTACTTTTGTTTCTCTTAATATTAATTATGCAGAGATTGCTTAGATAGAGTGTTTTCCACTCTTCTCAACCAGACAGGTATGCATGAATGTTTCTTGGTTTTGTGAAGTAACATTCAGGGAAAGATTATCAGTGCTGGGACTTTGGCACTGGAAAGGCAAGATAATTTTGGTGAACTGGAAGAAACAAGAACTTGGCAAAGGTTATAATAGTGTGTCTGGTATTTCTTTTAGTATATCTTTCACGTTTTAAAGTTCTTACAGGTTCACAGTTGAAGATGGCTGTGTAGAACGTGACAATAGGTTTATTCACATTTTTCCAGCAAGACTCTATGCCTTTTCAGACTAAGACCTTACTGTATTTACTTATGTCTTTTCCACTTCAAGATTAAGCAGGTCCAGTGCATTCTGTATAGACTTGCACTGGTTACAAAGAATTTATGTTATCTTTCTACATTGATTCTATATAACATCTCTGTATATATAAATCAAATTTCAGAAAGTTACCAAACAAATAGTGAAAGCTAGGAAAGTTAAAAGTGGCTGAAATAAAGTTTATTCAAGGAATTCAACAATTCATTGTACTCCTTCGAATCCTAGCTTAAAAATCCCATATTGAGTATTAGCTACAAAAAGGGATTCATTCACAAAAGAAAAACAAAACAAAACAAAAAAACCCCAAAAACAACAAAAAAGAAACACCACCACAACACCACAAAACTTGATTATTTGCAAATAAGAAAAAACATTACAAGGTTGACATTAATTTTCTGATGAATTCACAAGATTTGAGTCTCGGAAGTGCTTTTCTGCTAAGAATATGTTAATATATGGTATAACTGTCAGGAAAGATGGAAAAGGTCTCCTTAATGTCTTAACAGAAGCAGTATATCAGCTGTTCCCTGCTGACAATGAAATCCTAACCTGTGACAATCTAATATCCTCTGAATTAAGATGAGTACATTTATAACTTTTCCTAAGAAGCTAGAATAGCAACAGATTACAGTATTGGCAGAGTTGCAAACAACAATAGAAACATATTTTATTGAGCAGGTAGCAGCTACTCCCTTTCCCAGAAAAAGATCCAGCTAATCAAAGTAGTAGTGCCCCCAGAAACACGTAATGTTGATCCAAAACACTGAACAACTTCAGCTGCATGTCATCATCAGCATCCCCTTGCAATGCTCATATGGCACTCAGATCAAAATTACAGAACTACCTTAATCTTTGTGCTCTTAAAAGTCTTTTGCTCCTTTAGCATGCAAACTACTTTTGATTTAGAACACCATATTTGGAGAACAAATGGAAAGGTCTTCATAAACACTGGCATCATCCATTCAACTATGGGGAAGACATTTATTGTGAGAGAGTTTTTTTTTCCAAGAAACATTATAATCCAAATATTCCTACTATTCCGGTAGTCCTCACCACCAGAGTATCTGGGTTTCTTAGCATCCTTAACATTCCTGTCACAGAATTTCAGCACTTTCAGTGAAATTTCAGGATGTGTAAAGAACCAATTTGACATATCTGTTGCACGTTTCCCATCTTATACAAGGCTTTTGCACCTTTCATGCACAATGAAGCATATTTCCATTGTCTTAGGGTTTATTTCCCCACAGTGATTAACATGCGAAGTAGGCATCACACATAATATCTTGAAAGACGTCATTGTTTTAAACCATGGGTTATTTGGAATATTACTTTACACTATTTTGTTTGCGCTTCTTAGACTTTTAGGCTATCAATTACTGAGGTCCTAGGCTTTACCCATCCTTAACTTCCATATTTTAACTTTGTCCAGGACAAGTTCTGAGGTCAATAGAATATACAGAACACTTTGATCCTCACTAAAACAGAGCAGGATCATTACATTCACACAGCTTTATGTTTGCCACACATACATGACACCCTCAACAAGACACAACAATGCATTAACTTGGATCGATAGACTTCACATTTGAATAAGCAGTTATGTTTCCAACTTGAAATCTTAAAACTGTTACTCTAAGAAAATCTAATACCTTCACACAAAGATTTTTCCAGTCTCTGGTAAGAACAGAGAAGGACCTTGAGGAACATCTCAGGATTGAAGGACAACTTTCTAGGCTGAAAGTTTCCATCACTCTTAACTGACAGCATTAGCATGTAGTATCAGTAAGTATTGCTATCAGGAAATTTCTCAAGTTCTTTTTTGCAATCATGAGGGAAATACTTTGGAAACACCTGATGAGTGAGGAGAGTACTGGGAACTTGCAGATGGGAAGACCAATGTGGGTCTCAGGAACAATGCACAGAACAAGCCATTTGGGTCTTGTGGAGCCAGCTGGCACACCCTTTCACTATGCTATTGGAGACATCTTTGCACTGTGCACTGTAAAGTGTCCTTGTGCAATTTTCTGCTTGTCCCCTCTTCCATGGGTACAACCAGGAAACATGCCATAGGGAGCCAAAGGTCTGGCCTGAGTCTCGAGGTACTGAATGTCACAGGGAGAGTCTAAATTTGAGCTTAATGTGGCCAGTCCATTGAGCTTCTGATCTTGATTTGACACTAACTGATATAGTTGAGTGAGTCTAGCCAGAAGGCCCTTAAGTAGAGTAAAAACTGACATTTTTCCTTCACGTGACTTCTTTCAGAGTGTATAATATTACATTTTCCTTTTGCTATGCTATCTGCCTAAAAGAAAACAAACTCTATCGTTGCTATCACAAGTTCATATTCTTGGGATTGAGCCTCTCTCAATAGGATTTCCCCTTCACAGAATGAACAAAAAGGACATTGATAGTGGGTATTTTTTTCAGCTTTTAGAAAAGTGTTGCAGGAGTAAGTTTTGCTTTTATTTTTCCATGCTGCATCCTGGTCCTGCAAATATGATTATTTGTGGCAGCATCCCTGTTTCAGAATTCAGACTTATGCTACGGTAACATTGAGGTCAACTGTTGTGTGACGGGATAATGAGTTGGCCGGACATTTATGGAGTCATTGGTTACACCTTCTCTGCGTAGCAAGATCCCCAAAGATTAATCAACTTTTGAATTATAGTAGATAAAATGTTTCATACTTTCCTTTCCCCTTCACCCATGGCATCCCTGCCTTGCAACCTCAATTTAGTCATCTAAGTTAGTCTCTTCATTGAAGCAAACAGACACAGCACATGCTTCCCTAGTCCATTTTTTTACTGTCACCTTTCACACACACACTGCAATGAATTCCTATCTCCATCTGTTAAGTGTAGGAAGTATGTAAGAAGAGTATAAGAAGCACTTCCACAAAGACAGTACAGGCTAAAGTTGCACCATATTAACACTGGAATTTTTTAGGCTTTCTATATTTTCCCCTTATGTACATTTTTCTCAAGAAATGTTAATGTTTCTAAGATGGATCAGCAGAGTATTGGAAGGAGATAAAGGCAAATGTGTTGTAAAGCACATGCACACAATGTACAAAGAATGAAAAGGATGGCATAAATGTGAAACTGCAAAAATCCAAACCTGTATAAAATGTTCATGTAACATAGGAGTTTGGGGGAAATTATAAAGGGACTTTCTGCAGAAAAATAATTCTGTTTGTTACAGACGCTTGTCTTCAAGAATAGGGAACTGATTTTACAGAGATGTTTATTGAAATACAACATCCATAGCAGAGACAGTTTTAGGGTTTTACATTTAATAAGACCTATATTATTAGTCTTAATCACAGAGATTCAGCAAAAAACTATACTATACTAATGAACATTTCCTCCCAAACAAGCTTTCCTGAGTTTATTTGAAATGCCATGGCAAAAAAACATAATGAAAACCTGTATGATCACCTCTTATGCTTTAACTGGTAAAGAGAGAATTTCATTTCACAGAACTGTCAGTCTACCTGCACTCACATTAAAGAGAAATTTGTACTTCTAGTCAACCAAGAACTCAACTTTTGACATGCGTTTTAGGTATACTTTTTGATTTGCATGTGTATCTGTGTATGTTCATCATGTAAACATTCATAGTTTTTCTTGAGCCAGGTGGGCAGGTGGGCAGATGGCAGTGAACTTCTAGCTGAAATTTGAAATCTTGGAACAGCATGGTCACCTCAGTCCCCAGTTCTGGCTGCTGATCTTGTTTTAAATGGGAGATTTTTCTTACCTCAAAATAGTAAAGACAGGTTACATTGATTTAGAGACTAAACCCTTCCAACTGAATATTTTATGGACTAGCAGGAGCTGCACATATTTACTTATCCTGACAGACATTTGCCAGGAGGCAGGACACAGGAAATAATGTAAGTCTTGTCATTTTCTGGCGTGTCACCTCCTTCCTTTCATGGTCCATTAATCCCCTCAGCTCCACAGAGCCAGAGGCAAAGGAAGGCTGAAGCTGATCAGATGCCTAGCCTGATCTCTCTTGCATTAGGAGGAAACTACATACACTCTTGAATTCACTAATCGCACTGAAAATGAAGCTGGCTCCTTGTGTACGAGATAATTACTGGTCCACTAGACCTAGGTTCAGCTTCAGAAAAATGACGAGAAATCTTGGCTGTGGGGGAACAGCAAATGGAGGAACTGTTTCTTTAAGAATTCTTTCTCAGGACTGAAGACACTTTCTTTTTAAAGGCAAAATACTAATTTTAGCGAATCACTTCAACAGAAAAGTTAGTAATTACTTAACTTCTCTTCATGCTTTGCCACTTAAAACCTGAAATTACAGCTTCGCTCCAAACAGAGACTGTTCTAGCCACTAAAGAGTGGACCCTGATCTAAGGTAGATTCACAGCCATGCTGTGTGGTTCTATGATTAATTTGTCATCCAGGCTCTCATTCAAAGAATGCTAAAGTCAATAGCATTGTTATATTAACTTTGGTAGAATCTGGAGCAAGCATTAAATGAGCATTGATTTATTTCTGCAACAAAACAAAGCAGCAAATGGAAATATTCCGGAATATCGTGACTCCAGACATCCCTGCATATTTGCTGCCTTCCAGTTCAGTGACCAATCCAATACCCATTATAGTGGGAAACTTTCCACCTATTTCCTGAACTGATAGGCCACGTCCTCAAAAAATATGGAGGGTCAAAATTTTAGAAAAAAAATACACTGAAGAAAAGATACTTTCTTTTTTTCAGGATATGAAATTAACAGTTGGCTCCCACTTTTGTAAATTATTTCATCTTCCATCCAGATTTAAGGCTGTCAATGCCAGGCACAAAATGGACGTTTTCAGTATATGCAATAAGACAGAGAACCTAACTTTTGCCATACAATTTTGAATTTGGTCATCTCAACTAGTAAAACACTTTTACAACATAAAATAATCTAGATCCAGTTTTATAGACACAAACTGATGGAATCTGTCATACTTGCTGATAATACAGACTGACAAAAGGATACAATAGGTAAAATTCTGATTGCTACACTGCTCTGTCACAGAACCTTTTGAAAAATATTGCCATATAATCTAGTTTCAACATGAAAGAAATCCAGGAGTTCTGAGCCCTAGTTCACAAAGCAACTCTAAACATTTACACCAAACACGATGACATAATGAAGCCCCAGTAATCCAAGGGGATATGGTGAGGGACCTGCTACAATGCTTAGACACACACAAGTCTATGGGGCCAGACGGGATCCACCCAAGGGTACTGAGGGAGCTGGTGGAATTACTCACCAAGCCACTTTCCATCATTTATCAGCAGTCCTGGCTAGCCAGGGAGGTTCCAGTTGACTGGAGGTTAGCAAATATGACACTGATTCACAAGAAGGGCTGCAAGGAGGGTTTGGGAAACTACAGGCCTGTCAGTCTGACCTTGGTGCTGGGGAAGGTTATGGAGCAGATCATCCTGAGTGCCATTACGGGCCACATGCAGGACAACCAGGTGATCAGGCCCAGTCAGCATGGGTTCATGAACGACAGGTCCTTTGTGACTAACCTGACCTCCTCCTATGATAAGGTGACGCACTTAGTGAGAGGCTGTGGATGTTGCCTACCTGGACTTTGGTAAAGCCTTTGACACCATTTCCCACAGCATTCTCCTGGAGAAACTGGATGCTTATGGCTTGGATGGGTGTACTCTTCGCTGAGTCAAAAACTGGCTGGAAGGCCAGGCCCAAAGAGTTGTGGTGAATGGAATGGCGGCTGGTCACAAGTGGTGTTCCCCAGGGCCCAGTATTGGAGCCAGTTCTGTTTAATATCTTTATCAATGACCTGGATCAGGGGATTTCAGTGCACCCTCAGTAAGTTTGCAGACGACACCAAGTTGAGCAGGAGTGTTGATCTGCTTGAGGGTAGGATGGCTCTCCAGTGGAATCTGGACAGGTTGGACTGATGAGCCAAGGCCAATGTTATGAAGTTCAACAAGGCCAAACACCTGGTCCTGCACTTGCATCACAACACCACCAGGCAACGCTACAGGCTTGGGGAAGAGTGGCAGGAAAGCTGCCTGGCAGAAAAGGATCTGGGGGTGTTAGTCAACAGCTGGCTGAATATGACCAGGCAGTGTGATCAGGTGGCCAAGAAGGCCAACAACATCCTGGCTTGTATCAGGAATATGGTGGCCAGCAGGACTAGGGAAGTGATTGTCCTCCTGTACTCAGCATGGTGAGGCCCCACCTCAAATACTGTGTTCAGTTTTGGGCCCCTCACTACAAGAAACACATTGAGGTGCTGGAGCGTGTCCAAAGAAGGGCAACAAAGCTGGTGAAAAGTCTAAAGCGCAAGTCTTATGAGGAGCAGCTGAAGGAACTGGGGTTGTTTAGCCCAGAGAAAAGGAGGCTAAAGGGAGACCTTATCACTCTCTATCACTACCTGAAAGGAGATTGTAGCAAGGTGGGGGTCGGTCTCTTCTCCCAAGTGACAAGTGATAGGACAAGAGGAAATGGCCTCACTTTATGCCAGGGGAGGTTTAGGCTGGACATTAGGAAAAATTTCTTCACAGAAAGGGTTATCAAGCATTGGAACAGGCTGCCCAGGGAGGTGTTGGAATCGCCATCCCTGGAGGTATTTAAAAGACAGGTAGACACGGGCTTAGGGGCACAGTTTAGCGATGGTTTTTGTAGCGTTAGGTAGATGGTTGGACTCAGTGATCTTGAAGGTCTCTTCCAACCTAGGTGATTCTATGATTCTATGACATAATTATATAAGCTCTCCTCTTCTTTTTTTCTTAATCTGAACAAATAGGCAGCTTGTTCAGTGAAATAATAGCACAACAGAAATGGAAATTTTAAAATGTTTCTAAAAAAATTGAGTATTGTCAGTTTCAAGCACATAAAAATTTGAATCAAATGACCCAGTACCATACATCTGGATTTAAATTTATCAGTATATTAACGGTTCATGCTGCTTTTTCTGTCTTTCAAAATTACCTTCACACTGGAACCTCCCAGTTCATGTTTTTCAGTATTTGCTTTCTTTATTAACCACCTATGTGGGCTAGATTTTTCTTTTCAAAATATATACCCCTAAGCAATTTCTTCATGCAACTTTAGATCTGGCTTTCTGAGAAAAATGAGAAATGAGACATGAAGTAAAGCTTCAGGTGGTACCATCAGTGATCACCATAACAAAGACAGAAATGCATTTGCAAACTCGTAGTTTAAATAAAAAGCATCTCTGATGCTTTCAAATTTTTCTCGATAATATGTGTGAGAACAACACTCTCATGTGCAATATGTAATTTAATTTCAGAGCCAACAAGCTCTAAAAGATTTTAAGCTGAACACTATGTTCTTCTCAACTGACAAGGTCATATTGCTTTGTTCAGAAAGAAGTGCTTCAGCAGGAGAAAATGAATATAGGCAAATCGGTCTCAATCCAGTAAATACTTCAGAGAAAAATAATTGTACATCTAAATTTTAGAATACAAACACTTGTCCACTCTTTGTACAACAGACTAAATAACACAACTTTGAAAAATTCTATCACTTTATTCTTGCAAAATAATTAAGTAACAATAGCCCCCATGAAATGTATGGTAATGAGAGGAATTTGCATTTCTATCCAAATACGTTAATGCTTCATTACACATTACAAAGGACTTCAGTGCATTAGACAGTGTAGTCCCTGTTAAATTATATGCAGAACTTCCATAAAGTGCCTACCAATGTAGAGCTCATATTCAAAGCTCTGTTGTTAGAACTTTCAAAGGCTAATCGTGAAAGTTAATGCAATACAACTGGCTTAGCAAACTGCAGCGTTTGATGGAGAACACTTTACTTGGCACCTGTTGGTTGCACTGGAAATACTTCATACATTCTGCATAATAGATAAACGTCAAGGGTCAGACACATGGCTTTAAAAATTGTTCATTACACCAAACAGTTCAAACTAAGAACCATGAACCCTCAGAATGCCAGAAAAAAAAAACCAGCTTCCAAAAGCTGATTTACATATTTTACGTATTTTAACATGTTAATGTGTACACCAGTTTCTGACCTCTTGATAAAATGTATTTCAGTAATGTTATGATTTGAGAAACCAACAACAATTTATTGTTGTTTAGACAATTATTCTATCACCCAATGACACCTCCCCACCCAGGAAGGGGAAATTGGGAAGAAAACCAGGAAACTCAGGGATTGAAATATAAACAGATTTAATAGAATAAGACTAAATAATTAACAGTAATAACACTAAAGAACCAATAGTGATCCTGATACCAATCTAAAAATATATAAGGATTATACTCAGCCAACTCTATTAGTAGGAAGCTGTGCAGTCCCAGCAGTGGACAGTAAATGTCAGACACTGTGAGTGCTATGGCTTCGGGAGGAAGGGAAGGACTCAGGGGTCCAGCACTGGGAGTTCTCTGGATCACCACCATCGAGAGAGAGAGAGAGCTCCTCAGCAAACTTTCTAATTTATATTGAATGTGATGGTTCATGGTATGAAATAATCCTGTTGGCCAGCTTGGGTCAAGTGCCCTGGTCTCACTCCTCCTCATCCCTGCACCTGGCAAGCTTGAAAACACTGAGACCTTGACACCCACACACCATAGCTGGCTATAAAGTAAATATTTTCACAAATTCAGACACTAGAGTCTTCTAAAAGTACAGTTTTCCCAAGCATTAGAAAATAAATTAGTCCTGTGTCATTCAAACCAGGACAAGTAAGAAAGAATCTTAAAGATGGTCCACTGCTGTAAAAAATTGTTCCTAATATTCTTTACTTTAGCTTTGTTACGACCTGATGAAGTGTGCGATAGATAACTGGACATGGAAGTGGCTTGGAAACTGGATGAGCTGTTGGGCTCAAATGGTAGTGATCAGTAGTACAAAGCCCAGCTCGAGGCTAGTCATTCATGATGTACCCCAGGGGAGGATACTGGGGCCAATACTACCAAATGTCTTCATGAATCATGTGAAAGATGGGTCAGTGTGTACCCTCAGCAAGTTCACTGATGATACAAGTTGGGATGAGAAGTTGATAGACCAAAAGAGTGTGCTGTCATTCAGATGGACCTCAGCTGGCTGGAGAAATGGACTGGCAGGAACCTTTAAGAAGTTCAACAAAAGGAAAGGCAAAATCCTGTACTTGGGGAGGAATAACTCTGGGTACCAGATCAGACTGGGGCAGACCAGCTGGAAAGTAGCTTTTCAGAAAAGGATTAGAGGTCCTGGCAGACACCAAATTGAATATAACACAGCAATATGCCCTTGCAGCACAGAAGGCTAACAGCATCCTGGGCTGCGTTACGAGGGGTGTTGCCAGAAGTCTGAGGTATGTAATCCTTCCTTCTACTCCAGCACATGGCCATGAGGATGATGATGGGACTGGGACATCTCTCATATGAGAAAAAGCTGAGAGATGTGGGACTCTTCAGCCTGCAGAAGAGAAGGCTTGGGCGGAATCTTATCTGTATACACACATCTCAGTAATAGGAGCAAAGCAGGCAGAGCCATTGTTTGTTCCACTGCTGTCCAGCACCAGGGCAAGAGGGAATGGGCACAAAAACCAGGAAGGTTCCCTCTGAACGTCAGGAAGCATTTTTTGACTGTGAGAGTGACTGAGTGCTGGCACAGGTTGCCCAGAGACATTGTGGAATCTCCATCCTTGACGATATTCAAAAGCTGTCTGGGCACGATCTTGGACCACCTGACCGCAGTGACCCTGATTCAGCAGGGGGTTGGACTACGCAATGCCCAGGGTTATCTGCAACCTCAGCCATTATGTGACTATGCAATTCTGTTTTAATGCTCTGAGCATTCACATACAGAATTTGCTTTTCAGTTCCTTACTTTATTTCTGGTGAAGGTCAAACACAGATTATTATCACCTCGGCATGTTTTTATTAATTCAAAATTGTGGTGACAGTTTATGAAAGATGCTGGTTTTTAGTGTTCCTGTGTTTGTTCTAAGCTGCAAAGGCACACCTCAGATTTAGACTCCACAAAGGTATACTTGTGTAGGCATCCTTTTTGACAGAAACAGACCTACAGGTGGGCTGAAGTCACAGAGAGCTCCTGACTATGGCTAGAAGGGGAATGCTCTAACGCAGCAATCACCTTGAAACAGCTTTTCTGAAGTAGAATTCTGGGTCACAGTCCAGTTTTTCCTATTCTTCTGTGGTACTTTGTCTATGTGAATGGCAGCAGCACTAGATTTGTAACCCTCTGCAAGTCAGACAGGTAAATTTTGTAGAAAGCCGAATGAGGTAAGAGCATACTGAAGTTCTGCCTGGAGCATATTAAGGCCCTGACTGCTTAAGAAATCATGCTGGATACATGGGTAATGTAATGGAAAAATATTTGCAGATCCTTAAAAACAAAGAACTAATACAGATATTATATATTAAGAATGACTCTTGTGTAAAAAGGTACAGTTTAAATACCCTTTTGGAGTTCAGCATGTTTATGTCAAAATAGGATTTGACTTTGCCTGAATTTTGCGTTACCTGTAGGTGTTTTAATTTCACTTCATTATTAGCAGCAGAATTTTTAGAAACATACAGCAGAAATAATTTCAAAACTCAGCAAGAATTAAATAACTATTTGGTCTTGGGACTTATGGAAAGATTTCTAGCCTTCACTAGCAGAGTAAGTCCTCCAAGGCAGATCTTCAACTAAGACAAACCTTCCATTTCTGCAATTCCTGTCAGTGAGTTAAACACACAATATTTTATGCTAAGAGCTCTTCTTACTTCTGTTTATGAATTTAATAGCTTTGCTAATATTTCTACTTTGACATCTGGCATTTTCGTACATTCCTCTGGAGCCTAATTAATGCGGTTTTAGCAGAAGCTTGTACTAGATTCCATTATGTAGAGAAATGGAAAATGAAGAATCTTTTGAAAGTGAAGATATTGTCGGTATTTCAGAGATACATTTAGTACTTGCAATTTGAGAACACACCCCCTGCCTCCTGAAACACCCACAAAACTACTCACTGGAGTGGCCAATCTGTTGGTTTTTTAATGGTACAGAGTGGTGAGTATTTGAATATCTCAGCTTTTATTTTTATTAAAATGAACTTTAGAGCTTTGTAAGATGGACTTCTACAAAAAATTTCAAAGCTTTGCTTGGCAGTGAGCAAGTAAAAGAGGTAGAAATTATTAAGTCAGGAACTCATATCTCCAGGAAAAAGAAGAAAACCAAAAGATTTGATGATAAATCTCTATTGTGCTTTAACCTATTGAGTCACAAATATCTGAGAAGGTGTTGTGGTTTAGGCTGGGGTGGCCACCAACCAAAAGACAGATGCTCTCTTTTAAGGTCCCACCCAAAAGAGAAGGGAGAGAGATTAAGGGAGAGAGACTTACGGGTTGAAAAGAAACTAAACTACTGTAATGAAATATTAATAATAAAAATAAAATATAATAATATTAATAAGAAAAGAATGATATATTTACAATATATACAAAACCGTATCAAGCTCCCAGGATGATGTTCACGTCACCAACAGGCACTGGAAACTGGATTCTGGATCTGGATTCAGGAATGCATGGATCAGGATCAAAGGCAGACAAACAGACGGAGTCCTCCTTGGATGCCAGCCATTGAATAAAGAGGCTGACCCCTTTCATCCCTCAGCTTTTATACTGAGCATGATGCAGATGGGGTGGAATACACCGTTGGTCAGTTTTGGCTTGCCTGTCCTGTCCACTCCTCCCCATAGGTGAGACACTCCTACATTTTTCCACTTCCAACCCTCCAATGTGGTACATAACAAAGCTGGCTGACTTTGGTTGTTACAGCAGTAAGTATAAGCAAGAGCCTCTCTGCATCCCATTCTTTGATACTAGCTATAAAAATCAGACATTATCACTCTGGAAGCAGACTGTCTGAAAAATATGCTATTATTTTCAGAGAGTTCAGTTAGTTAGAAGACACATAACTGAAAAGTAAAATTACTGAAAAGAAAATTGGTTCTATTCTATCTCAAACCAGGACAGAAGGAAAAACAGTACTACAGTCTGCTAAATAAGCAATTTTACAATTATATGAAAGCTTATGAAGGCTGTACCAAACCAGCAATCTAAGTAAATGTGCTACATGTGTTATACTAGACTAATTTATCCTACATTGGCAGGATGTAAAGTTCAGCAAGCACTAAAAACTAGCAGAAGAGAAAGAGTTACAACCCAGAAGACTTCTGGAAGAAAAAATGAACTCTATACCAATACTAAAAAAAAATAAAAATTCAATCTTACTTAGGTTTGTTATGGTTTTGAAATCAGTTTCCTTCAGAAGGAAGTCTGTATCTATGTCCAGGTAGCATTCCTCATGTGGGAGGAATTTATCTTCAACAAATGGTGTTTGTTATACAGTTCGTAACTGAACATGTCAGTTAAATATGTCAGAAACAATGGATCTGAAAGATATGACTGTGAAATAGGAGCTGAAAAGTATAGAAGAAGAGAGGCAAGCAACGCCTGTTTTCTATATTGGGGAATTTTTTTGTATTGAGGGAAATTCCATATTAAGGAAAATATTTTGGCTACTGGAAGTTAAGCAAATGTTCACAATGTACTGTATATTTGAAGACTGAAAAGCTGGCTTTCTGCTTCCAGACCAAGACTATGTGTTCTCCAAAGACAGCAGTTCAGATACTGTTCCATTTGAACAGAATAAAGTCAATGTTTTGTTTATATGTTCATCTTTTTATGTCTGTTTGAAACCCTGTTCCTTGAGGAGTTAGTGTTCAAAACACAGGGTGTTGGTTTAGTGCTGTAACAGAGTAAGACAAAAAGGGTACTCAAGTCCAGTGCTTCTATCAATGGAAGCAAATGAAACCAATACGATCTGACTTCGTCAGCCATCAGGATAAGGCTGATGTACAATTGCTACAATTTTGTAGCTAGGCAATAGATACCTGACAAGACAGCAAGAGACAGCAAAATATCTTTCCATTGGTCTGCTTTACAAGTTGTCTTGTAAGCTGTAACAATTTTCTATGTTAGTAAAAGTCACTTTTCAAAGCTTTAAGTTATGATATACCAGATCTATAGCAAAGCAGTATTCAAAAAGAATGAAGGTATTTTCAGATGAAAGACACAAAAACAGAAATAAAGGCCTGAGATCGCAGGAGGGAACCAAGCACTTAGAAATGGAAGAATCACTTGCTTTGGGACTAGAGCTTGCCATTCAAATAAAGCAGCAGGTTCTTCTCAGAAATATTTCCAGAATTACACTGAATTATAGTCTATATCAAGGCCTGTGAAAGAGCCAAACTGAGCTGTTTGTCTATAGGACATACAGACGGAAAACAAAAACAGCTTAGTAACCATTGGTGTCCCAGCCAGGAAATAAAGGACAGGAACAAAAACTATCATGGCAACTTTCCAATTTCCATGAAGGACTTGATAAAACAACAGCACAAATCCGTGTCTGTCAGCAGTATTAAGGGACACAACTGGACAGTAAAAAGAAAAGTGAAAAGAATGCAGGGGTTTGGCATTCATGGCCTGTGTGGTAGCTATGTTACTGAAAAGGCTCTCTCTAGCTGCTATATTTCCATGGTTTCTTAGGCCTTGTACCAGAAAAATGAAACATCATCATCCTGATGAGCACTGCAAATCAAAGTCTAAAAATGACTGGGATGTTAGATATTGTCAGTTTTCTTTTGGTTATCAGTTTTGTGCAAGTGGTGGGAGGTTATGTAGCCAACACCTGGGTGCCCTGTATCCCTTTCTCAGGTATATTCTGCTTAATAGACAAGGTGGATGAAGGTCAATAACCTGCCCCCTGTCTATTCTATATATGGTATAAAAGGTATTTAAGAACAGATACTGATAAAATATATTCATGGGAACACATTTGTGCCATACATATATTCAAGAAAGTGTATGTGAAAGAAGTTCTGTAAAAAACAGTGCTTACCAAAGAGCCTAAAATCTGTAGAGACAAAAGAATGGGAGACAGGAATTACTGCCTCTAGATGTCAAAGAAGGAACAATAGTGTGGAGTCCCATATGAATGCCCAAAACCAAGCTCATGTCAATTCTTACAATTTTTCCTGAGACAAAATTTTAAAAATTTTAGGCACACCTTTTAAGACTCTCAGCATTTAGTGCACAATGGAGAAGTGATATAAAACAATCCCGATATACACATAACTAGACACAAAGGAGCTCATCTCTATTGTTGGTAATTATCACTGGTACCACTCTAGAGCTCAAATACCCCAGTAGCACGCTGCCATAACAGTTAATCCTGCAGCCTTTGGAAATCTGCAAATACTCCAGGGTGGCCTGGTTTTGTAATATTCTTTCATGCAACACTTCTTTACTATATCACTTATCCATCTGATTTTTGTCATTAATATAAAACTTCTAAAACCAATTTTTTCCCAATTCCAGAGTAATACTTTTTTTGCACACGAGCTCTTCATGTTTATCTTACTTTCTCTTAACAACTTATGTTTGTTTAACATAGCCTTTAGTCATGCATGCTCCAGTTTGCAGAGAAAGCCTTTGGTTCTCACAAGTGTGCAATATTAATAGCTTTGTAGTTTCAAAACAAGGCATGTGTACAAGTAAGCAGATTACAGAAAAACAGTGCATTGCAATTAGCAGGACAGCAACTATAACCGCGGTCAAAGAGAGTAAAGAAGATGGAGGAGAGAAATAGATGTCCGAATGACCAAGCAATCATTTAACAAAAATTTGTTATTGTATTTGTTCCTTTTCTGTTCAATGCACTTAAACGCTAAGGCAAGATGAATGCTGTAACTACTGGTTTTTACTGAATCATAAGGAATCGTATCTAAAGTCATTGTGACTGTGTCTCTGGGAGAAAGCAATATTTTATCAAATCGAGTCTAGTATCTTGTATCAGGTTTTTTTCATCACATTCTCTGATAAGATATTTGAAGACCAAATTTTCCACTTTTCTGCTTTTCTTTGCATTCTTACATGGACGGTTTTTCTCAGAACAATTGCAATAACCCCAACTTTGTTTTCTGCACTGGTAGCAGTTATTCATCAGTAAGACTACCTGGGACAGAGTTCTAAGGGTACATAACACAGATTCCTGTTTCAAAGCAAAATGCTTTTTGAGGTTTCGCAATATAAATGAATCAGTAAAAAAACACCTCTGCCATTTACTCCAAGCTCTAAAATAGCAATGCTGTGTTTTGGCAGGTAGAAGGTCCACATCTCTGAATACTTAAATTGTTATCTTGTCAGAAGAGGAAGTCTGAATACATGTCAGGAGATCCAGCAGTGGAGAATCTGGACAATCATTTAACATAATCTACAGAAGTTGAAGTGAAAAATACACTACATCCACTTTGCCCTTTTCTTCACTTATAAGCATGAGCAACACATGCAACTGTGCACAGCTTTCATAATTAAACCTAAGAAAAGATAAAAATGTAATTGTTTTAATGTGAATTATTAATCTAATAGCAATAAAGAACAAAAGGTGAGTGGATAGGGTTTGGTTTTGTTCCTTAGTTTTTTGTGGTTTACTTTTCTAACTTTTTTTAAAAAATATTTGTTTGAATCATCCTGGCTTTGAAGGGAAATATTCTGGAATTGTGGTGAATTATATATTCTGTTTATCCTCAGTCTGATTGTCACCAAATGGACTCAGGCACAAAAGTATGGGGCCAAGAAAGAGCACGGCAAGCAAGAAATGAGCCTTGAAAACAATGTTAGGCCACCTTGGTAGAAATCGTATGGGGTAGAAAATACAACAAAAGCTTTCTGAGAGGAAAAGATAATAACAATGCAGAAAAGTACTGGCAAATTCAGTAGTGAAAAGTGCTTTACATGAGGGAAGAGTCTAGCTTTTCACTTGGTCACAGAACAGATTCCATTTCTGGTGAGTCTCTGAAGCTTACACTGCTGTTGTCTTTCATTCTTCCTGGTAGAAACTCCTTATTCCAGGTGACAAAAAAAGCAGGAAAGTCCTGATGAGGTAACATGGGAGCCACTGAAAATCCACACTGATATTCCTGGCCATTTCTGTGTTTCTTCAGATCCATGAGGGACTTTGATCGAAGACCTTTCATCCCTACAAGCTCCCTTTACTTTTTCAGTCAACATGCTGTCTTAGTTAAGAAGGATTTGAAACAGTTGATCTTTAACACTCTTGAATCTCTAACCCAAGTGTTTGTCTCCCAGTCTGAGCAAAAAGTAGCTGTCTGTGACCTGAATACATCTGTATATATTGGCTTGTAAAATCCATTTAACATTTGTAGGCTGTGTCTATAAACATTTACTCAAGCATCTGTGCCTACTGTGAGCCTGGAAATCAGCTCTATCAGCCTAAGTTGGGATGCTTCTAATGTCCAACTGAACTTCACACTGCCACAAGTTTTTTTTTACCATCCACATTGTCAGCAATGACAACCTGACATCATTAAAGATCAAACAAAATGAGTTTTCCTAAAAACATTAATCTAAATGGATTTACCTAAAAATATTAACTTAAAAAAAACCTTTTCCTAAAAACATTGCCTATTTATCATTCTGCCAACTAGTACTGCATTTCCTGGTAGTCACCAGTTCTCCGGTAAATCTAAGAGTATTTTAGTTTCTTCCATGGATTTCTAGTATGTACAGCACTCACGATGATGCTAGAGGAAGAAAGATGAGTGACGTAGATGAGTAATCCAGAAAATCAGTATGATAGTGGGCACCAACTCTACATTTGTGGAATATTTCAAGACATTTATGAATCTAGAATTCTCAAATTGAAGGAAAGAAGCGATAAAAAAGGATGTAAATTTTGTAGACCTGCAGCTTAATGGTGAGTTTTCAGAAGCAGACATGAATATTCATTCACCATCCTTTCTACAATGAAGGAATACCCAAAGAATTTCTTCCGGATGTCCGTTTCTTTCCTCTATTTTGAATTGCCTTTTACCTTTCTGTAAATATATTTTTCTATGTAGTCATAAATATAGGCCAATTACTCCTGTCTGTGTGACTCTAATCAGCTGCAGAATTAAAGAAATTACTCATTTTTTTTCAGTTTTGCATTGTTGGGGTTTTTTTCAAAACTGTATGTGAACACCCAGTCACTCATTTCCATAAATTTCAGTTTCATGTCTAAGTCAAGGCTCTCCCATATAATATTTAGATTTTTAAGAGTCACTGTTTGTTGTGGGTAAACACTGGTGGGTAGCTAAGCGTCACACAGCCACTTACTCATGTCTCTTTCTCCATCCCCAGTGGGATGAGGAAGAGGAAAAGATGAATAAAAGCAAGTCAAGATAAAACAAACAAACAAACAAACACACAAACATACAAACAAAATTGTTTAAGTGAAAGATAAGTGGAAGAAGAGAGAAGAAAACAAAATAAAGCAAATGATGCAAAAGCAATGACTCACCACTTCCCATGGGCAGACTGATGTGCAGCCAGTGCCTGTGCAAAAGATGGCTAACCCCCTAAGGACTCCTCTTTTCCCTTTTATTGCTGAGCATGACATTATCTGATGGAATATCTCTTTGGTTAGTTTGGGTCATCTGCCCACTTGTGTCCCCTCCCGGTCTACTGCACCCCACCTAATCTCTTCACTGGTGAGGCAGAGTAAGAAACAGAGAAGGCCTTTACGCAAACACTGACAGCAAAAGCTATAACATTAGTGTGTTATCAGTACTGTTTTAGTCAAAAATCTAAAACACAGCACCATATGACCTGTTATGAAGAAAATTAATTCTATCCTAGCTAGGCCCAGTACACTGTTATAACTAAAGATGAACATATTCATTCCTCTACTTGGTCTTAGATGTTGGAGAAAAGATTTTTTTCTTGAGCAGAACAAATGCTAACACTTTGTGAAACTTTACAGACTTAAAGAAAACACAACCGCCCAATAAAAAATTATATATTGTAGAAAAGAAAGTTACTTAATAAAATGTGCATTCTTTGACATACATGTCATGACATCATGTGGTATGGGGTATCCCTTTGGTCAGCTGGGGTCAGCTGACCAGGCTGTGTACCCTTCCAAACTCTTGTTTCCGCTGAGCCTGCTCACTGTGGGTGCAGAGTAAGGAAAAAGAAAATCTCGACACTGTTCATGCACTGTTCAGCAATAGCCAAAACTTCAGTGTGTTATCAGCAGTATTTCAGTCACAAATCCAAAACACAGCATCATACAGGATCCTAAGAAGAAAATTAACTCCATCCCAGCCAGACCCAGTACAGCACTGAAGGAAAAATAAAAAGCTTAGAACGAAAACTCCGCATGATTTTTTGATACTATAATGTACTTGAGACTGCACAACCATATCAAAGTGCCCTTGACATTTAAAGACATTCCTCTGAAATAAGCTTCTGCTGTAAACATTACTGCAATAAGTTGCTCCTAGCAACCATATGTCTTGTAGGTCTTCATCTCAACAGTGCAGTACAAAGAAAGAAAAATCAGTACTACAAAGCCACAGCTGCATGAAGAGGGAATACAGTCACTAAATTGAAGTAATACCCTTGGAATGACTTTCTTTCTACAATACTGTTTGTGTGCTGCCATTCCTTTCAATATTACAACAAATACAAATACTGGCCCCAAAAACACTTCAGTCCTAAATATTTTTTTCATTAAAAATGGCAGAAAAGCATATTAATTGAAAATTGATGATGTAGTTCTCATCATTTCATCTCCTTCCTTCATCTCCAGCTACAATACATCTCTTGTATTGTGTGAATTTCTCTCTTCCTGGTGAGAAACAACATCATCAATCCTTTCAGTAGGTACTATTCAAATTAGGATAATTGTTTTGTGGCATCGGGTTTAAGACAGAATTAAAAATACTAGGTGCTATGATAATAAGTCTTTTCCTTTTTTTTTCGTAGTTAATGCAAAGTTCACTATCACAAAGACATTCAGTACCTTTGTGAAGCTAATCTTTTAGCAAGTTGTTCTTGACAGAACCAACCAGAAAAATCTCTGTAGAAGAGAAAAAAAACTATCAGAGTATTGAACATGGTTCCATTTCTAGGTACTCTAGTTTAGCTTACACTTGTATTGTCAGCTTTACAGGGTTTGTTACAGCGAATGGCTGGAGGTGGGTGAACTTAACAAATTGTTTCAATCAATGATTTAATCAATAATGGTGAAGATATAGGTACATGATTAAACTCACACAGACAACTAATTGCAAGCTAAAAAGGTCCATTCGGAAACTAACCTGGGCATGCAGAAACATAGGTCTACTTCTCAGTATTTATTTCAAAATTATTGCACAATTGCATACAACAGAGAAATTGTAGAATATTAAGTGGTTTTGTACAAAATTTCACACCAGAGGGGTCACAATCTTGATCCAAGTAAATCCAGGGGTGTTTTCATAGGTAAGAAGCTATAATTCGCATAACTTTTAAACTAGCAGCTCAACCCTGAACAGAGCTGTGTCAGGGAGCTCACATTTGAAAAGCTTGTTTTGAACAGTGTAACGCCTTTGCAAGCCTGCATAATGTGAAAATCAAAAGCATTTTTAGTACTTTAGATTCACAGTATGATTAAATAATAATTTATTATTATATTGAGTATTAATCATACATGAGCAATCTTAGAGCTGTATGTGTTTTTCTTCTTTGAAGTATGTTCATATGTGTTATCTCTATAGTACCTATGAAATACTTAAGTTCCCCAGTGGCTAAGATACTCTTTTACTTTTAACATCTGAAAAAGAGACATTTCAGATGTTGGATTTTTGGGGTTTTTTATCTTTTCCTCTTTATATTGGCATTTGTGTTTATGAAAGGTAACTATGTCATCTACTGTTTGCAAATACTGATAAAGTCCAATGGTAGCTGGCAGCTGCAACTTTCCAGAATAGTTCTGTTTATTGACATATAGTGTCCAAAAATTTTGGAACGTGGTGCAAGTTGGTGTCTTGCTAGAAACAATCTTTCAGACATTCTGATTGCAAATCCCACTCGACCAAAAAAAATAAAATTAACTTGAACATAAGAAACTAATGGAACAAATCCCAGTCTGTGTGCATAATAAACTTTCAACTTGACATCAACCCACAAGTAAGTCATTATAATAATCCAAACACAGAATAGTGCTGATTGTTGCACGATTGATGTGAAAAAAACAAAGGCAACTTTAATTTGATGGACTGGAGAGATGAAAAAGTTAGACCTCTTATCATTGACAAAATCTTGGAGTGAGGTACTTGTACTGTAGTAACACCATTACACCACTATTCATTATAATAGTACAGCATCTTTGATTACTTTTAACTGTGCCTTTGATTGGATTCTTTGTTTATGAAATGTGGGTTGCTCACATAGAAAAGAAATAGATTAAAAGTATATCCTTCAAGTAAAAAGATCCCATAACTTAGCAAAACTGTCATACCAGCTCCTGCTTTGATTCCCATTACAATCCCATTATTTCTGTAGATTTTTCCTGAAGATTTTGAGCTGTTTCTTTTCAAGGGAACACCAGTGCTTTTAAAGTATACCTCATTGGCTCAGGAGATCAGTCTAAAAAAATGAGAAACAAATTCTAAAAGACGACATTTTTGGCTATCAGCAAAGAAGAGAGAGATTTGTCAAACAAGTCTCCACTAAGAACACAAAATTCCTTTTTTATGTAGATGTATGCATTACCTACTTCCCAATTAAACTGTACTTTTTAAGTGTACTATCCCCATTTGCCTCCAAATATATATCACATTGAAAAAAAAATTATTCCAAAACTTAGTTTTCAGATATGTTCTGGTTTTTCACTACAGCTGAAGCGTCAGTAATACAAGATAGGTAACTAATTATATGGGATATGGATGGGTGCTATGGTGATCAGCTGTTGCAGAAGAAATGATCATACTGCAGAGAAATGTGAAAAGCAAAGAGATGAGCAAGCAAAGTAAACAAAATCCCTAACAATCCAGAAATTTCCTGCTGACTCTGGTCATGCCTTTGACACTGAGCATATGAACAAATATAATGGACAAGCACGCAGGCAAGATAAGACCCAGTCACATACAGGCACCCAGTCATACAAGCTCAGAGTCCAAACAATGCTTTTATTTCTCATCTGATACAGTTACTCTGATTTCAATGATATGTTCCTACCATAGAAGATTCGTATGCTTAAAAGCATATACATTTAGTGTCCTTTACATATGTATACATATATATTTAATTTATCATCTCTAATGAGATTTATTATGGACACAATGCATGAATTTTACGAAAAAAAATCTAAAATAATCATTACTCAAAACTAAAATAATCTTACGCATTTTTTCCAAAAATTGAAATTAAATCTTGAGGTTACCTAATGCTGATTCTGTAGTTAGTGACTTCACTGAAATAGGAGAAGACCTACAGCCTAAGGACTCAGCTTTCTTCCACCGAGAAATAAAAATTTTAAAAAGTCATATTAATTTCCACCAGATTTTTTTCATTATTTTTCAGATGCCAATTTGAGTAGTAATTTAAGAAATAATATTTTTAATAAAAAATAAATTTACATCACTATCAATAAGAAAATGAATTTTGGAAATTTGGAGAGGAACCATTGAGTACTTTAAAGCAAACATTGTCACTTTGGTGAAAAAAAAAGCGGGGGAAGATTTTAGGACATTAACAATTTCTTTTTTCAATCTTTTTCTCCACTCTGTCTCCCTGTCTTGTCTCTTTTCTTTCTTTTTTTTTCTAAATTTGTCCTAAGTACAGTCTTGTTGATGATTTGTCCTGTATTATTCATCTACTGACAGAGTATCACTCACAGTTTTCTATTTGCATTTCTAATTACTTTCTGGTTGCTGGCTTTTTATATTATAAAAACATAGGGAACTGAAGGTGTTGATGATAATACTTAACTTTAGTGTAATGCATGTTTTACTGCTCTGTAGAGGTTAGAGAACAGATGTTGAGCGTTGTTGTCAGTCTAGGTACTTTATTAATTATTGTGCTTAATAGAAAAGAGGAACTATACTAAAATAATCTCCTGCTTCTTTAGGGAATACTCATCTCTCAGTGCACTGGTATATCTTCTGTTAGTGAGAGAGACACATATTCTTACTGGAGACAAGCAGCTCTATTTACTTGCAGTAAGAAATATGATGTGTTTTACAGGGCAAAAATCCACAAAAACTGATGACTACTAGCACTTCTACTCTGTTATTGCATGATTGAATGGGATGCTAATTTCCTCCTGGACACACGTGCTAAACTATTTCTATCCCGTACTGCCATGGACCAAATACCTACAATTCTGCTGTTGTAACAATGTGGGTATGTGCTGAATATTGATCAGTCATAAAAGATACAACTTATGTGAGCATAAGTCTCTGGAAAACATTTCAAAAATATCAGCTAATTTGTCCTCCTACTGCCTGAAACCAGCAAGTGTTTTACATTTTGTTATACAATTGGAGAGATGGAAGTGGACAGTTTTACAGGAAGTAGCAAGATAGGCCGGCATCGGGGTCAGGATCAAAGCTTAGGAACATCTGAAATTTGTAACTACTGGTGAAAGGTCACTCAAATTATTTTTCTTCTCTGGATCAGCTGAGCAAGCCACAGTGGGCTGTATTGCTTTTCCTCTCCATGTAGCACTGATTGTGCAGAGCAGGATGTTTCCAAACAGCCGTGCGTGCTAACCTGCGTAAATACACACAGTTCATTCACCTGTGGGCTTTTCATCCTGGAGGGATTCAAAAATCTCCTATAAAAGAAGCTAAGCACACCTAATAGCTCTAAAACTGTACAAAAGATTAATACGTTATCCCCATAAAAAACCTAGGTATTCCAGTTATTTTGTTTTGGAATTCCTGCCACTCAAAGGCTCAGGGACCATGTATTTAATTTCTGGTTGTGGCTTTTTCTATCACTCACTTCCCAGAGATGAGGAAATGGAATATGTTTGGGGCAGTGGGGTTTAAATACAGCAGATATAGTCTCATGCTGTCAGGGACTAGTGGCTTCAACCAGAACAGTCTGAGACAATCCCTTGGGAACTCATGCACACCAGTCCTACATGACCATAGATGGCCTGTGCTTTCCGTCAGTATAAAGAAACTTCACAAAGCATATGACAAAGAACACTCAGGACCTGGTTGATCAGAAATCCCAAGCTGACTAACGTACTAATCCTCAAAAGATCACGATCCTGTCCTCATGGCACAAAGAGAGAAAAGTTGGCACGTTTTGGTTTTTTGATCACTTTTTTTTTCACTTATTACTGAGGTCATCAAATGGCAAACGTTGTACATAAAACACTACTTACATTTAAGTGTCAAACAACAACTGAAATGCATCCTAAAGGCACCAGAAGAACTTGATTCTGTTTCTAGGATTAATTTTGATAATAGTTTTCTATCTAGTTCCCATAACCCTGAGAAATTATTTCTTCAATAAATATCAAAGTTCATTAATATTTGATAGAACATCTATCTCTGGAAAATCTGGAAAACCCCAGACTTTTCATTCCTGGGGACTGCAGACCCATATGTACTTCATACCCAACTCCCCCACCCCAAATACCTATGAAAAGGAACAAATATAAGGATTTTTTTTAACCAGGATTGAAGTACACCATCACTCATTGCAGTTATTAACTAGCATATTGATTACATTGCTTAGCATTATAAATGTTACTTAAAAAGTAAAGGTCTCAGGTATAATGATTAACATACACCTTCTCTTTCCGTATCATGTATTTTACCTGTTACCCTTTCATGTTGCATTCCTTTCAATACTGAATTCTCTCCCTACGCACATATGCATATACACATCAATACACCACACAACACACATTCTACCTCATATTCTGAAGTAGAGTCAGAGTAGAAATATTACCATGAAATTTTGCTGAATGCAGCAACCAAGCAAAAGATGTTTAGCCTCAAGTTTGGCTGGAAAAGCATTGCATAATTCTGTGTCTGACAGGATGACTTCTTTTTTTTTTTTTTTTAATGTCGCACAGAATGTAAATTCCGCAATCAGAGAGACAAGAGAAACAAGGTATCTGAATATCTTAAATTGTTACCAGGAGAGAAGCAGATGACTAAGAAAATTGACAACAGGAAACATCCTTTCGCTGACAGGTCACCACCCCACAAAATTCAAGGTCAGTAAAAGTCACTCCTAACTGGGCTTGTCTACGTGGCCCTCCAGGAGAGAGTACCCTGGTAGAAGATGCAAGTGTGACTGGCCTGACTGGCTGTGTCTGCAGCGATGAGGAGGGATGGCTGTGGGGTCTCCAGCCTGCACCTCTGTAAAGGTAAGCAGAAGGGCACAATTAACCGCCTGGTGCCAGCTAAGCTGTGTACAACTTGCCATGTGCAGCTCCCGGGCAGACTTGTCCCTGACTGGCAGTAAAGCAAGGACTTAATCTGAAGGAACGCCCATCTTCAAAACCATGAACCAGACAAACGTATCTAATCAGCATTACTAACTAAGCGTAACTAATATTAAAAATATTGCTTCCCAGAGTCACAGAGGCTTACAAGAAATTAAATTAGGCAGGTGATAAACCCAAAATAAACTTTATTCTAACCAAAACTGTTTAAGACTCTGACAAATGTTAATAATCGACAGGCTCAAGATTCTAAACGGCATTAATATTACACAGCCAACTTAAGAATTCTTAAGCTTTAGAAATTATGACCTAAAATGCACACTCACCAAATAAGGTGAGGGGTCTCAACCTGCAGGAGTTACCATGGGTGGCATCCCAACCCATGGGGAGAGTCCCTGACTGCAGACCTGCTGCTCTGAGGAGGACTGACTCAATTTGCCCTCTGGTGGGGCTCCACTTATACCCTAGTCAAATCTGATCCATGGTCATATATAGTCATGTTAGTCCTCATTGACTGAGGGCCTTTACCTTCTTGTCCTTAATACCATGCAGATTGGGTGGCCCGAACCTCAGACTGCAACTTCTAGGTTTTCAAGAAGTTTCAGTCCTATCCAGGGGCAGCTGCAGCTGCCACAATCAGGTCTTCAGGAAAAAGTAGTTTTGGAGCAGCTGGGCTGTTTTTTTTATTTTGATGTTGCTTTTTTAATAGTTGGGTATTTTTATGCCAGCTTTTTTTCTTTCTACTATATATTTCTGACATAGAGTCAGTCTCCAGTAAAATTCCGAAAAGCAGTAGAGCAAATCCAGAAGGTGGAGTTGGAAGCCTAAAACCCATAGAAACAAACTATTCTTGTCATGAGAGGAAAAAAACTATCCTTCCCATAAGACAAAAATATCAGTTATGCTTTGCCCTCTAGCGTCGGACTTGCATCTCTATTTATCTGCTTTAGTGCTTAGAGATCATTTCAAGTTCCCATCTGCACCTAAAAGACCTTTGTATATGTTAACTTAGGAGTGCAAATGCTGTGAGATGTATGCTAAGTGCTTTCGACTCAAATCTCACAAAACAATAAGAAGCTGAGAGAATTTTTTTTTTTTAAATTTTCCAGTGTTATTTTTTAAATGAACTGGAGGGTCCTGAGTCACATAAATATCTTTGAAAAAGCTTGAGTCTGTCTTCAGCTTTGACTATAGGGAAGGCATCGTCAAGACTTTGTCCTTTGTACTTTCTGTAACTTATAGGAAGGAAGACTTGTAATTGCCACACAAAAAAATAGATTGTTTTAAAGTAAGAAAAAATGTTGTTTAAGAGCTGGTGGGTGTGTGTCTTTTTTTCTTTTTTTTTCTGAAGAATGATTAAAGTGACATCCACTGTTGTTACCCTAGTAGAATAGAAATAAGTTAATGGAAGCATCCCAGTCACAGATTTACAAGTGAAAGGAAAAAACAAATTGCCTCTTTTTGAGACTTGCACATTTTATTGAGAGAGACGACACATTCTCTGCGTTATTGATCTTCTTTGTCCATCTTCCATGGTCTTTTCTTGACAGTTAAATAATATTCCCTCTCTTCATCCCTGGAAAGAAGTAATTTACTGCTCTGCTTAGTCACAAAAAGAAAAAAAAAAATCCCTCCTATTGAAGCAGTTTCACTGGTGCAGCAAAGAAATGTAGTTTCTCATGGGGAAAGAATGCCAACATGAGTATGACTCAGTGATTTGGAAAGGAAGAGTCCTATGCTCTCGTCCCCACTGATCCAGTTGTTCATATTTCTTTCATTAAACAATCATCACATGAAACAAAAGAACTGGAAAAAAAAGTTTTGCTGCCTGAGTTTGGCAGCTTAAGCAAAGAGGATTTTAAGTACAGCATGGACTTTAAAAAGGACATTATCAAGAAGTACACCATTTCCTGCTGTTAATGGACTCTACCGTAATATCTAGGGGACTGACCGATGATTTTGGGAAAATGGATGTTACAACAGTTGTCTTATTCAGCAATGCTATGATTATTTTCATGACAGTTAGCATGTACCTCAAAAAAATAATACTAGATGATTCTTAAAAGATTTCTTCTGTCAGATTAAAAAGGGAAAAAAAAAAAACCCAAAACCAGAAAACCAAAGCAAGCCACCAAACTGAAGAGATAGGATAAATTAAAGGACTAAGCCAAATATTTTTCCTTTATAACCAGATAAAAAAAGCTAAATAGTTCCAGACCAAATTATTTTTAAATCTTTTTACTTTTTAATAGTTGGGCTAGCAGTGTTCAGCTGTCAATATAAACTGTAGGTTCTGAGGAGCTGAAGTCAATTTTAAATTTCTTTAATACAATATTAAAACAGAGACCTTCACAAAATCCTTAATTAAAGATCATTAGTGTGTGCCTTTCTAGTGTGGTAAACAGCTGTTATATCTTTCATAAATCTGTGCTATACGAGGAATGAAACCTGATGTGTAATAAACAGAGGACATAAAACTTATCATTTACAAAAAGAAAAAGAACATACCTAAATTCAGGTCTCACTAGTCTGTTTCACAGAGAACATTTCGCTGTTCAAGATGTTCATTACATTACAAACCAGCTCCCCGACAATAACTGACTTCCAGTTTTGAAGGGAGACATCTCAAACAATTTTATGTTTCACAGAAAATAAATGGAAAAAAATAGTCAAATACACAAAAAACATACGAGACTCACTATCAACAGATCTATCCATCAATGTGGAGATTGACCCCAGCCTCAGTCAGTCATGTGGACAGCCTATCAGATGGTAGGCAATTTTTGAAACATTTCTATTTAGTCTGATATGGGCACAGGTTCCTGAACAGGAATTATTCATGTGATGCTATTGTTCTTCATCAAGCTTGCATCCTCCTCACAGCTCTCAGTCCCAGCTGGGCATTCAGACTACACAAAGGGAGCACTAGGACACTGACAGAGCTCATAATCACAGACTTGCTTCTCTCAAAAGAAAGGCTGGTTTGCAGTTCCCAACGGTAGTGGCAATACTGCTGGTTTCCAGAGTTACTGAACTGTTTTGAAACGTTTAAATGACTATCTATGGATAAGCATTAAATAAATGCTTTCCTCTAGCCTGAAGTTTAAACTCTAGCTTGGTTTCTGAGAAACCTGAAGTCATCTCAAGATGCACAAGCATATCTTTATGTCTTCCAGCTCCAGTCAGATGATGTGCAAAACTTAACCAGTGCTGCATACTGTACTGTTCCTCTGCAACAGGAACCAGATTTACCTAGAGGCAATAACATCTCTACTAGACTCCAGTAACTCCATTCAAGGCTTCCATCAGATGAAAGAGCAGAATTCCATTAATTACATTTTTTCCTCCTTTCCTCCAGAGCCACAAGATGATAAATTAAACTTTATCTCTGATCTTAACATAATTCAATAACATTATGATTCCACCATAAATCTCAGGGACCTGACCTGATCCTAGTGGAAGTGGACTGTGGAACGCACACTTATTGTGAAAACCTGTATCTGTAAGCCTGCATCTGCACTGATTTCTGAAAGCCAAGTGTCTTTTTCCTTTTGCGGCAACAAGGATTTTTTAGAATTAACTGCTAACTCTGATGTGCATTTCTTTCACGCTGTGTTTAAGGCCATTCTGATTGATTTCAATGTATCATACTGAGAGAATAAAATTTTTCTTTGCTATCCAGTCAGGTTTAAAGCCAGTCATTCCTCAACAGATTAATGTACCTTTGTGTAGCACCTAGTTATAAAATATATGGAGATGAAGCAAAGTCTTCACTTCTTTTATGGAACTGAAGTCTGCCATGACCTGCTAGTTATCTATACTCTGAAGGAGGAAACCTGGACATCTGACTGATCTATCTTTACCATGTATTTCTTAAGACGGCAGGCTACACTAGACGTCTAAGAGATATTGGGAATACAAAGAGTTACAAAGGGAGAGGTAACAGTTATTTCTGATTCAATTTCTTTTCTTTCACATAGGGAGAACATGACAGATTTCTGCCCCTACACTCAGAATAAGCTGACCACAGGAAAAAAAAAAAAAAACAAAAAACACCAAAACAACCCCAAAACAAAACCCCTAACCAAAAAAAAATCACAACCAAAAAATTATAGATCCAGATGAGTTATATTGCTTTTTAGAAACCTCAGTTCTGGATCCACAAATTCTCCAAATAAAGATTTTGCCTCTAAATTCAGATCCAAAACTGGAAATCTGGGTTTGGATTTTTCATGGAAATGAAGCCTGTTTGTGAGCTAATTTTAGCTGTAATAACATCTATAAAGTAATTTACAAGAATCAAATGAACAAAAAAACCCCCCAAAACACAGGGTGAACTGAAAAAAAAAAGCAATATATATTGTCTTGGGATTATTAATATAAAACAGATCTTTATACAAAAACATTATGCAAGTTAGAAATTACAAATATGGGAATATCCCTGTGACTGTTGCTAAGAAAGCTTGGAAGATAAGGTAGAGTAAAATGGATATATCATGAATCAAAGATTCACATAGACTGGAGAGGGTCTCTGCAGTTTGTTTAGTCCAAATCCCTGCTCCAGGCAGGGCCATTTAATAGATTACTTATTGCTTTGTCCTGTCAAACTCTGAGTACTTCCACAGATGGAGATCCAAGTGTTTCTCTGGGTAGTCAGAGTTTGACCCCCCTCTTGGTAAATATTTTTTTCACTTGTATCTGTTGCAAATTTATTTGTCCTGTCGTCATGCACCTCCAAGAAGAGTCTGTCTCCCTCTTTGTAGCCTCTCACCAGGCAGTTGCAGAGCAGAGGGACTTCCCTTTCCCCAGGCTGAACCAGCCCAGTGCCCACCATCTCCCCCTGTGCACCCTGTGCTCCAGCCCTGACCATAACAGGGACCCTGCACTGGACTCATTGCCATATAGCAGGGTCTGTCCTAGGCTTTGCACTTCCTGTAACAGTACCAATGTTCATTTTCATGATGTACATCTTGTCAAACATTAAAAGAAATAAGGTAAGTCAACCTGAATTTATTGTAGGTCCAAGCTTAAGCTGATGCTGCAGAACAAGATCATTATCTCTGAAATACCCCTTACCTCAACATTACCTCTTAGTCTCGAGGTGACCTGTGGTAATTCGGTATCTTCCAAAAGGCAGGATGAGGAAACAGGTGTAATAGCAAAGTTGCTTACCATAATGGAATCACTATAGATATAATTTTGCACCCTTACTTTGTGATTTCATATGTTGTATTATAAATTTGGACTGCATCAAGAAGAGAGAGAACGCATGCGGAAACACACACTTAGGAAAGGTGATTAAAAATATTAGTTTGCTGGTTACTGAGGACCCTAAGAATTAAATCTTTATCAGAAAATGTGGGTCTTGCTACAAGTATCGCAATAAAACAGTCAGTTAAGTGGCCATTATAATGTAGTTAGCCTGATTTTACAAAGTATAAGGACAACTTGCAACCATAGAGAAAGTCAAATGCTACTAATCCAGCTTAATGAAATTGATCCTAAAGTTCTCAGCACAGCCAGCTAACCTAGGAGGCTAAATTTAAATGCCTAGATTTTCTAATGGGTACTGTGAATACACAGGGAGGAGAGGAAAGAGAAATTGTCATGCATTCATAAAGAATGGTACAGGAGATCTCTTTAATATGAAAATACCCTTTAAAAAAATTTATCTTGATCTACTCTTAAAAGTAGAATGGTAAATATATATATAGAAAAATAACTCACATCAGGTGAAAGTTCAAGGAAAATGTGGTATTTGAGACATAATCCATATATCCATAATGCATGTATGTATATGCGTAAACACACACACATATATAAACATATGTTTATACGAAACCATAGTCAAGTAGTCAAGTTTCTGGTACAGTCACAGAATTTTTTTTCCTGTTTTCCACATTTTCCTGTTATTCATTCACCCACAACATTTTGTGTTCTCTGTGGGAGTTCTGATCCTACAGGGAACAGAAGCCTAGTTACTTGCTTTATAGATTCAGTACAAACATTAAACACAAGTAGAATGCTCTCGGTCCCCTTTCCTGACTCTGATCCCTGGAGCTGAGAGCACTCTGCAAGTCCTCATCTCACAAAGCTCTGCTGCTCATTTTCCTGCTACAAGCAGTTCCGGTGTGGCACATCACATCACTGTCAGATACCTCTGTCTAGTGGGTCTTAACCACAGGCACTTTCACAGTATACTGACAATACCTGGCAATGATCTAGAGGGAATATTTGAGAAGAGAAGGTGTTTTGATTCTTTAAAGGTCTCCGTGATTTTGCAATTGCTTAACTCAGCTTAAGTTATCAGCTGTTCTGGAAGCCAGAAGACTGTTTTTTTAAAGCATGGAAGTGAGATTTCCTATTGTCTGTTTCGTTGTCAGGTGTGAGTTAATCAAGAGAAGTGCAAATCCTTTGTCTTGTTTGTTCCTCTCTCTCTATTAAGATCATCTAGAAATCTATTTCCAATATAGATACCATGGCCACATGTTGGTTGTACAGCTGGATGAGACCCTTGTGCACGTACCATGCTTTCCTTGGAAGGAAACCTAAATGCACAAGCACAAAGTCAGCCAAAATGTCCACTGTTTTTGACAGTGCAAAGGTCAGGATCGGAGGATGCAGACCTACTTCATAAATTAGACCAGATCTACTTCATAAATACCATTAAAAAAATAAGATTTAGTCACTTTTATTGACTGAAGAACCGGACTTAAATATCTAGGTTGGTTTTGAATGCAGGGTTAACACACATTAGTACACATTCTTTCCAGTGGACGATTACATCAATAACCCACCCAAATTCATTATTTGGATTCATACCCACATACAAATTTAATGACCAGAGATGAACTCTCTAAAACAACACTGTCCAGTCTTTCAGTGTTCACTGAAAGGGGTTCATGAATCAATTAATTCCCATCCCAAAAAGCCCATGAGTAAACTGGTAAGAAAAGTAAAACAAAAAACAGACAAAAAGATACACACGGAAAGTTGACAATATATAACAGTTTCTGAAGACAGATATATGGTCACTTTATTTTTTAAATCATCAGGAGGCTTAACTACATCATTCTTAATCATAACAGCATATTACATTTTTGTACAAAACAGAATTACATAATACCTACATGCTAAATAATCTATTAATTACCTTCCCTTCCAGCTACCAAACAATACTGGGGAGAAGATCTATGGATTGTTTTTCAAAGGTGAAATGGTCCTTCACTAACAAAAGGTTGAGTAACCCTGTTCTAGAAAAGCAGTTCTTAACTATGAGGACTTCTGAGACAACAAAAATGTTGATAAATGTCATATTTTTCCCCAGTCTCCTCTATCCAAGCTATATAATTTGGTGAAAGATTTAATACTTGTCTTGAAACTGAAGGGCATACTGAATTACCTATTCATTTCCATTTAACTAGTATGATTAACGTATTTATTAAATTAGTCTGAATTTTAAATACTGCAGTGCAAGAGTATATTAATTAAATTTAATTAGAGTAATCTTATCTGTTACAATAGTTCTCACCCGTTCTCCCTTTATGTTTGCTTATTGAAAAACCCCTGTTGTAAGATAATAAGGAGTTTATAAGTGCTGGATTACATATTTTTTCCCCCTAATTTTCCTCATGCAGCCCTGTTGATTTAATTGCAACAGTGGTGTCTGTCCCTAGGAGGAGAATGTGTTCCAACAGCAGCAGGAGCTCTCAATGAAATCTTAAAGGCAGCTTTCAGAAAGAAAGTCTTGCCTGACCTTGAGCCCAGAACCTAGCCAGCTTCTGGACCAGTGATAGTTTGGTCACATCCCTGGATAACCATCTCCATGTGCATATGCAAACACTTCCCTCTCACACTGCTTCTGGGAACCCAGACATCACGTTCTTGGCCAACCCATTCCATATGTTGTTTCAAAAGGGATCCAATATAGCTACTTCTCATAGTAGGAAAGGTAGCCAAAATCAAAATCAAGGTATGAATAAGTGCTAGTTTTTGTCCGATACCCATTTTAAAAGCTTCCTGTAACAAAACTGTCAGTGGCACCCACAACAGGCATCAGATCTCTCTTATGTAAAATATTAACCTCTCATCTGGATACAGTTAAACTTTTACAGAATATTTTTTCTTTTGGAAAGCAGCACAATGGTTACCAGCCAGCGAAAGGGAACACAGTCTCTTTCACAGTGTAGACAGCAGGATGCTCCTGCACAGAACTGCCTTTCCCTCTCCCTCCCCTCCAGATTTCTTCAGTGACGCTGACCAAGTTATTTAAATCAATGGTTCACAGCAATCACTGCATCTGCCTTCCCAGCTTTCTAGTGCACAGTATGAGTTAGCAGGGTCCCATTTTGAGGTCAAGCTAATCACTCACCTTTGAACTGAAGTTAACCGGAGGTAAAGATGCTAAACAATGTGAAAGTTTGGTGAAAAATGAAAAAAAAAAAAAAAAAAAGGTCTGTGCTCTCAGACGGAGATCCTGAAATGGTTGTAACACCATCTCATCTCCCAAGGGCACTGTGAAGATAAATGGACTGCTTATCACTGAAGCACTCAGGTACGAGGATGAGTTGAATAAATCTGTTGTCATGGGAGCATCTGAACAATGTGTGGAAAACAAGACTCAGACCGCAACCTGACTGATGAGGAAAAGAACAAAATGCAGCAGAACAACCCAGGGTTTTTCACTATCATTTGTTCTGAAGCAGTGAGCAAGTGGGTGGGGATAACACAGTGCTTTAGTTTGGATCACATGCATATGCAAGGAAGCCACAATAAAGTTCTTCAGGCAGACTTAATTCAGAATTTTCATAGTTTTTGAAGGTTTGGTTTTGATTCCAGGTTTCCATTTTACTGTGTGTACATGCTGAAGTTCTTGTTGCTTTCTTAAGTATACTATATATTAAAGGTTACTTCCTGCCAATTTTCAGGCTCCGAAACACTGCTTACTTCTTTAACAACCTTGGTTGCCCCAGATCCCAGGTAAATACAGAATCAGCTTAGCCCTATCAGTGTTAGTGGAGCTGCATCAATTTACATCCATGAAGGATGTGACGCTAAAAACTAAGAGCTGGTTGGACTTTGATGATAACACATCAATTTGCAAAACAAAAAGAATCTGTCAGGTTTCAACAAAATTGTCCCAAATCACTCTTTCGTCCTCAGACAGCTCACCTATTCCTTTAATTCCATCATTTTGAATAGATCAGACCAACTGGCACATGAATTGTTTATTTTTCAGATCAACAATTTTCAGGGGTGTGGGCTTGAAGTGGTAATATTTTAAGTAAAAAATAACTTGAAATATGAAGTTTTAAGAAAAGAAGGGAAGCAGATTCAAAATAATATGTAGACAAAAGCAGCTTTATTGTTCTATATTAATAATACACTTTACATGATTCACTAATTGTCAGGATCTCAATTCTGTACTATGAGACTCATCTCCATTCGGAGGATTGCATTACAAATTCTGGTGGGAAATATATGATTTTGTAAGTGCTTGTGCTGACCTTGGATGTCATTAAGCAAGTACTTTAGTTTTTCCATCTGTTCAATATGTTCAACAATCCTTTGCATGTTGCATGTCTGAGATCCACAGCTAAAATTTTATTGTATATGAGCAAGGTTGTACTACTGCTGACAAGCTTCATTGTGTAAGTGGGAGCTTTTGTGTGTGGGAGGTCCTACCAAGGTTTTTCTCTTGTTCAGTCAACATCACAGAGGCAGAGATCTAAAACACTGTTATTGCATGATCTGGGTCTGTACAGGAACTTTTGACACAGGCTTTTCAGTGAGTACCATAAAACTCATTTGTATCACCCAGTGTGGAGCCCTTGGCAGCCATTATCATGACAAAAAAAAAAAAAAAATCTCTTTTTCTGTCTTCTTCATAATAAAAATAAATGTGTTTTAACAAAATTTATAATGTTTATATTAATGACATCAGGAGAAGAAATGTAGATAAAATTTCCCACAGACCTGCACAAACAATCATATTCTAGATCTACCACACTTAGTGTAGCAGTTTTATATGACTTATCCCTTCTAAATACCTTTCTTTCAATACCTTCATTTAGTACATTTTAAGCAACAAACTGCATAGTGACACTCAGTAGTTTGTTTCAAATACAAATATGCATGTTGTAGATGTTTTGTTTTAAATAATAGTCAGTAAATCACATTAGCTGGTTTTCTAGAATTAAACACAATAGGATGTTGTAGACATACTGGTGATGGAAGACTTAACAGGCTTTTTTATTTCCCAGCTCTGTCAGGTGGGCTAACAAAACTTACCAGCTTCCCCTACAAACTGTGACACACTGCAAAATATCAGTTTCTTGTTGAAGACAGAATGACAAACTGCACAAACTGAATATCAACTAGACTAAAGGACTACTTCTTTTGTTTTCTTCCTCCAACATTGTGGCAGTTAATTAAGGCTTCAGGAAAACAAACAATGCCATCACAAGCATGTTCGCACACATACACCCATGTACTCACACCCTTCTAAATCCACTTTACTTGTCATTCTAACCATTACTGTCCAGCCACAGCTTGCCTCTCATTCGTCATGTCCATTTTTTCTTTTTAATGTGTTCTTCTGTGAGGATGCTACTATTCTTTCTTTTTGCTTTGCTCTGTTTTCAATCATCTTTGCTTCTTCCTCTGCACAAACTGGTATTTCCTTTATAGACTGCAGCCTGAACATCACCAGCAGCACGTCTCTCCTGGGAGTAGAACGGGGTTAACATTCCTAAGCAATGCTTAGATCCCTGCTTTATTCTTTGTGGTAAAGTTCTAAAGAGCAGAAGTCCTATGATAATTCTACATTTTTTAAGTAACAGAAGTAACAAGGGAACAAACAAATCCAGATTTTCTCAAGGTTCCAGGTTGCGTATAACAAAATGTGCTCTCTTACTTTGACTAAGCAATATTTTACTTTGAGCAGTCCCACTCATAGCTAAAGGAGTTCTGTACAAAGTAAGATATGCCTCTCAGCATAATAACAAGATCTATGGAAAATACTATTATATAACCCTTGACATGATTCCTCACATATTCTTTAAGTCTGTAAATCTGAGGCTACATCTTTCTTGCACCTAGAATCTGCCAGATCAGCTCTTCTAGCTTTCCTAGCTATGCCCTGGGGTGTTTGGCTGTGCTGTGGGGAAAACCTCATTGCCAGAAACAGAATTCCTTTCCTGCCTCTACACTTTGTGCTTTGTAAAAAAAAAAAAAAAATATATATATATATATATTTGTATATAAT